>CM022297.1:199947287-200512933 GCA_011799875.1 Thinopyrum elongatum | reverse complement strand
AGGGGGCTTGCCTGGTTGCTCTGGAAGAGGGAAGGTCGTCAACGGCTGCTGTAGTAGAGTGTCGTATCCAGGTGCAGCGCCTCGTCTCAGCGTCTATCGAGAAGAGAAGGAGGGGGAGAGAAACAAATAAATTCACGGCAATAATGCAAACAACATGTATGACATGCCTAAATGATATGCGGGGGGTTGTCTACGCCTAACTAAATGATTTAGTTAATTTAGGAATATTTGGATTTATTTAATAAAGTTGGGCACTATTCATTTACTGAAAACGCTCTAAAAGTTCAATGTTCTTATAGCTACGGCGTTTGACGGGAATACGGAGGGCGTATCCGGGTTCGTATCGGAATTCTGAGCAAGTTTCATGTATAATATTTCCATCGGAGTAGTTACGGTTTATTTAATATGATTTTCTAAAGTTTTATTAATTTCTGAATTATTTAATTATTAATTCAACATTATCGAACCAGTGCTGTGCGATGACATCAGCATGACATCATGCTGATGTCAGCAAGGTTAATTAAGTTAATTACTAATTACTATTTAATTAACACTAACTAGTTAAATTAGATTAACCTAATCAGGATTAATTAACTAATTAATTAATTTTTATTTTTTACTTTTTTTTATTAACTTTTTTTTGGGCGTGGGCCCCTCTGTCAGTGGCCCAGAGGCCCAAATGGGCGCGGGCGACGGGCGCTGGCGCCATCCCGATACGGCAGAGGGTCGGGGCGCGCCAGGGGGGACGCGGGCGCTGAGAAGGGCGTGCGGGGCGTGGGCGGCTGGAGGAGTGCTGGGGAGGTGGTGCAGGACGGCCTGAGTAGCGGGCAGGAAGGGGGGGAGAGCGGCGGAAGGAGCAGGGGGGAGCTAGGGAGGCGATGGGGGGGGGAGGGCGGAGGGGGTGACGGAGGGGCCGAAGGGCCGAGACAGAGGGAGGAGGACCGAGGAAGAGTCGGAAGGGGTAAGACTCGCGTCAGGCGAGAGGGGGGCCGGAGAGGCGGCGAGACGCGGCGAAGAGCGACGGGATGAGACGCAGGCGTCGAGTGCAGCGAACCGGGAGAACGAGGGGGAGCTTGGGAGTCCGGAGGGGAGGGCAGAAGGCGGAGACGCGGTGGGGGAGGAGGAGGACGGGGCACTTCTGGTGTGGTGAATGGGGGGCCGCGGGGGGGGGGGAGGTGGCTGGAGGGGAAGCAGGGGGGGGAGGAATGGAGGAGGGGAGGGGGACGGTGGCGCGGGCTCCGGGCGGAGGGAGGTAGCGGGTCCAACGCAGGCCCGGGCCGGCGGCAGGTGGCCGAGGGGAGGGCTGGTGGGGGGTGGGGGAGCGTCGGGGGGGGGGGAAGCGGGGGGGATGGGATAGAGTTTGGTGGCGGGGGGATGGGGAGCAGTGGGCGGGGGTTGGTGGGCGTCGGGGGGGTGGGGGGGGGTGGGGGGAGGGGGATGGAGGGGAGTGGGGTGGGGGGAGGGTGGGTTCCTTTTCTTCTTGTTCTTTTCTGTTTCGTTTTTTCTTTTATCTTTTCGTTTATTCTCTTTTCTCAGTTTAGTAAATAGGTCAGGCCTCCTAATGGTTTTTGTAAAACATAACACTTGCTCCAACAAATACTAGGTATACCTAGCACTACCAAAATTAGTTTGGAGTCAACTTGAGTTCACATAATTTTAAATAAAATAATATGCATTAATCCTAGCTGTTTTAATTATGTTAGAGACACCCAATTATTTATTATTTGTTAGTTTCAATTTTAGACTAGCCTCTGCAATATTGTTATTTATCGAACATTTTATTTTTATGTTGGACAACTTATATTCACTTCATTTTTTAAATTTGAATTTGAGTTAGAAGTTGAAATGCAATATGATGCTAATGATGATAGTGCAGTGTTAACCATGCTGACATGTCATTATCAAAGTGATTACTATTGCTAATCACCGGGGGTGTTAACATATATCTTCACAAATTCTTCAAGAGCACCTCATATGAACCCTCACTGACTAAGAAACAATGTGATTATTTCAAGTCTTTCGGTGCTAAATGCTGGATAGAGTATCCTCATCCACAACTCCAAATTGGCACCGAAAACAAGCACACGCATGTTTTATGCTTGGTTACGGAAAGGCTCGCACACCTACAGAACTTCAACACCATATTACAACAAGGTGTGAAACGTAGATGTTGCGGTTCGATTAAATTAACGGCGTCGCAAAAGAGAGCACCTATCCTCCTTTGCTAGTGAAATGTCTCCTATGAACCAACAAGTATAAGGCACTGAGGATGTCATACCCACGAGAATCTGTCTGAGAAGGTAAGTGATTCCAGATCCGTGAAGGAAAATCATGCTGGTGCAACTGAAGAAAAAAGTCGCTGAAGAAAAGTGCTCAGCCTAATCAAGTCCGTCAACTGCTCATCCTCGCGTTGCAATGAAGAGCAGAGTTGAGAAGAAATCATCGACGATCCAATCAACGCACCAGGTCTCTCACACGCCTCAAAAGCTTCACAGTTGTCGATAACTTTTTGTGGGCACTTTGCTTTTGTGCTCTGATACTCATCAGCAGGCCACCAAAGTTGCATGAGGGCTTTTCTTGGGAGCCTGAGTGGATGTCAAGCTAATGGAGGGATTATCATCTCAATTCGTAGCTCAACAATGTGTTGGGAACTTGTCAAGGTGCGACCAACCCTTGCACCCAATCATCATCGTACTAAGTGTGATCTACCGCAACAAGCATAGACGAAATGGCCTAGTGTAAGGAACAAGGCTCGTCTTGTGCTCAAGGCTACACAGAGGTTGAAGGAATGATTTCGATGAAACTTTGGCACCTGCTGCTAGGACTTGAGGCGATTCGACTGCCTAACTAAATGATTTAGTTAATTTAGGAATTTATTTGGATTTATTTAATTAAAGTTGGGCACTATTCATTTACTGAAAACGGTCTAAAAGTTCAATGTTCTTATAGCTACGGGCGTTTGACGAGAATACGGAGGGCGTATCCGGGTTCGTATCGGAATTCTGAGCAAGTTTCATGTATAGAATATTTCCATCGGAGTTACGGTTTATTTAATATGATTTTCTAAAGTTTTTATTAATTTCTAGAATTTATTTAATTATTTAATTCAACATTATTCGAAACAGTGCTGCGATGACATCAGCATGACATCATGCTGATGTCAGCAAGGTTAATTAAGTTAATTACTAATTACTATTTAATTAACACTAACTAGTTAATTAGATTAACCTAATCAGGATTAATTAACTAATTAATTAATTATTTTCATTTTTACTTTTTTTTATTAAAACGTTTTTTTTGGGCGTGGGCCCCTCTGGTCAGTGGCCCAGAGGCCAAATGGGCGCGGGCGACGGGCGCTGGGCGCCAGCCCGATACGGAGCAGCGGGCGCGGGCGCGGCCAGGGGCGAGCCCGGGCGCTGGCCACGGGCGCGCGCGGCTGCGCGCGTGGGGCGGTGGCCTGAGGCGGGGCATCGCGGCGCGGCGCGGCAGGGGGAGGCGGTGGCCGGAGCGGGCGGCAGCTCGGCGCGGCGATGCGCGGGCGCGGCGAGGCGGAGGCGCGGCGCGGAGCAGGCCGGGCGCGGGCGAGCGGAGGCCGGCGCGGACGCGGCCGGAGCGCGGCGAGCGTGGGGGCCGGAGAGCGCGCGCGCGGCAGAGCGAGGCGATGGACGCGGTGAGTGCGGGAGCGGGTGACGCGGGCGTGGCCAGGGCGCGGCAGCAGCGCGACGGTGTCCGAGGGGAAGGGAGGAGGCCGGAGCCTCACCGCGGTTCGTAGGGACGGGGCAGCGGGGGCCGGGGTGGTGGACGGGGACGACGGCGGAGAGGAAGCAGGCCGGTGGGGAGGAGGAGGCAGGCCGGCGAGGTGCGCGTGCTCCTGCGGCGGCGCGGTCCAGCGCGTCGAGGCGAGCGTGCGGTCGGCGCGGTCCGGGGCAGCGCTCGCAGGCTGGGGCGCGTTGGGGCTCGGGGGGCTGCGGCGAGCGCGGGGCTGGCCCGATCCGGTTCTTGATCGGTGGGGGTGGGGGGTGGAGTGGGGAGCGAGGGGGTGGGGGGGGGATCTGTCGGTGGGGTGGGGTGGGATTCAGCGTTTGTCCTCCCTGGTGGGAGGGTCCATAGTTCGGGAGAGTGTTTTTCCGAGTGCCCATTGTTGGCCGTTTGGGGGGGGGGGGGGAGGGGGGTTTCCTTTTTCTTCTTTTTCTCTGTTTCTTTTTTTCTTTTATCTTTTTTCTTTATTCCTTTTCTCGTTTAGTAAATATCAGGCCTCCTAAGGTTTTTGTAAAACATCACATTCCTCCAACATACTAGGTATTACCTAGCACTACCAAATTAGTTTGGGTCAACTTGAGTTTTCACATAATTTTTATAATAAATAATATGCATTAATCCTAGCTGTTTTAATTGTTAGAGCCACCCAATTATTTTATTATTTGTTTAGTTTCAATTTAGACTAGCCTCGCATATTTGTTTATTAATCGAACATTTAGTTTTATGTTGGACACTTTTATATTTCACTTCATTTAAAATTTGAATTTGAGTTAGAGTTGAAATGCATATGATGCTAATGATGATTATGCAGTTGTTAACCATGCTGACATGTCATTATCAAAAGTGATTACTGTTGCTATCACCGGGGGTGTTACAACCTCTCCTTATCATTAAGAATTCTCGTCCCTAGAATTAAGAGAAAGACGAAAGACAAGAGGGGTCTTCTTCACAGAAGGACGATCCTCGCGTTCCAGGTGGCCTCATCTTCAGGAATGATTCGACCACTGAACCTTGAGAATTTGTATGCTCTTTTGCGATAGGTCAATGTTCCAGGTTTCAATCCATCAAGAACACCCGGAAAAGGGATATTCTGGATAAGACATATTCCCGTAATCTCAAGCACGTCCAATGATCCACAGCTCGACAAGGATCCTGACAAAGCAGCGACCGGAGTTGGGATACTGAAAGACATCATGTACTTGTGAAAAGATTAAGGCGGCAGCGCACCTCAATTGATATGCCAGCTTCTCCTCGACGGCAAGATATACGGAAACGGGCCAATGTACGAGGAGCGAACTTGCCTTTGATCGAACCAGTGAGTGCCTTTCAACGGAGATGACGCTGGAGTAAGCTTGTTCGCCAGGTTTGATAGACATTTCCTGGGTGCTTTCGGTCATAGTTTTCTTTTCTGACGAGACTGACAGTTTTTCAGATGTGTCACTGGACAATTGCGAACTGGTTCTCGTGCTTCTGAATAATTCGTCGACAGTGGAGCGTTCCCCAGTTCTAACATTCAGAGTGGTTCGACACACGTTACGTCCGTAAGACACTTCAAACGGTGCCATCTTCCAGATAGCTTGTAGCTATTGTTGTAATGAGAAAAAATTCAGCATTACGGAAGAGAAATTCCTCCCACTTCTTACCGAAGGAGATGACGCAAGCTCGAAGCAATCTTCGAGCACTTGATTAACTCGTCAACTTGACCTGTGACTTGAGGGTGAAAAGCTGGTGCTAAAAGACAAGGTGTATGGTTCCCATTAAGCTTCTTGGAAACTACTTCAGAATCTGGAGGTGAAGTAGGCTGCACATCAGAACTGATCTCCACGGACAACCGTGGAAGTGACACCCAAATTCGGGGAAACCATACAGTATGCTGCACTGGCTAGCAGTGATTGTCTCCTAACTACTGCAGAAAGTGAGCACCTTGGAGAATCGGTCAATTGACGAAAATATATAGCTATCATTACCCTTCTGGGATTTTGGGAAAAACCATTAATGAAAATCCATTGGACCTTGTCCCATTTACATCAGGAATTGCCAGTGGGTTGCAGAGTTCCTGCTGGCCTTTGATGTTGTGCTTTATGCGGCGGCAAGCACGTCGCCACTCAAAAATCATACGAGCAATGCTCGCTTATAGATTAGGCCACCAGTTCTCTTGACAAATGGTCCTGTACATCTTTGTGCTACCAGATGAATAATGACAAGGAGTGTCATGAGCTTCCATCATAACGTGTTCTATCTCATCTTTGAAAGTAGTACGAAGAGGCGCATTGGAAGAAAAAATGGATCCCATCATTATCAAATGGACACTCCGATGGTTTTCCTTTTCAAGGTATCGCTTGATCTTTCAATTTCAGTAGTTCATACCGTTGCATAGTTTTTTGATGCTTGTGTTCTAAATCGGGTTCGACAACGAGGGTATTGAGTAATACCCTGTTGGACAGTTGGAGGTTCAATTACGAAACTCTTCCATCAAAGAAGGGTTGTGTGAGTTCTAACCAATATGTGTGCGGCAATAGCCTTCGCCACTCAAAGCATCGGCCATACATTTGCCCTTGCCAGGGGGTTGTATGAGATATTCATATCATAACGGTTTCGATGTCTCGAGCCCATCTTTGTTGACGAAGGTTCTAGATCTGTTGGTATATAATACTTCAAACTTGATGATCCTCGTAATAATCTCGCAACGGTTACGAGGAGGTAAATGTCGGCCATAGCGTGCAATTATGCAAAACACCGCAGAAAGTTCGAGATCGTGCCTGGGGTAATTTCTTCTCGTTGAGACGACAATGTCGGAGGAATAAGCAATCACCTGCATTCGTTGCATTAGGACACAGCCTAATCCTTGACGTGAGGCATCGCAGTATATCACGAAATCCTTTTGGGGAATCCGGGGTGGGTGCTAAGTATGGGCAAGATGTTCATTTTATCTTTTAGTTCTGAAGCTTTCTGAAATTTTTTCTGTCACTCAATTAAACACCTTGTTGTGAAGGCGATTCGTCAATGGGTTTGCAATCTTGGAAAGTTCTCAAACGAATCGCGGCCAATAACTAGAAGTTCGAGAAAACGTCGACTTGTGCTTAACTTCGTTCGGGGAGTTCCAGTCAGAATCGCCTGAACTACTCGTTCAGGGGTAACAGCATTGCGTTGGGCAGGTAGGCAAAAAGGGTGACGATGATATCACCGACCATAGAGAGCAAGGAATGGAATTGTATTCATGAATTCATTTAACATCTCGAAAAGAAGGTCAAATGTTGCCGCTGAACACGACATTTTGCCGAAGGGAGGTCCAAAGTGGTCAAATGACAGGTGTGTGAAAGAAGCGTAGATACTTGTAAAGGAAAGGGAAACAAACCAATGGAAAGGAAAATGATTCAGACTAACAGACATGACAGGGAAATCGCACATATATCCAGCTTCTTCTCGGGTAGATGGGTTTACGAGATCCTAAGTGTCGCTTAGTAAAATTTATTAAACCCGAGTAGAAGAGAGATCAGAGTCCCAGAGTAAGACAGGATAAAAAAGATCCTAATACGCACCAGTGCGACGTGGGGACCCGTAAGCCACACAGCCATTTAGTAAATAGTTTTCGGTTTCTGACTCAACTCGGCCGCCAAGGAATTGGAAGGGGCTCCTACAGGCAGTCGGCCTGATACCACTGTGTGCGCCCCCGCTCAACGCGTACACTATCATACACGCAAACCGTACGATCAAAGCATAGGGACTCAACGGGAAGATATCACAACACAACTCTAACAACAATTTAAACGGAGGTCCCAATATTACAGACAGGGATCCGAAGATCCGATTACATAGTCAGTCTAACAAATAATTTCTGAGTACAGACTAGTTAGACAATTTTTCCTTAAGAAGGCTAGCAATACAACAGCGACACTAGATCGAAAGGCGTTGGCCCCTGCTCGGGAGCCTACCGATCTAATCGCTGGTATCTGGCTCGATCCATAGTAGTACGTACCCCTCTGACCCTCCTGGTAGTAGATCCGGTGGTGGCAGTCTGGCTCCTGACTCATCGTCCTGATGTATCATCAAGGTGGGGGTATGGGGAAAAGAGAAGTAAAAGCAACAGTGAGGGTATCCTCCGAAGTACTCAGCAAGCAAGGTTCTATACTACATATGCAACACATTATCAATGGAAGAAAGGCTGTATAGTTGGACTGGGCTGCAGAAATGCCAGTAATGAGAGAAGGCACTAGTCCTATCGAAGATAGCATCCTTCAAACATTCTTCACAAAGCATCATCTTGCTAGGACGTAGAAGAGAGAACATAGCATTTTATTAGCAAAACATGTTTGAAGTATAGCTTAAAAGATCCTTCCTGACTCCCAAGCAAGAAAGCGAGCCCGAAGCTTCATTAAGTAACAAGTACTAGTTTAAGTAGTAGACGGGAGTGACACACAACTGAGGGTCCTTTACCGTAGGACCGATGCTTAAATAGATAAAGTATGTCATTCCCTGCAGGGGGTGCACACTGTTACCCAACACGCCGATACAACTCTGGCCGGACAACTTGCGGGTAATTGCCGTCCTCGGAAGATCAACACAAAGCATAGCTCTACCAGGGCCGCAGTAGAGTCACCCCGGACAACCAGCACCCAGAGGTACTCGGGCCACGCCTGGTCACCCGCGTGTTGCGCAGACTGGCCGGGGGTGCAGGCGCTACACTGAATTCGTCCGTTGAAGTATCCAGCCCCAAATCCCGACAATCAGCCCGCACGGTGAATCGTTGACGTCAGACGAGGCTTTTCGGAGAAACGTACTTCGCAGAGGGTCCCATAACCATTATCCCGTCGCGTGTGGTAGGCGTATAGTGCACGTCGACCACCCTCAGATCACACAACCCAAATCCGATAGGCTCATTAGTAAACGAAGCGGAAACATCATCGTCTCTGATGCTCCGCACACAATGTCAACACTCGAGTGCCCTTCGGCCACACCCGAAATCATAATCCCAGCGGGTACCCAATAGGGTGGAACACGCCTTGTAACAGAGGTAAGTAATCGGTGTGGTTCATAACATCAAGGGGGAGAACCCGAGGAATCCCCTCGGCGGATTCCCATCGACAATCCATCAGGCGCGCACATATGAGGTATCACCCTCGAGGGTTCTCACTGAGGGTGACGACAGAGTCGTTTATCAGATGAGAAGTGGGTAAGGAGGAATCACCCTCGATGACCACGACCGAAGCTACTACACTTGCCAGAGTATTCATCGGGAGTGCCATACGAGGTATCACCCTCGGCCCTGATAAGTGACTTACGAGAGTCGTCCACAAGGGGGTGTGAAGTAGAGTGTTGGTCTCTGTCGACGATCACGTTCGATGTCACGATGATCAAGCAGGGGCAGCAAGGATAAGGTGGTGGGTCACTGATGGTTCATTCCACCTAAACTAAACAGTTATCATAGGCAGGTTAAGCGTACAATTGAACAGGTTCACCATCAGCGGCTATGCATCCGAAATAGGAAGCATACATTAACATAGCAAAATATAATTTAAGCAAGCAGAGAATAGACTGGGCGATATCTGGAAGGCTCAAGGGGGGTGGGGGGCCTTGCCTTGGGTTGCTCTGGCAAGAGGGAAAATGTCGTCAACGGCTGAGGCTGTGTGATAGAGTAGTCGTATCCAGGCTCAGCGCCATCGTCTCAGCGGTCTATCGAGAATAGAAGGAGGGGGAGAGAAACAATAAATTCACGGCAATAATGCAAACACATGTTACATGCCTAAATGATATGACGGGGGGTTCTCTTCTACTACTGCCTAACTAAATGATTTAGTTAATTTAGTGAATTTTTTGGATTAATTTAAGTATACAGTTGGGCACTATTCTTTACTGACGGTCTACAAAGTTCAATGTTCTTATAGCTACGGCGTTTGACGAGAATACGGAGGGCGTATCCGGGTTCGTATCGGAATTCTGAGACAAGTTTCATGTATAGAATATTTCCATCGAGAGTTACGGTTTATTAATATGATTTTCTAAAGTTTTTATTAATTTCTAGAATTTATTAATTATTTATTCAACATTATCGAACACAGTGCTGAGATGACATCATCATGACATCATGCTGATGTCAGCAAGGTTAATTAGTTAATTACTAATTACTATTTAATTAACACTAACTAGTTAAATTAGATTAACCTAATCGGATTATTAACTAATAATAATTATTTCATTTTTACTTTTTTTTATTAAAACGTTTTTTTGGGCTGGGCCCCCCCTCTGGTCATGGTCCCAGAGTCCAAATGGGCGCGGGTACGGGCGCTTGGGCGCCGCCCGATACGGAGCAGCGGTGCGGGGCGCGTCCGCGGGGCGATCCACGCGGGGCGCTGCCACGGTCGCGCGCGCTGCTCGCTCGCGTGTCGGCTGTTTGCCTATGTTTGGTCATCTCTTCTGTCTCGTGCATTTTATTCTGTTTCTGATCGTACTGCTTTCTGCATCTCTTCTCTTCTAGCGCTCTTCTCTTCTATTCTGTAGTCGTCTGCGCGGTTACAGATCCGTTCGCGGCTAGCGAGTGCCGTCCTCTTCCGCGCGAGCGGCGGCTATCGTGGGGGTTCCGTAGCGCGCGCGTCGGGCAGAGCGAGCATGCAACGCGTTGGTGCGGGACGGTGACGCGGTCTTGGCCATGGCGGCGTGCAGTCAGCGCGACGGTGTCCGAGGAACAAGGAAATGGAGGGCCGGAGCCTCACCGCTGGTTGCGTAGGGACTAGGGCATAAGCGGGGGCCGGTGGTGGAGGGACGACGGCGGAAGATGAAATAACGTGCCGGTGGGGAGGAGGAGGCGTCCGTCGAGTTGCGTCGGTGCTCCGTGGCGGTCGGGTGCGGTTCCCACGTCGCTCCTAGCGAGGCTATGCACCGGTCTGCTCGTTCGTGGTCGAAGCCGCCGCATATCCTGGGGCTTTGCTGCGGTGGCTCGGCAGCGCGGGGCTGGCCCGATCCGGTTTCTGGCTGGGTGGGGGGGGAGTGAGCGAGGGGGGGTGGGGGGGATCTTCGGTGGGGGGTGGGGATTAGTGTTTGGGCCTCCTGGGGGAGGCCCATATAGGGAGAGGTGGGCCGGTGGCCCAGTTGGGCCGTGGGGGGGGGGGGGGGGGGGGGGGAGGGGGGGGGTGGGGTTTCTTTTTCTTCTTTTTTCTTTTTGTGTCGTTTTTCTTTTATCTTTTTCTTTTTCTCTTTTTCCTCTCAAGTTTAGTAAATAGTCGGCCTCCTAATGGTTTTTTGTAAAACATAACACTTGCTCCAAATCTAGTACTACTACACTACCACCACTCAACATTAGTTTGGAGCCAACTTGAGTTTCACATAATTTTTATAATAAATAATATGCATTAATCCTAGCTGTTTTAATTATGTTAGAGACACCCAATTATTTTATTATTTGTTAGTTTCAATTTTAGACTAGCCTCTGCAATATTGTTATTTATCGAACATTTTAGTTTTTATGTTGGACAACTTTTATATTTCACTTTCATTTAAAATTTGAATTTGAGTTAGAAGTTGAAATGCAATATGATGCTAATGATGATTATGCAGTGTTAACCATGCTGACATGTCATTATCAAAAGTGATTACTATTGCTAATCACCGGGGGTGTTACATATATCTTCACAAATTCTTCAAGAAGACCTCATATGAACTCCTCACTGACAAGAAACGCAATGTGAGTTATTTCAAAGTCTTCGGTGCTAAATGCTGGATTAGAGATCCTCATCACAACTCAAAATTTGCACCGAAAGCACACGAGGGTTTTATGCTTGGTTACGGAAAGGACTCGCACACCTACAGAGTCTTCAACACCTATTACAACAAGGTTGTTGAAACTGTAGATGTGCGGTTCGATGAAATTAACGGCTCGCAAAGAGAGCACCTACCTCCTGTGCTAGATGAAATGTCTCCTGATGAATCCACCAAGTTAAAGGCTACTGAGGATGTCATACCCACTGAAGAATCTGCTGAAGAAGTGATTCCAGATCGTGAAGAAAATCATGCTGGTGCAACTGAAGAAAATGTCGCTGAAGAAAATGCTCAGCCTAATCAAAGTCGTCAACCTGCTCATCCTCGCGTTGCAAATGAAGTGCAGATTGAGAAAATCATCGACGACATCAACGCACCAGGTCCTCTCACACGCTCAAAAGCTTCACATTTGTCTAACTTTTGTGGGCACTTTGCTTTTGTCTCTATCACAGAGCCCACCAAAGTTGATGAGGCTTTTCTGGAGCCTGAGTGGATTCAAGCTATGAAAGAGGAATTACATCAATTCGAGCTCAACAATGTGTGGGAACTTGTCAAGCGACCAGACCCTTGCAAGCACAATATCATCGGTACTAAGTGGATCTACCGCAACAAGCAAGACGAAAATGGCCTAGTGGTAAGGAACAAGGCTCGTCTTGTGGCTCAAGGCTACACAGAGGTTGAAGGAATTGATTTCGATGAAACTTTTGCACCTGCTGCTAGACTTGAGGCTATTCGCATATTGCTTGCTTATGCTAACCATCATAATATCATCTTATATCAAATGGATGTGAAAAGTGCATTCCTCAATGGTAAGCTTGAGGAAGAAGTATATGTGGCTCAACCCCCAGGTTTTGAAGATCCTAAGCATCCTGACAAAGTCTTCAGACTCAACAACGCCCTCTATGGCCTCAAGTAGGCCCCTCGGGCATGGTATGATACACTGAAGGACTTCCTCATGAAGAAAGGCTTCAAACCCGGTTCACTTGACCCAACCCTTTTCACCAAAACATATGATGATGAATTATTCGTGTGCCAAATATATGTTGATGATATTATCTTTGGCTGTACTAACCAACGTTACAGTGACGAATTTGCCTATATGATGAGTGAGGAATACCAAATGTCTATGATGAGAGAATTGAAATTCTTCTTAGGTCTCCAAATTCGTCAACAATGCAACGCCATCTTCATATCTCAAGAGAAATACCTCAAGGACGTTCTGAGGAAATTCGGCATGCAAGATTGCAAAGGCGTCAAAATCCCTATGCCCACTCATGGCCATCTATGCACCGATGAAAATGGTAAAGACTTCGATCAAAAGGTATACCGCTCCATGATTGGCTCTTTATTGTATCTATGTGCATCTAAGCCAGATATTATGCTTAGTATTTGCATGTGTGCCCGTTTTCAAGCTACACCGAAGGAATCACACCATAAGGCTGTGAAACATATTCTTCGATATCTAGCTGACACTCCAACACTTGGATTATGGTATCCCAAGGGCTCGGCTTTTGATCTCATTGAATATTCTGACTCTGACTATGCTAGTGATCGAGTGGATCACAAGTCAACATCAGGCACGTGCCATTTCCTCGGACGATCCTTAGTATGTTGGTCCTCGAAGAAGCAGAACTGCGTATCACTCTCTACTGCCGAAGCTGAGTACATTGCTGCTGGTTCTTGCTGTGCTCAATTGGTGTGGATGAAGCAAACCCTCAAGGACTATGGCATCAACATGAAGAATGTGCCACTCTACTACGATAACGAGAGTGCATCAAGATTGCTCATAACCCAGTTCAACACTCGAAGACTAAGCACATCCAGATTCGTCATCATTTTCTTCGAGATCATGTGTTGAAGGGCGACATCTCCATCGACCACGTGAAGACTGAAGAATAGCTGGCAGATATCTTCACAAAGCCCTTGGATGAGAAGAGATTTAGCAAGTTGCGGTGTGAGCTAAATATCTTAGAATCTTCGAATGTTCTTTGAAAGGGCACACATCCTAACACTTATGCAAAATTGATGACTTAGATGTGCAACACACGAAGTAACGTTTTTCTTCAAT
This sequence comes from Thinopyrum elongatum, assembly GCA_011799875.1. NCBI lineage: Eukaryota > Viridiplantae > Streptophyta > Magnoliopsida > Poales > Poaceae > Thinopyrum > Thinopyrum elongatum. The sequence continues at coordinate 200,499,357 of CM022297.1, read as the reverse complement.
CAATGAAGACTAACCCTCTAAGTGTGAAGAAGTTAATGAAGAATTTGATTCTCAGAGCCCTACGACAATTGTACGTGGTGTCTGAAATCATCATTCTTATACGGTGGGTCACGCCACCACCCAAAGTTGAAAATCTTCAAATTTGAGTTTTTCATCATTTTGCAAATTCTTCAAATTCTTCAAAATTTCAAATTCCTCAACTTTGCAATTTCCTCAATCTTTTCAATTGGTGTTCTTCATTGACTATATATATATAAAATATAAATATATATATATTTGAGTTTTCAATGTCCTCAACATCATTCACTTATTGCTAATTCTTCAAGTTGATTTTTCTCTAAGTGAATGTGATCGGACCCGTTCCCCCTCTATGCTAAAATCAACCCAGTCTGTTCACAAATTATTCATATGCGTTCTAATTGAAACCCATTCAAAATCTTCACTGTGTCCTTGATAGCTGAAGAATTTGCGAACGAAACATTAAAAATTTTCATATCTGAATTTTCGGCTGTTGCCGCTCAAACCGTTCCGCTTCCCACGACGGATTAAACTACTCACCCACAATCTCCCATGATCTCCACTTCTCTGTATGTGGGTGACACATGTCATTAGGATAGCAAGGGTCAGGGGCATGTTCGTCCAAAATCTTCGGACGAGCAATTTTTCACTGCGGTTATAAATACCCCTCACCCTCCTCATACTCCATTTACTCCGCTCGACCTCAACTCCCCTCACTCGAGCTCTCAGACCTAGCGCCGCCACTACTCTCCATCATCGCCGGTGAGGAAGAGCTTCACTGCCTCGACCTTGTCGCCGTCGTACTCGCGCCGGCCACGGAAATCTTCACTTCGCCGCCGCCGTAGCTTTCTTCCGCCGTCGAGTTAGGGTGTGGGGGATCTAAACTGATGAACTTCTCCATCTCCACTCCCAGTTCGTCATGTTCTTCATCAAGGGTAATTAAAATCTAATTTTACTACCCTACTTTGATTCTTATGATTTTCACAAAATCCTCAAAAGGTGTTTATTCTTCAACTTCCCACTCCATAAAACACCGGAATGCTTCTGTTCCTTGATTTGTTTCTCTAAGCTATGTTTTTCTTCAAGATTCCTCAATTGTGTGGATTTTGTAATCTATACAACTCTGGAACCTAAGTCAAGAATGCTTAGTGAAATTCTTCAAGACAACTATGGTCAAATTCCTCAAACTTGATACTTTTGAAAATTTCTGAGAACGCATATGACCTCTCCAAATTCTTCGCACCTATACTCTGTTCACAGGTACAAAATGTCTGCTGCTAAATCACTAGGTTCTCATCAACTTAACTCATTTGCAGCGTTCCTCGAAGAAAATTTGCATACTTCCTCAGAAACATCCAAAGTTCAAAGTCCTCAAATGAGGAAAATGGCAGATGGGAAAAGACCTCAGAAGGGAGGCAATAGGCCTGAGACAAACACAGTGTTTGAAATCCCTGAAGACATCTATGATGAATGCTGCACACCTGATGAAGAAATTCATGGAAAGGAAAACAAGAATCAGCACAAAGTGCGCATATAGAGGATTGAGAGAAGATGGGCTAAGGAATGGAGGGAATACCGTTATGTAACCCCCAAGTACATGAAGAAATTCGCTGTGAACCCTCCATGTCCAAGACCACCCTTGGCTACTGGCCAAATAGCTGATCCCACCATCATCAAGCACGGTGAGGAATTTCCAAAGGAATGGGCCAAGTGCCAAGCTAAGCTTCAGAAAGTTGCTGCAGAAGCAGTGAGGAAATTCAATGTGGATTCTCAAGCTGCTGCCACTGAGGCCTCTGCTAGTACAACAGCGCCAAAGAAGGCCATGCTGAAGAAGTTTGCTGTGAAGAAATATTCAAGCTTAATGCCCTCAAGGCCAAGTTCTTCAACGGCAAAGCCCTCAGGGCAAATTCCTCAAGCAACTTCCTCAAGGGCAGTGCCAATCCCCTCAGTTGCTACAAAATCCTCAGCAGTTGCTTGAAAGTCCTCAACACCTGTGCATCTTGAACATGTCAGCGGACTGCAGGCTTTTCTATTGCCTCAGGGGCTTCTGCATCATCCTCAGCTCCACCACAATCTTTAAGTGGTCCAACTCTGCTGAAGGTCAAGACCACTGCTGGACATGGAAAGAGGCCAAGTCCTCACAAGAAGCATGTGGCATTCCATGTTCCGTCTGATGACGATGATGAAGCTGATGATGAAGAATTGACTAAAATCATCAAGGATAGACTGGAAAGGGCTGCAAGAGTAAATGGCAGCTCTGTGCCTCTTATGCTGGATCCAAGGAAGATCCTCGACTTTATTGATATTTGGCACAAAGATCCCAACACTCCACTGCCTGACTTTAACCTCACTCCTGGTCAAAGTCATATGCTGACCGCCTTCATAGGCGAGGAAAAATGGAAGTTTCAGAAGGCCAGGCAAGTCAAGAAGGCCTAGTACAAGAAAGAGCGATTCCTGAGGAACAATGTTCTTACACTGGCTCCTGAAGAACTTGTAACTATTCAGAGGGAGATCAGGGATCTCAGTGATGAATTTGACAGATATCATGCAGATTGGCTCGGTGCCAAAGTCAGATTTGTCAAGATTGCCAAGAACCTCAAGGCAGACGTTGCAGCATCATCACAACAGCAAATTCCTCAGGCTGAAGCATCTGCTCAACAAACTGAAGAAACTGAAAGCGCAGCTGATGAAATCAGGCTGCTGAAGAAATTCCAGCTCCTGAAGACAATGCCAGGGCAACCACCAATGTTGCGCCTGAAGAACAACCCAGGCCAGCTGAAGAATCTGATGTGCCTGAAGAAACTGATAATGCCAGGGCGACTGCATTAGTCGTGCTTGAAGAAATTGCACCAACTTCATTTGCTCCTCAAGCAAGATCTTTAAAGGTGAAGAACATCACTCTTCCTTCTGCATCAGAAGTGAAGAAATGAAGGCTGCGGAGAAGGAAACCGCAAGGAAGAGGAAAGCATCAACCTCTGCAGAGTCCTCAGCTCCGGAGAAAGTGAGGACTTTGACGAGCTCTTTCACGGAACCAATTAACGCTGTTCCAATTTCTATAGTGCCATCAAAGGAGCTCATTCCATTTGGTGAAGATTATGTTATTCCAGATGACACAGATGAAAAAAATCCTTCTGCTGCTTCCTCAGAGCAGTTGGATGAAGAAATTAATGTGGAAGATGTTGTTTCCACACCTCTGGTATCATCACCTGTGCCTCAGTTCATAGCTGAAGAGGCGGGCGTTGAGGAAATTGAAGAAGATGTGGATATTGGCTCTACAACTCCTGTGCTGAATGATGACTATTAGGAAAATCTTCACCCCAATTCACCAATGGCCACACCTCTGCATCCAATTCCTCAGTCCCCTGTTTAGACTGAAGAAATATTAACAGGGTCTAAAGGACGTCAAGCTTCACTTCAGTCCATACCTGAAGAAATGGAGAACCAGACTGCTGGTAATGAAACTGCCACTGAAATTCCTCAGTCTGATGTTCTTGAAGTTGTGACTCAAGAGGTTGTGAGACCGTCAACTGCAAATCTTCAACCCAAGCCACAAAATCCTCACGCAAAGGGGCCAAAATTCAAGGCTGATGATTTCTTTGATGAGCATCATTTCTTCACTGACACTAATCCGTATGACTCAGCCATTCTAAGGCGCAAGAGGTTTTGGACAGCAAGCCAGATGAACTTTTATGCAGCTGTTCTGTTTGACAAGGACAAGGTATTTCAGCATCGTCAAATTCCTCATGTGGATATGGAGTCCATACCTTGCTTCCAACCTGTGTTGAATGTTCTTCACGAAGAAGCTGGACTTCTCAATTTCTGTGCTGATATCTGTGATTGGAATGAAGAGCTAATTCTTCAATTCTATGCAACACTGCACCTCACTGGAAATGTGGCTGATGTCAACTCATGGGTGCTTGACTGGATGACTGTGAACACTCACTATTAAGCCCTGGCCTCTGAATTGCTTCATGCCATTCCTGTCAGTCCTCCTGCTGAAGGTGCAAGGCTGATCTATGAAGAATCTGAGCTTCCAATTCATCTCATGCAAGTGCTGATGAAGCCTTTGCGATCAGGCCAAGCTCCAAGAACCACCTTCCTAGTGAAGGATTTGCTGTATGTGCCAAGGACAATATACCACATCTTAACCAAAACCCTCAGTCCAATCAAAGGCCATAATTCTGAAGAAGAAGAAGAAGTTATTGGCATCATGAAGAATCTGCTATTCAACATCATACATGGGATTCCCATTAACTATCACGATTTCTTCATGAGGACTTTGGCAAATGTTGCACTGTCGCCATTTGAATTGAAGCCCTATGCTCCTTGGATAATGAAATTCATTAGAACCAGGTCTTCAATTCACTACAATGCAGATTTTAAGAATCACCTCAGCTTTCTGCCTCCCATTGAAGCCCTCAAAAGGACCATTTCTTCAACTGATGAAAAAGGAAAAGCTGCTGTTATTGATGAAGGCACTCGTCCATTGGATGGTCAGTTCGCAAGGCTGCATCATATTCCACCAATGATGACTCTGCTACCCAAGATTCTGCAAGAGCCCATGAGTAAAATCCTCAAGCCACTGCCCCACGAGTGATGACTGATCGTGAGCTTCTTCTAAGTCTTCACCAGAAGGTCGATCGCAATCACAAGTGGGTTAAACATCAATTTGGCTCAATTCTTCAGAACATGACTGTCACACAAAACACTATGAAGAAGAATCACTATTATGTGCATGAAGTCTTCGATCGCACTTGGGCTATTCTGTCTCACCTTTACAGTGACAAAGACCTCAAGCAGATGGACTTTCAGCAAAACTTTGACTAGGCTCATCCTCCTTCGAAGAAATTCAAGAAGGTCAAAGTTCCTCAGCTGGTCACCAGTTCATTTTCTTCATCACGTGAGACGGATGAAGCTGAGGATCTCGACGACACTGCGGCAGGCCCTACATTGACAAACGACCCCGACAACGCTGGCGCTCGTCCATCGACCTCATGATGATATTCTTCAGGGGCGTTAGTCCTCATTTTTCATCCCTTTTGGTCATTCGATGACAAAGGGGGAGAAATTTGGGTTAGTCTTCAAGCGGGTCTTATATATGGGCTGTTTTTTTCGTTAAGTTACAACTCTCGCTCTTCTGAAGTGTTTGTTGGTTGAGTTATAAACTTAAGTCCGATGGTGGTCTGATACTTTTGAACTGCTTTCTGCATGCTTATTTCCTCAAGTACCTTAATGCACGCATGCTGAAATTCGCCAGACACCATTTTTCATCATGCATTTCAAATTCTTCATATTATATGTTAAATGTGTGTATGGATTACAAGATATAGGGGGAGATCTCCATGATTTCATTCTACAATGTGCATTTGCAATCCAAAGCAAATTCCTCAATATGCACATCTTCAGGGGGAGTTCTTCTATATCTTGCAATCAAATTCCTCAATATCAGTATTTACACTTCATATGTTTATCCCCGTTGAAAACTTAACCTATTTGTCATCAATCACCAAAAAGGGGGAGATTGTAAGTGCATCTAGTGCCCCTTAGTGATTTTGGTGTATTGAAGACTTATAGGTTAAGGGACTAATGTGTTTGTGAGTGTACATAGGTTATATAAGTCTCTGAGGAGTTTGATACTTACGAAGAAAGTCGACCCCTAAAAATGAATGTCTTCATTTGAAGACTTTGAAAATGAGGAAATTGGTGTGACCTTGAAGACATTGATATTGATGCGAGGATTATGAAGTGTGAAGACTTTTGTTTTCGTAGTTTCATTTTCTCTTTCTTGAGTCATAGGAAACACCGTACTGTTAAAGGGGGTCGAGGTAAAACTAAGGAAAAGTTTCCAAGTGATGCTAATCTCAAAGCCTACACCTACCCAATCCTTCGAGTGAAGCCTTTGGAAATCTCATACAGTTCAGTCAATTTCTTCAGTGAGAAAGATTAAGATCTTCTGCTCTCTGAGGAAGTTGTTCTGACTGAGGAGTTAGGAATTCGCCAGTGCGGATTGCCTACAAGTGAGGAACATGATAGCCCTGAGGAATTTGAGAGCTCAAATTTCCGACCATTGCTGTGCTATGCGCCAGCTATCCCAAATATCTTATCCACCTAACGGTCATATCATTGAAGGGCATTTATGTCTTATCATGTTGGGCTGCTCCCTGGCTATAAATAGCCGCCCTCCTCAACCACTAGCTGGTTGGCTGCTCTGAGAGAAACTGACACTTGTCATTTAGAGCATCCCATCCTCCAAGGACTTTGAGAGAAAATCATCAGTGAGGAAAAACCCAAAACCCCAACATCTAAAACCCAAAGTGATTGAGCATCACTGAAGAGATTGTTCCTGTGTGGAACCGATGCCTGTTACCTTTGAAGACTGTGCATCTTCCAGACGGTTAGGCGTCAAGGTCTAGAGCATCCAAGAGGAATTGTGGATCACCGGGTGACCTAGTCTGTGAAGGTTTGGAAGTCACCTGAAGACTTACCACGAGTGATTGGGCAAGGTCTGTGTGACCTTAGCTCAAGGAGAATACAGTAAGGACTGTGTGTCCTGGGACTGTGTGTTCTTTGGTTTAAATACCAAGCTGCTCTAACCAGACGTACAACTGTCACAACAGTTGGAACTGGTCTACCAAATCATTGTCTTCACCGAGCTACTGGTTCTATTTCCTCAACCCTTTCATTTCCTCGCTCATGTGTTGATGAAATTGATCGTTACTGTTTGAAGACTTTGACTGAAGACTTTCTCAATTTCCTCAATCCTATTTCTTCAGCCATCTTGTCTTCTGCCTGCTTATCCTGTTTACTCGCTATCTGTGCTCTGTGTATGTTTCATTTCATCATGGTGACCATGCTACTGTCTTGTTATGCATGCACCTGAGTACTTATTCCGCTGCTTGTAGTTCGTCACTTAGCAAATTCCTCAAGTAGCATTTCCTCAGTGACGAATTTGTAAAATTCGCCTATTCACCCCCCCTCTAGTCGATATAACGCACTTTCATATGCTTTGACGAATTCTACTGTGGATTTAGAGGCAACTAAAAGATGTATGGAAGTCATGCTCGGCTAGTATGTTATCTTTACTCTACCTTTGCTTCAGGAATGCATAACTAACTGAAGTGTGGTTCCTTTTAGGGTTACTGGAACCCTTTATGTTCGGAGATTAGCCAAAATAATGAGAAAATTGTTGGTTCTCGTCTTTCATCCTTCACAAGGATCCAGTCTGAAGCTATAATTGGTACTGTAGATTTCATGGGGATAAATTACTACTCCCTCTATAAAGAAATATAAGAGCATTTAGATCACTAAAGTACTGGTCTAAACGCTCTTCTATTACTTTCTATCTATGTGAGCAATTGCCCTTTAGACAAAGGCGCACGTGACTATATAGCAGACATGTCAATTAGCTACAAAAGTAAGAATAATTGCTTTTTGTTCAAAATTTTGTAGCAGTAGTAGTGGGCAATGTGATCTATTTATCTGCTGACAACAGAAAGTTCATACTGTTGACATATAGAGTGAGGAGATAATCTGTTACGCTTCTGAAAAAGATTAACAATTCCGAGATTTGTAATCCAAATGGCACATCTAAAAAATATAAATGTTTCTTTGATGCAACTTCTAAAACAGATTCGCAAGCTGGAAAGGTATAATGTTTAATCAATGTGTTTGTCAGATACAAGACAGGGTTCAACTATTCTTTAGATGAAACATCAAAGGGCTGGAATTCGAGCTAACCCGAGATATTAGAAATTAATGAAATAGTACGCTTGATTGAAGGTCATGAGATTGAGCAAGATACTAAGATTGAGTCTATCTTGCAAGTTTTGACATATAGAGCAACTTATTTTTAATGCAAGCTGCCGCCACGTCTTTTCCAAGTGACCCCAAAGGATTGTGACATGTGCTACTGTACTTGAAAGATGCAGGCAGAGACATTCCCATTTATATATTTTGAAGATGGTTCAGTATCTAGCCCCTCGACATCCTCGCTTTGGTATCTGCGAGGATGCAATGCATGCGCTTCAGCTCAGACTTGAGGGCCTCCACCTTGTCAAGGACTTGACGCAGAGAACTAGCTTCCTGGATCATGTTGGCGCCTACTTTTGCGGAACAATAGTTACTGATTTTGTGTTATGAACTAGTGCCTCGATCTGATATGTGACTTGCTTATTCCCTTAAGCCAAAACATTGGATAGATGAGCAGGGGGCGAGGACTGATCGGTGCCTCGAGGACCATCTCGACCACACTTGCATGTTGTAGACCATGAGCTCACCGAGGCTGCCACACCTTGCTGCCCTATGGGATAATCATGGTGATGGTGGATTGTGACGCCCCCAGCTCAATCGTGCACTAATCATACACGCAAATGCACATGATTAAGCCTAAGGACTCACGGGAAGATATCACAACACAACTCTAAAACATAAATAAAGTCATACAAGCTTTATATTACAAGCCAGGGGCCTCGAGGGCTCGAATACATAAGCTTGCATACAAGCGTCAGCGGAAGCATCAGATATCTGAGTACAGATATAAAAGAAAACACAAAAAGGCCTTTAGAAAGGCGGGGCATAATAAAACACTACGATCGAAAGGCGTAGGCCTCCTGCCTGGGACCCTCCGATCCTACTCCTGGTCGTCAGTCAACTCGTAGTAGTATCCATCCTCTGGGTAGTAGTAGTAGTCGATCGACGGTACATCTGCCTCAGGGGGCTCCGTCCTCTGGTCACAACAAACTAATATGGGGAGAAAAGGAAAACAAAGCAACCGTGAGTACTCAGAAGTACTCAGCAAGCAAGGATCTACACTACATATGCAACATTATCAAAGGAAGGCTGTATATGTGGACTGGGCTGCAGAAATGCCAGAATAGAGAGAAGGCCTAGTCCTATCGAAGACTAGCATCTTCAGAGGTCTTGCAACATTAGAAGAGTGTAGACAGTACCATATAATGTAGCAGTATCATTAAGTCTCAACCTCACCCAGAGATCCTTTCTCGACTCCCTGCGAGAAAGCAATCCCAGAGCCATACAGTCATCAACCTCGTCCTGAGATCCCTTCTCGACTCCCTGCGAGAAGCAATCCCAGAGCCTCATATCCAGGTCTCATCTCAACTTCTAGCTGTATCAATCGGGATACAACTCCGAGTGTCCGTTACCGTAGGACAGGCTATCGATAGAAGTTTTCTTCCCAGCAGGGGTGCACCAACTTACCCAACATGCTCGATTAACTCCGGCCGGACACACTTTCCTGGGTCATGCTCGGCCTCGGCCAAATGATACACCGCAACCCTACCTACAACTCAGCAGAGAGGTCCCCGCCGGTCTACATCCTAAGCGCTCAGGGGTCTTGGGCCGTCGCCCTGTGCACTCCGGGTCATTGCGAGCAGGGTGGATACCAGCGCCAACGGCACGATCCGACCCGGCCACAATGCTGAACTGGACGTCTGACAGAACTGTCAGCTGATGCTACAATGCAGAACACCCATACTATGCCCACGTGATGGTTAGTGCTATCAGGCCAGAGGCCTGCTCGGATCAAATATCCAAATCGCTAGTACCTTGGGCTTGCGGTAACGAGCAGAGACTCACGAAAGATGTGACCCCGTCGCCCCGTCTCGAGGACTTGCTGCAAGGGTTAAGAATGCCCGGCCGCGCCTCGTATCCATCACTCGGGCACCACACCGGCACCCGTCTTCACAACACACGCGGGTACCCCTCGGGGTTGACCCGCCTATCCAAGTATCAGTGTAAAGTCCAAGTATCCGTGTGTCCATAACATCAGGGGAATCCGAGGTATCACCCTCTCTGGATTCCTACTCGATGTATCCGTCGAGGTGAACTCGGAGGAATCACCCTCACTGGGTTCACACTTGAGGTGTTGTACGACGGCGTCGTTATCGGAAGCGGTGAAGGAGGAATCACCCTCGATGACCACGACCGAATAGCTACTCTACAGAGTTAACATCAGAAGTGCTACAAGAGGTTTCACCCTCGGCACTCGATAGTAATGCTGCAGTGTCGTTACAACTAAGGGGGGGGGGGGGGGGGGTGAGTGCGGTGTCGGGTGTCGGGGCTGGTCTTCAATCCCGTTGATCGGGTCTTCGGATAATCCAGCGGGGCAATCGGGATAAGTGGGGTCACTGATAGGTCTCTACCCAGCCTAAACTAAGCAGTTTAGGATATGCAGGTAATTATCAACAGCAGGTTACAATAAACATGCTATGCATCAGAATAGGTAAAGCAGTAGCAGCAGCGATTCTAATGCAAGCATGAGAAATTAGAATGGGCGATATCGATATGCTCAAGGGGGGGGGGGGGCTTGCCTGGTTGCTTGGCGGCAAGGGCAAGGTCGTCAACGGTGGCGTCGGGCTCCTGAGTTGCGTCGGTCTCGGGGACGACCTCGGGGTCTAACGAGAGAGAAGAGGGGGAAGAAACAGTAAATACAAAGCAAACAAGAGCATGGCATGTCAATAAGCAGAGCTAGCGGTGTTCTATCGTAGAGCTAGGTGATACTGGCGAAGGGGGAATTCATCCGGGAAAGTATTCCCGGTTCCGGACATTTGTCAGACAGATGACCGGAGGGGAACGGTTCCATGTTCAGGTAGTTAGAGACGTGTGGCGGACGAACAGACCGCGCATTCGGATTTGTCTCGAAATTCTGAGCATTTTTCATATATAAATTACTTTCATCGGAGTTACGGAATAAAAGATATGATTTTCTAAAGTTTTTAATACTTTTCTGGAATTATTTTTATTATTTAAAATCGAATTATCCAAAATAGTGCTTGTGTGATGTCAGCACGACGTAAGGATGACGTCAGCGGTCAACTGGTCGGTTGACCAGGTCCAACCTGACATGTGGGGCCCACATGTCATTCACAGTACTAATTAACAGAGGATTAAACTTAACTAATTAACTTGTGGGACCCACTGTCAGTGTCAGCTTTAGTTAACTAATTACCTCAATTAGGATTAATAGGTTAATTAGTGTTTTATTTAATTATAAATTGATTTAAACTGGCGGGGCCCGCATGTCAGTGGCGGGGCCAGCCTAGTCAGCGGCTGACCCGGTCAAAGGGGCCAGCGGGGCCCTGGGGGCCACTAGGAAGTCACCCTGGGGGTGGCCCCAGCGGCGCCACGTCGGCCGGCCGGCGTTCAAACGCCGGCGGGCGCGTGTTTGCGGTGGCGCGGCGCGGGAGGTGGCCGGGATCGTGCCTCCGGCCATCATTTGGCGCGCGGGGTGGCGCGTTCGAACGCGGGCGAAGCCGCACATCTAATGGGGGCGGTGGCTCGGCCGGAGGAGGACCGCAGCGTCGCCGGTGGCGAGTGGGGCGGACGCCGGGGCTCGGGTTCGAGAGGAAACGGCGATGTGGCGTGTTAGCAAGCAAACTAAGTGACCAGAGGGCCTCTACGCGCGCGTGCGAGCACAACGGGCATCGGCGCGGACCAAAAAGGTCACCGGTTGGTCGCCGGCGGCGAGCTCGCGCGACGGCGGGTACGACCTAGCTAAAAGCGACGCTTGGGCGCGAAAGGAAGGGAAGGAAGGAGGGGACCCGGTGCGACTGCTCACCGTGGAGCTCAAGAAAGGCTCGGCGAGGGCTTAGGAGCAGCAGTGGCGCCGTGGTTGGAGAAGATGGCCGGCGGCTCGAGCTTGAAGAAAGGGCTCGATCCCGGAGCTGTAGTGGCCCCCGGCTCGAGTTGATGGCCGGAGAGGAAGGACAAGAGGTCGGCGGAGCTGGTGAGCGCGTCGGCGAGGCGAGTGAAGGCCGGTGGCCGCGTGCTTCACGGGACCACGGCCATGGCGGCGCTCGGGTGTGCGTAGGAAGCGAGCAGAGGGGAGAGGGAGGCAGCTAGAGTTCGTACCCCTGGAGCGAACGAGGCAGTGGTTGTTATTCCCAGTCGCGCCGCGCGTCGAGAAGGCGACTGAGCGGTCGAAGAAGTAGGGGAAAGCCGGGCAGGCGCGGGGCGCCAGCACCAGGCCTTGTAGGACTAGGTCGAGCGCGCGCAAAGCGCGTGGGTCGCTCCGGGCGGGCGGCGCGACACCGCGCAGTCTGTAAGAGCTAGACGTGACGACCAGACGCACTCGCCGCATTTTTTTTTGGCTTTCGCTCCACCAGGACCCCTTCGGTCCCTTCTCTGCGTTGCCTTTGGGGCCCGAGGGGGGCTTGTTGGGTGGGCCCCGTTGCTCTGTCGGCGTTGTGGGTTAAGTGCACAGGGGCACTGGCACTTTCCATTTCTTCTTTCTTTTTCGTTTTCTGTTTTTTCTTTCTTTGTCTTTGTTTTTTTTTATTCCAAAACACTTTTGTAAAAATTGGAACTTGCTCTATAATATCAGTACATTATTAGTACTGCTAGAAATGGTTTGGTGTCCATATCTTTTTATTTGGTTTTATTCAAATAAATAGGTATTAACCAACCCTGTTTGTGGTTGTTAGAGTCACATAATTATTAAGTATATGTTGAATATAATTTTAGAAGGTCTCTGGATTATTTACATATTATGAACAATTGTCTTCAAATTTGACAAACTTTTATTTCACTTTCAGTTTAATTTCTATTTGAATTTGAATTTGAAAAGAGATATGATACTAATGATGATTAAGCACTGTTGATCATGATGACATGGCATAATCCAAAGGGTGATCACTGTAGTTAACCACCGGGGGTGTTACATGGATGGCCGGGCTTCACGGAGGAGCCGAGGCGAATCCCTAATAGGATTTTAGGCCCTTTTTATTAGTGGGGTCTTAGGCACTTGGCAGGTTTTATATGATGCATGGCAAGAAGGACGACAACCAAGGCGCGGTAAAAAGGTAAAAGCACACACAAGACTTCGATGTTTTCCTTTTGTCCATTTTCGCTTTCATGTGTGTCTCCCGTTGCAACGCACGGGCAATTTTCCTAGTACCATCTCATATGCTGATGCGTTGCTATGAGAGAAGAAAAAAAGAACTCTTAGCCTGAAAAATGTTTTATATTATATTATATTATTGCTACGGGAGAAGAAAAAAACTCTTAGCTTGAAAAATGTTTTATACTATATTATATTATATTATGGGACGGAGGCCCATTAGCTTACAAAAACATCCAAGGCTTCGGAAATCCCTTTTGGAGCTCGGCCTCGAGTGAGGCCTCCAAATTCAAATTTGAATTTTCATCGAAATTCATATTTTTACATTTCAAAAATTCTAAAAAAATAGAGATATACATGAAGGCATAACACACATGTGTGTAAATTTTCAGTTCAAAATACAATTAAATGAGGGCTGTGCAAAAAAGACAAATCTGGGGCTGTTTAACACATGATACTATTCATCCTCCCAGGCATGAATTTGTCTTTTTTGTACAGGTCGCAACTGAAGGTATTTCTACATGAATTTTTACATACATGTAGGTTACATTCTTACATACACGCATATTTTTGTTCAGATTTTTTTAAACCATAAAAGTTTGAATTTGAATTTTCCAAAATAAAGGCCTCCATGGAGCTCGGCCTCCAAAACGCCTCTCTCCCAAGGCTTTCCCTAAGAAAAAAAAGCTTACAAAAACATCCTATATTATATGGGACAAAAACATCTTATATTATATGGGATAGAGGACATAGCTATCTGGAAGCACCTCCCTTTGATTGGGAGGGAGCGAATAGGATAAAAGCTGAGCATAGGGTGCAAAAATAGAAAAAACATTCTGGGCCCTCGAATTGAAGATAGAAGGTGCAAGTTATGGCGGACCAATCTGTGCAAAAAGACCCCTCATTTATGTATAATTTTCCTTGCGACGTCCTCCTCTTTCCAACGAGAGTCACCGTCCATCTCTCTATTGCTTTGCCTGACGATGGCGGCGGCAATCCATATTCGGTGCAGAGCTTGAGGGCAACACCCACGGGAGGTGCTTGACTACATCTTGCTGGAGACCATCGACGTGCACCGCGTCGCCGCCTTCTACGAGGATGTACTCCACTCCGCGCGCGTCCCTTCTCCATATGGTTTCTAGGTCGTCTGTCTCCTCCCGGGCACCGCCGCCGCCATGGTCTACTCCTCCCAGGGGGTGCGGGCGCCCCGCCAGTGTAGCTGCCCAGGATGCACCACATGACCTTCTTGAAGCCCACTTCTGTCACACCTGCAACGAGGAGGAGCCCGCCCTGCCAGCAGCCAAGCTGCAAGGTTGGTACCTCGCTGCTTTCTTGTAGTGCCGATGAGGTGAACAGTGGTTTTCTTTGTTGTGCGTAATTATTTTATCAATGTGTTGACCGGGCTGATGCTAATCTAAACCTGAAATCAAAGTTGATGCCATGTATTTGCTTGGAGATAGTTAATCTCTCAATGCTTTGGTTACGTTGATTAGGAAACATGTTAATGATAGTGAATTTACAGAGACCATGGTGACATTGCACTCCACATTTGGAGGTGCTGTGTAGTAGGCAGCAAAAGGGGTTGGACTGGACTGTTACATGTGATTAGTTCATTTTAGGAGTTCAGAACAGGTGGTTAACAAAGGAATGATGGTCTGGAACTGTTATTTTGTTTACTTGTAGTTTTCTGTGTCTATGCTATTGTCCGACTGAGGATTACGTCTTTGATTGACATCGTAGTTCAGCGATGTTCAATTTTCTTCATAATAGTTTTTGTACATCCCTCGTTTGATGTTGTTTGCTAAAATCCATTTGTAGCCATGGTGTCAGTCAAATGGTGTTCAAAATATAAATGTCGGAGCTGCTACCTCATTTGCAAAGATTAATTTCCCAATGCTTCTCATTGATGATTTCAGTACACCGGAAAAGAACCAATCATTCGCTAACGAGGTACCCACACATCTGAATTTTAATCTAACATAATTTCTTACTAGAAGCAAACGCGTGCTTTGCCGCGCCATTTTTTTTGGGGGGCAGGAGGGGGGATTTGTGTGAAGAGTTTTGATTAACAAACAGGAAGCAAATGCTCAAGACCGAATGAACCCACCAATCTCTTACTGCATCTTTTAATAGCCAATATCTCTATAGCCCAATCTAGTTTTGTAGCTGCATATTTTGACAGGCCAATCAACTCTTTTGGAGCCAAGCAAAATACAAAAATCCTCTGGGCCATAAGAAACAAGATGGTGATATTCCCCACACGCAAATAACATGATAGTGAAATTAATGTCATTTTGCTCTCATACATAAAAATAAAGTGTTACACATTACATCTTGGCTATAAGACAGTGGCATCTGGTACGATTCGCACCATGATTCATAGCAGAGATGATGGATGCATCTCAGAAGGGCACATCAGATGCCACCAGCATCAAAACCATGAAGGGCTAAGATGATGGCTTGTGTAGTGTAGTCTGCTAAATATTAACCATGTTGTGTGCACATGATACATAGTATACAAATGATTAGTTCATTTCATCAGCAATAGATGCGTACATGAGCAGAAAACCTTCTTTTGCTGAACTAACCAGTTCGCTATTACCACTCCACACTACACGGTTCAGATGTGCCAGGGCTGCCGACGCGGTGCAAACACTTACCCAGAACAATGATCATAGTTGCTAGCAGATACCGTGATTCCTAGAACAAATATTAGTTTCTAATACTAACCATATAATCCTCCAGCTTGTCGCAGGTGCAGAAGTCCAATGTTTTGAAGACTGTGATAAAAGAATGCATCTAATTACCTTCTCTGTATTAAAAAACAAGGGGGCATAACCAAGCTAAAATTTTAATATCCAGGTGTTAAAGAGAAATGGTGAAAACATGCATCTAATTACCTTATCTGTATGAAAAATCAAGGGGGCATAGCAGAGTTAAATTTGTGATATCCAAATATTAAAGAGAGACATGAAAAATATTTATTTAACTCATTTTCTATAATTTCTTTAAGGAACTGCAACTGTTGTGCATCTAATTTCCACACACACAAAACGCAAAAGAAGAAGAAGAAAAACCCACCTGAAACTAACCCAAATCAGATACATAGGAATAATAAGGTGAGATGCTCATGTTTGTTACTGGAAAAACAACATAGGCTCTGATTGCTTCTCCAAGTGGTATGGTCTGATTGCTTTCTGGTGTTCTTGGAGCACCACTGTCTATAGGTTCCATATGCACTTGATTCGACGATACAACAACATCTCACTATTTATTCCTGACTTGTTTCACATTCATTTAAAGTCTAAAAACAAATAACATTTTCTGGAGCCTACATATTCTACCATCTGTTTGTTGTATGAGGTACATTCTTGTAAGCTAAACAAGTGAAATACAAAAAATATGAATGCACATCCAGCGGTTTGTTTACTTAAGCATGTAATCAAACCTCGAAACATCACAAGCCTGCTATTGCTATATTGAAGATAGTCAGTAACAAACTACAAACCCCATCAGGGATATTTATCACGGAACCAAGTCAACGAAAATGAAGAAGCACACCCCGACCACCAAAATAGGCCCCAGGACAAACAGTGGCACATCAAGTGCCCAAAAAAAACTTAAGAAGCCGCACAAACCACATATCGACCAAGCATTCTGGCGAAACATGCCACGCCACCCCCACCCCTAAAAAAATTCAGAGCTCCCTCATCACACAATCAAAGTAACAATCAAGACATAAGGAAACAAAAAAAGAGAGGAAAGAAATCGAACCATCACATGTAGGCATGTAGCACAGGAACACGAACAGCCCGACGAAGCCCCAGATCCAGACGCCGTTGTCAACGCCTCCAAGTAGACATCATCCTCAACACCACGCACCAGGAACCTCCACTCTCAAGCTGCATGCTCGCCGCCCTCTCCCATGACTCCCGACTCACTGAATTCAGCGGTTGACTGGCCGACGCCATACGGGGAAGGAGCGCAGGACGGGTGGGCAGCAACAATCTTCGGGTCGGTTGCTGATCTGGTGGGGTGGGGGATGCACGGTGGAGGCCAGTCGGACCGGGGAGGCTGCGGCGGCTGGAGCAAGGAGGGCGACGCCTGAATCCTAGCGTGAAGGGGGCGCGTGCGAGAGTGAAAATTAGATCGGGAGCGTGGTGGAAACCGACTGAGCACCGACCTGTCAACTAGACACCTAGACCGCAGCGACGACAACGGACGAACGCGTCACACACATATCACTAAACCGACTAATGGCCAAGTTACTGGTCGGGTGGCAACACCAGATCAGGGGATCAATGTACCATGTTAATGGCTTTTAAGTGAGAAGCGCGAAGCCCAGTAGCCCCCGAGCCTTAATTTGGGCAAGTGAGGCCGAATTAAGGATCGATATTTGGAGTAAATTGACTGTAATCACAATTTATGTGTAATGATTCTTTGTATCCAAGTACTTTACATCATTAATGCTCAGATCCGTATTGTACAAAACTTTGTTGACTGACCATCGACTTCAACCTCCTTGGCCAGTAGCCGAGGAGTGTTTGTCCTACTTTATAAAGCCTTTATAAGGGCAAAGATTTACGGCAAACAAGGCAATCCGCCCATATGGTTTTATAAACAAAGGTACATGGAGAGATATGTTATATTACTATTTAACGTAAGAAACATCTTCTGGGAAAAATAGTTCCTTTATAAGTTCCTTTTCCCAGGCTGTCATGTTGACCATGATCATGAAACCTCATTTCCGATCAATGTGGGAGGAAAATATTGAGGATTTAATTTGGGGAAAATTCCCGAACTCTGTGGTCTTAATGAACCGAATTTTTCACTTCCGTCATTGCCGACCAATTATATTGTTAAGATGGCTAGCTTTCGGCTTCACCCACTCTGAGGTACTAACCCGGATGACCCGGAAGTAACAATCACAGAGGTGCTTCCTTTACCCCCTAACCGAACTATCGGGAACGTAGGGGGTAAGCACAGGAGCCAGGCAACATAGCTTGGCCAAAATCTTAATTCAAATTTGATGCATATTTATGGCTTTATAACGATGATTACGGAAGGCAACGCTTGTATACTAAATACAAACACTGATGATATATGTTTATTTTGACTCCGTTGCGACCGTTTAGCATTTGAAAGTGGCCCATCATCGGCTTCTATCCCTTTGTAGATGCTACACAGGGTGTTTCCATAGTAACAAGACAACCCTTAGCGGACGTCTCAGTGCCCGGATGCAGTTGCGTTAGCGGAAATGAGGCTATCAGATATGCATGCTTTATAACTTTCACTTAGTCATATGAGTTAAAGTTGGGAGGCCAGTTACTAGCCCCCGGTTAGTGTTCGGCATCAGCCGAGGTCAAGCCATTAACACTTCGGCCAATTTTATGAAAGGCCCATCGTTTAACACGGGGTAACCTCTATCGATCTATAGTTTAACACAATCATCGGATTGCTGACCAGTTTACGCCCATTATGACAGTCAGTTTTCGGCTTTCTCCACTGAGGCGCTTAACCATTCGAGCTGGAAACACAATCGTAGTGGTTCTCCCTTTGCACACCTAGCCGAACAAAGTGGAACGTAGGAGGCAAGCACAGGAGCCGGGCAACCCAACTATTGACCGAAGACACAATTCGAAACCGTCGCATATAAAGCAATATCCGAGTACGTTTTGCCGAGGACTCCATGGAGTGCCTTGGCTTTTGGTGGGTCCGGCTGTAGTCTCAGCTCCCCGTTAGTATTGCCGATGCTTTAAAGGCGTCTAGCGTTGCACTGCTCGGGAACTAGTCCAGATGTGGTGTGTGTTTTGTCAACACCGAGGTGTAGGTCGGCAGGAAAGATGCCGAGCTGCGGGTCGGAAAAGATCTCCTGAGCTGAATTATTACGCAGGACACCTCGGTCATGAGAATGTTCCATCTCCTGAAAGAAAAACAGACAAATAGCTTAAAAGTGCCATAAGCTCGAAAAGCCAAAAAATGTTTTATACTATATTATATTATATTATGGGACGGAGGCCCATTAGCTTACAAAAACATCCAAGGCTTCGGAAATCCCTTTTGGAGCTCGGCCTCGAGTGAGGCCTCCAAATTCAAATTTGAATTTTCATCGAAATTCATATTTTTACATTTCAAAAATTCTAAAAAAATAGAGATATACATGAAGGCATAACACACATGTGTGTAAATTTTCAGTTCAAAATACAATTAAATGAGGGCTGTGCAAAAAAGACAAATCTGGGGCTGTTTAACACATGATACTATTCATCCTCCCAGGCATGAATTTGTCTTTTTTGTACAGGTCGCAACTGAAGGTATTTCTACATGAATTTTTACATACATGTAGGTTACATTCTTACATACACGCATATTTTTGTTCAGATTTTTTTAAACCATAAAAGTTTGAATTTGAATTTTCCAAAATAAAGGCCTCCATGGAGCTCGGCCTCCAAAACGCCTCTCTCCCAAGGCTTTCCCTAAGAAAAAAAAGCTTACAAAAACATCCTATATTATATGGGACAAAAACATCTTATATTATATGGGATAGAGGACATAGCTATCTGGAAGCACCTCCCTTTGATTGGGAGGGAGCGAATAGGATAAAAGCTGAGCATAGGGTGCAAAAATAGAAAAAACATTCTGGGCCCTCGAATTGAAGATAGAAGGTGCAAGTTATGGCGGACCAATCTGTGCAAAAAGACCCCTCATTTATGTATAATTTTCCTTGCGACGTCCTCCTCTTTCCAACGAGAGTCACCGTCCATCTCTCTATTGCTTTGCCTGACGATGGCGGCGGCAATCCATATTCGGTGCAGAGCTTGAGGGCAACACCCACGGGAGGTGCTTGACTACATCTTGCTGGAGACCATCGACGTGCACCGCGTCGCCGCCTTCTACGAGGATGTACTCCACTCCGCGCGCGTCCCTTCTCCATATGGTTTCTAGGTCGTCTGTCTCCTCCCGGGCACCGCCGCCGCCATGGTCTACTCCTCCCAGGGGGTGCGGGCGCCCCGCCAGTGTAGCTGCCCAGGATGCACCACATGACCTTCTTGAAGCCCACTTCTGTCACACCTGCAACGAGGAGGAGCCCGCCCTGCCAGCAGCCAAGCTGCAAGGTTGGTACCTCGCTGCTTTCTTGTAGTGCCGATGAGGTGAACAGTGGTTTTCTTTGTTGTGCGTAATTATTTTATCAATGTGTTGACAGGGCTGATGCTAATCTAAACCTGAAATCAAAGTTGATGCCATGTATTTGCTTGGAGATAGTTAATCTCTCAATGCTTTGGTTACGTTGATTAGGAAACATGTTAATGATAGTGAATTTACAGAGACCATGGTGACATTGCACTCCACATTTGGAGGTGCTGTGTAGTAGGCAGCAAAAGGGGTTGGACTGGACTGTTACATGTGATTAGTTCATTTTAGGAGTTCAGAACAGGTGGTTAACAAAGGAATGATGGTCTGGAACTGTTATTTTGTTTACTTGTAGTTTTCTGTGTCTATGCTATTGTCCGACTGAGGATTACGTCTTTGATTGACATCGTAGTTCAGCGATGTTCAATTTTCTTCATAATAGTTTTTGTACATCCCTCGTTTGATGTTGTTTGCTAAAATCCATTTGTAGCCATGGTGTCAGTCAAATGGTGTTCAAAATATAAATGTCGGAGCTGCTACCTCATTTGCAAAGATTAATTTCCCAATGCTTCTCATTGATGATTTCAGTACACCGGAAAAGAACCAATCATTCGCTAACGAGGTACCCACACATCTGAATTTTAATCTAACATAATTTCTTACTAGAAGCAAACGCGCGCTTTGCCGCGCCATTTTTTTTGGGGGGCAGGAGGGGGGGATTTGTGTGAAGAGTTTTGATTAACAAACAGGAAGCAAATGCTCAAGACCGAATGAACCCACCAATCTCTTACTGCATCTTTTAATAGCCAATATCTCTATAGCCCAATCTAGTTTTGTAGCTGCATATTTTGACAGGCCAATCAACTCTTTTGGAGCCAAGCAAAATACAAAAATCCTCTGGGCCATAAGAAACAAGATGGTGATATTCCCCACACGCAAATAACATGATAGTGAAATTAATGTCATTTTGCTCTCATACATAAAAATAAAGTGTTACACATTACATCTTGGCTATAAGACAGTGGCATCTGGTACGATTCGCACCATGATTCATAGCAGAGATGATGGATGCATCTCAGAAGGGCACATCAGATGCCACCAGCATCAAAACCATGAAGGGCTAAGATGATGGCTTGTGTAGTGTAGTCTGCTAAATATTAACCATGTTGTGTGCACATGATACATAGTATACAAATGATTAGTTCATTTCATCAGCAATAGATGCGTACATGAGCAGAAAACCTTCTTTTGCTGAACTAACCAGTTCGCTATTACCACTCCACACTACACGGTTCAGATGTGCCAGGGCTGCCGACGCGGTGCAAACACTTACCCAGAACAATGATCATAGTTGCTAGCAGATACCGTGATTCCTAGAACAAATATTAGTTTCTAATACTAACCATATAATCCTCCAGCTTGTCGCAGGTGCAGAAGTCCAATGTTTTGAAGACTGTGATAAAAGAATGCATCTAATTACCTTCTCTGTATTAAAAAACAAGGGGGCATAACCAAGCTAAAATTTTAATATCCAGGTGTTAAAGAGAAATGGTGAAAACATGCATCTAATTACCTTATCTGTATGAAAAATCAAGGGGGCATAGCAGAGTTAAATTTGTGATATCCAAATATTAAAGAGAGACATGAAAAATATTTATTTAACTCATTTTCTATAATTTCTTTAAGGAACTGCAACTGTTGTGCATCTAATTTCCACACACACAAAACGCAAAAGAAGAAGAAGAAAAACCCACCTGAAACTAACCCAAATCAGATACATAGGAATAATAAGGTGAGATGCTCATGTTTGTTACTGGAAAAACAACATAGGCTCTGATTGCTTCTCCAAGTGGTATGGTCTGATTGCTTTCTGGTGTTCTTGGAGCACCACTGTCTATAGGTTCCATATGCACTTGATTCGACGATACAACAACATCTCACTATTTATTCCTGACTTGTTTCACATTCATTTAAAGTCTAAAAACAAATAACATTTTCTGGAGCCTACATATTCTACCATCTGTTTGTTGTATGAGGTACATTCTTGTAAGCTAAACAAGTGAAATACAAAAAATATGAATGCACATCCAGCGGTTTGTTTACTTAAGCATGTAATCAAACCTCGAAACATCACAAGCCTGCTATTGCTATATTGAAGATAGTCAGTAACAAACTACAAACCCCATCAGGGATATTTATCACGGAACCAAGTCAACGAAAATGAAGAAGCACACCCCGACCACCAAAATAGGCCCCAGGACAAACAGTGGCACATCAAGTGCCCAAAAAAAACTTAAGAAGCCGCACAAACCACATATCGACCAAGCATTCTGGCGAAACATGCCACGCCACCCCCACCCCTAAAAAAATTCAGAGCTCCCTCATCACACAATCAAAGTAACAATCAAGACATAAGGAAACAAAAAAAGAGAGGAAAGAAATCGAACCATCACATGTAGGCATGTAGCACAGGAACACGAACAGCCCGACGAAGCCCCAGATCCAGACGCCGTTGTCAACGCCTCCAAGTAGACATCATCCTCAACACCACGCACCAGGAACCTCCACTCTCAAGCTGCATGCTCGCCGTCCTCTCCCATGACTCCCGACTCACTGAATTCAGCGGTTGACTGGCCGACGCCATACGGGGAAGGAGCGCAGGACGGGTGGGCAGCAACAATCTTCGGGTCGGTTGCTGATCTGGTGGGGTGGGGGATGCACGGTGGAGGCCAGTCGGACCGGGGAGGCTGCGGCGGCTGGAGCAAGGAGGGCGACGCCTGAATCCTAGCGCGAAGGGGGCGCGTGCGAGAGTGAAAATTAGATCGGGAGCGTGGTGGAAACCGACTGAGCACCGACCTGTCAACTAGACACCTAGACCGCAGCGACGACAACGGACGAACGCGTCACACACATATCACTAAACCGACTAATGGCCAAGTTACTGGTCGGGTGGCAACACCAGATCAGGGGATCAATGTACCATGTTAATGGCTTTTAAGTGAGAAGCGCGAAGCCCAGTAGCCCCCGAGCCTTAATTTGGGCAAGTGAGGCCGAATTAAGGATCGATATTTGGAGTAAATTGACTGTAATCACAATTTATGTGTAATGATTCTTTGTATCCAAGTACTTTACATCATTAATGCTCAGATCCGTATTGTACAAAACTTTGTTGACTGACCATCGACTTCAACCTCCTTGGCCAGTAGCCGAGGAGTGTTTGTCCTACTTTATAAAGCCTTTATAAGGGCAAAGATTTACGGCAAACAAGGCAATCCGCCCATATGGTTTTATAAACAAAGGTACATGGAGAGATATGTTATATTACTATTTAACGTAAGAAACATCTTCTGGGAAAAATAGTTCCTTTATAAGTTCCTTTTCCCAGGCTGTCATGTTGACCATGATCATGAAACCTCATTTCCGATCAATGTGGGAGGAAAATATTGAGGATTTAATTTGGGGAAAATTCCCGAACTCTGTGGTCTTAATGAACCGAATTTTTCACTTCCGTCATTGCCGACCAATTATATTGTTAAGATGGCTAGCTTTCGGCTTCACCCACTCTGAGGTACTAACCCGGATGACCCGGAAGTAACAATCACAGAGGTGCTTCCTTTACCCCCTAACCGAACTATCGGGAACGTAGGGGGTAAGCACAGGAGCCAGGCAACATAGCTTGGCCAAAATCTTAATTCAAATTTGATGCATATTTATGGCTTTATAACGATGATTACGGAAGGCAACGCTTGTATACTAAATACAAACACTGATGATATATGTTTATTTTGACTCCGTTGCGACCGTTTAGCATTTGAAAGTGGCCCATCATCGGCTTCTATCCCTTTGTAGATGCTACACAGGGTGTTTCCATAGTAACAAGACAACCCTTAGCGGACGTCTCAGTGCCCGGATGCAGTTGCGTTAGCGGAAATGAGGCTATCAGATATGCATGCTTTATAACTTTCACTTAGTCATATGAGTTAAAGTTGGGAGGCCAGTTACTAGCCCCCGGTTAGTGTTCGGCATCAGCCGAGGTCAAGCCATTAACACTTCGGCCAATTTTATGAAAGGCCCATCGTTTAACACGGGGTAACCTCTATCGATCTATAGTTTAACACAATCATCGGATTGCTGACCAGTTTACGCCCATTATGACAGTCAGTTTTCGGCTTTCTCCACTGAGGCGCTTAACCATTCGAGCTGGAAACACAATCGTAGTGGTTCTCCCTTTGCACACCTAGCCGAACAAAGTGGAACGTAGGAGGCAAGCACAGGAGCCGGGCAACCCAACTATTGACCGAAGACACAATTCGAAACCGTCGCATATAAAGCAATATCCGAGTACGTTTTGCCGAGGACTCCATGGAGTGCCTTGGCTTTTGGTGGGTCCGGCTGTAGTCTCAGCTCCCCGTTAGTATTGCCGATGCTTTAAAGGCGTCTAGCGTTGCACTGCTCGGGAACTAGTCCAGATGTGGTGTGTGTTTTGTCAACACCGAGGTGTAGGTCGGCAGGAAAGATGCCGAGCTGCGGGTCGGAAAAGATCTCCTGAGCTGAATTATTACGCAGGACACCTCGGTCATGAGAATGTTCCATCTCCTGAAAGAAAAACAGACAAATAGCTTAAAAGTGCCATAAGCTCGAAAAGCCAAAAAATGTTTTATACTATATTATATTATATTATGGGACGGAGGCCCATTAGCTTACAAAAACATCCAAGGCTTCGGAAATCCCTTTTGGAGCTCGGCCTCGAGTGAGGCCTCCAAATTCAAATTTGAATTTTCATCGAAATTCATATTTTTACATTTCAAAAATTCTAAAAAAATAGAGATATACATGAAGGCATAACACACATGTGTGTAAATTTTCAGTTCAAAATACAATTAAATGAGGGCTGTGCAAAAAAGACAAATCTGGGGCTGTTTAACACATGATACTATTCATCCTCCCAGGCATGAATTTGTCTTTTTTGTACAGGTCGCAACTGAAGGTATTTCTACATGAATTTTTACATACATGTAGGTTACATCCTTACATACACGCATATTTTTGTTCAGATTTTTTTAAACCATAAAAGTTTGAATTTGAATTTTCCAAAATAAAGGCCTCCATGGAGCTCGGCCTCCAAAACGCCTCTCTCCCAAGGCTTTCCCTAAGAAAAAAAAGCTTACAAAAACATCCTATATTATATGGGACAAAAACATCTTATATTATATGGGATAGAGGACATAGCTATCTGGAAGCACCTCCCTTTGATTGGGAGGGAGCGAATAGGATAAAAGCTGAGCATAGGGTTGGATCTTGAAGGCCTTGCCCTGCTCCTCATGTTCCACAGTGAGCACAGTGCTAACCACTCGACCCGTGGCCGCAATGTATAAGAGCAAAGGCTCTCGGTTGCTCGGAGCAGTAAGCACCGGCTGGGTGGAGAGCAGGTCTTTCAATTCCTAGAACACGGCCTGCGCTTCGGTTGTCCACTCGAACTTGTCTGATTTCTTCATCAGTCGGTAAAGTGGCAAAGCTTTCTCACTGAGCCGTGAAATGAATGTGCTCAAGGCTGCCAGACAGCCCGTGAGTCTTTGTACGTCATGTAGGCACTCGGGTTGTTTCATTTGGACTATAGCACTGATCTTCTTGGGGTTAGCATCGATCGCATGTTCGAAAACGAGGAAACCGAGCAGCTTGCCAACTGGAACCCTGAAAGTGCACTTGGCCGGATTGAGCTTTATTCCGAATCGACGCAGGTTCGCGAAGGTCTCGGCGAGGTCTATCAGGAGGTCGGAACCCTTCCCAGACTTGGCCACGATGTCATCTGTGTAGGCCTCCATGTTCCGACTGATCTGCTTCTGTAGGCATTTCTGAATCATGCGCTGGAACATCACTCCAGCATTTTTCAGCCCGAATGGCATCGTGATATAAGAAAAAACACCCGAATGGGGTGATGAATGTCGTTTTTATTTCATTTGGGCCATACATTCGGATCTGGTGGTACCTAGAGTACGCATCAAGAAATGATAATCGCTCACAGCCAGCAGTAGAGTCTACTATCTGATCTATGCGGGGGACAGCAAAATGGTCCTTAAGGCAGGCCTGATTGATGTGCTTGAAGCCGATGCACATTCAGAGGGAGTTATTCTTCTTTGGCACCATGACGATGTTGGCGAGCCACTCGGAGTGGTATACCTCTCGGATGAACTCGGCGGCTAAGAGTTGCGCGATCTCCTCGCCAATTGCCTTGCGCTTCTCTGTGGAAGAGTGTCGGAGGTGCTCTTTGACAAGCTTCATCTTCGGGTCGACTCGGACTTGATGCTTAGACAGTTCCCTGGGAACACCCGCATGTCAGAAGGCTTCCATGCAAAAATGACCTAGTTCTCACGAAGGACCTGGATGAGCTCACCTTCCTATTTGCTATCAAGCATGGTGGAAATGTTGGTCGGAGCAGCATTCGGGTCCTCAGGATGGACGTGAACCTGTTTTGTTTTGCCGGCCGACTGGACTTCAGTAGATCACTCGAATCCACTGCCTTCTTGTACTCGTCCAACTCCATGATAGAGGCTAAGGTGTCCCGTATTTCGATGATATGGTGGCTATCGTTTTCAGTGGAGTAGACTTTGACGATCCGACTACAAACATGCGAAGATGTTGCGCCTTGCGATTACTAAACCAACTCCGAGAGGTTATTGACCACGTCGGAGCACGATCAACCTGACCACAAGGGTCTGTTTCCTGCACGCAAACAAAGAACAAGCAAGAAACTAAAATTGCAATCTGGATATTGCGAATATAAGAGGAAAGCAAGAAACAAAGATGTGTACTTGCTTGACGCCGGATATTGACGATCCGGACTGTATGCTAATCCCTTAACTTGATGATCCTATAGCTGCTGCCGCCGAGGTCGAGGGCTTGAAGGAGGCCCTGAAGAAAGCTGAGGCCAAGGCGGCCGAGAAGAAGACGGCCGCTGAGAAGGCGGTGGCCGAGCTTGAGAAGGCCAAGCTTGCTGCCGAGCAACATGAGGCTCGGGTGACCGAAGTCCAAGTGGAGCTCCAGGATGCCGCCCAGAAGCTAGAGGTCCTTGAGAAGGGGCACGAGGAGCAATCCTCCCAGCTATCCAAGGCAGAGAAGGAGCTTCAGGAGGCGAGGAGTGACGCGCGAGGTGTCCGGGAGGAGCTCTGGCAAGCCGCGCAAATTGCCAATGGTAAGAAATACTTACTGCAGAGTGTGTTCGGAGGCAACAGGTTCGCCCTGCTGACGAGGGTCTGGCGCTCCGCAGGCGTCTTCGCCGAACTTCCGAAGAATGCAGCGGCCGCGGCGAGGCACCGTGCCACCCTCGAGGAGGACTCCACGCAGCGGCTCTTCTGGTCACAGTTTCCGGACTCCGAGCGTCCACCCCTCCTCAGCGATCAAGTGAAGCTGCTGATGGAGATGCATCGGATGTCTGAGCTAGCCTTGAAGGACCTCTGTATCAGCCTGTGGCCGACCGAGCCCATTCCGGACACCTACTTCGGCCTTGTGCAGAAGCTGCGGGAGGCGCCGCTCCGGATTGATGCCGTAAAGCGGTCAACGTGCCTTGAGGGGGCGAGGCTTGCGTTTGCGAAGACCTTGGTGCATTGGCCGAGGATTAATCCAATAGAGATGGCCACTGGTCCCCTGCCCAAGGGGAAGGAGCATCGCCGCCCCGAGCAGTACTTCGCGCAGGTGATAACCGAAGCGCAGGCGATAGAGGGCCAGTGTTCGAAAGATGTAATGTTTGAGTAGTTGTATTAAGTTTGTATCGAGTGGGATTGATGCTTCATTATGCGCCTGACGAACTTATTTGATATTGTAATGATTAAATTTTGACTCCTGTGCGGCCGTATGTTTATTCTGAAAGCTATCAGTCGTCGGCTTCAGCCCCCAAGTGAATATCACGGGGGTGTTTGATCTCCGCACTGTTACCCTTAGCCAACGTCTTGGTGCCCGGAGGCGGTAGTGCGAGAGCGAAACCAGGCAATTGGACTATTCGGTTTTACTGCTTTCACTTAGCCTTAGGAGCTTGATGGCGGGGACTAGGGACTAGCCCCCGGTGTATTGTGATGTACTTAGGGATCAAAATCTGCCCTTTCCGATCACATGGTTTGTGTTAAGACAAACCCTTCGTGTGACATGGCGAAATCGCCAACGATTTTTAGAGTCAAATCTCGTCATCGGATCGCCGACCCGTTCGCGCTTACTATGACAGTCAGTTTTCGGCTTTTTCCTCCTGAGGTACTTGACCGGGCAAACCAGAAGTACAATCGTAGGGGTTCTCCCTTTGCCTTCTTTGCCGAACGTGCGGAACATAAGAGGCAAACACAGGAGCCGGGCAACCCAACTATTGACCCAAGACATAGTTCGGAACAGATGCATATAGTGCAATATCCGAGACGCCGAACACCTAGCAGAAAGCGGTGCTGGACTTGAATATATTGAGCTAATATATAAATCGAAATCTTGACTAGTTAATATATTTTCATGTCGGGCTATTCGAAGAGCGGGTGGGGAATCCGGAAAGAGACAGAAAAAAATTGTAAAATGAGGATATTCGAACACCATAAAGGGTACTTTTATTATTTCTCACAAGCTCAGGACGTCTAACCGTACAATTCAAACTACGAGGGCAGTACTTGTAAGAGAGAAAGAAGAAAGAAAATTTATAGAGTAAAGGTTGACGCAGGGCCTTGATGCTTGAGTTGAAGCCTTCACTGTGCCCTGCTGCACGTCTGCGCCTTTGCTTCTGATAGGTGGGGGTTGGGACCTTCGATGAGACCTTGATGGGCGAGGACCCTTCTGATGGAGCTTTAAGCTTGGGGGCATCCGGAATTGGTCCCCGGGTCATCCGAAGACGAGGTAATTCTGAAGTTCGGTTTAACCGAACATGTACTTCGGATTAATGTATGCCTGACGGCTGCCCATGCTATTTTGAGTGTGAAGTTGTGCTGACGAGGCACGTGGAGTGCGAAGAATGTGGGCGTGCCGTGGGGCGCGTATCCCTATTTGCGGCGAACGCATGCGGGTTCCCATGACGGGGAATGGGTTCGAACCCATTTACTATTGTCACCGGCCCTTACGGCGGGTCGGCATCTGGGCCTATATGGGCCAGTGTGGTCTTCGGCCGCTAGGGCCGCAGTGTGCTCTTCGGTTCGAAGTGAGCGTTCTGTGTTGCCGTTGATAGTTATGACGCTCGAAGGACCAGGCATCTTCAACTTGAGGTACGCGTAGTGCGGAATGGCATTGAATTTGGCGAACGATGTTCGGCCGAGGAGGGCGTGATAGCCACTGCGAAAAGGTGCAATATCGAAGATCAAGTCCTCGCTTCGGAAATTATCCGGAGATCCGAACACTACTTTGAGCGTCACGGTGCCCATGCAGCGGGCCTCCACTCCCGGAATGACCCCCTTGAAGGTGGTGTTACTGGGTTTAATCCTTGATGGATCGATCCCCATTTTCTTCACTGTATCCTCGTATATCAGATTGAGGCTGCTTCCTCCGTCCATTATGACTCTAGTGAGGTGGAATCCATTGATGATGGGGTCTAGCACTAGGGCTGTGGACCCTCCATGGCGTATACTGGTGGGATGATCCCTGCGATCGAACATGATCGGGCAAGCTGACCATGGATTGAACTTCGGCACTACTGGCTCGATGGAGTATACGTCTCGTAGCGCTCGCTTCCTCTCCTTCTTCGGTATGTGGGTTGCGTAGATCATGTTTATCGTCTTGACCTCAGTAGGGAAGGGTTTCTGGCCTCCACTATTCGGCCTGCGGGGCTTGTCATCGACCTCGCTTCGTGGGCTTTTGCCCGAGTCTTCGGCTGTGAGTTTGCCGGCCTGTTTGATCACCCAACAATTTTGGTTGGAGTGGTTGGTGGGCTTCTCTGATGTGCCGTGGATCTGGCAAGGCCTGTCTAGAATTGTGTCAAGTCTAGACGGGCCATCACCATTTCCTTTAGGGGCTTTCTTTTGGGTTCTGAACTTCTGGTTTTGGAATCCGGCATTTACTACCGTATCCTCACCCTCGCCGTCATTGTGGCGATGTTTATTCTTGCTGCGTCGGGGCTTTCCATTTCCGTCCCGAACCTCGGAGGTACCGGGTGTGTCTGGGTTGGTGTTCTTGCGAGCAAGCCAACTGTCTTCGCCTGCGCAAAAGCAGGTCATGAGGGAAGTAAGGGCTGCCATAGTTCTTGGTTTGTCCTGGCCGAGCTGCCGTACAAGCCATTCGTCCTTGACTCTATGCTTAAAGGCAGCCAAGGCTTCAGCATCTGGACAGTCAATGATCTGATTTTACTTGGTCAAGAATCGGTTCCAAAACTGTCAGGCAGATTCTCCGGGTTGTTGTGTGATGCGATTTAGGTCGTCAACATCCGGAGGCCGGACATAGGTGCCCTGAAAGTTTGCTCAAAAAGCATCCTCAAGCTCTTCCCAGCAACCTATAGAGTCTTCGGGAAGTTTGCTCAAAAAGCATCCTCGCCTTTATGCTTTAGCGGTAAATATTTAATGGCGTGGAGGTCATCTCCTCGCGCCATGTGGATGTGGAGGAGGAAATCCTCTATCCATATGGCTGGATCTGTGGTTCCGTCGTATGATTCGATGTTCACAGGCTTGAAGCCTTCCGGGAATTGATGTTGCATTACCCTCTCTGTGAAGCACAAGGGGTGTGCGGCGCCCCGAACTCGGGCTACGTCCGTCGGAGGTCTTCGGCCCTCCTAATCTGCTGCTGCTCCCGGACTCTATCATTTTGGTTTAACCGATTGTAGTATCCTTCCCGGTATGCGGGCAGGTCCTCTCTGGGTCCATAGATGGACCCGGTACGGCCTCCACGAGTGTCTAGGTCATGGCGGAGGTCGTACTCGTAAGTGGGCCGCACTTGATCCTTGCCGTGACAGGGAGGTGGGGCGGCTGGGTGTTCGGCCTTGTCAGCTTCCCTGTCCCGCCCTCTAGGGGGGCGGTCCGGCTGTTAGGCGTTTGTATACGTCGGGCGTGTTGGTTCTGCGGCCTCGTCGTTGAACTAGGGCAATAGCCTTCGCTTGGGATAACTCCTGGTTGGCTGATTACGGCCGTACCCCTCTTCGGCAGCTAGGACTTTAGTCCATCGGTCGTTGAGGGTGTCCTGTTCGGCCTTGATTTTGCATTTTTGCTTCTTTAGGTTGCGGGCGGTGGCTAAAAGCCTCCGCTTGAACCGTTCTTGCTCCAGAGGGTCTTCGGGGACGATGAAATCGTCCTCCCCAAGACTGGCCTCGTCTTCAGAGAGTGGGAGGTAGTTGCTATCCTCGGAGTCGTCAGGGTTTTCTGAATTGAGCGGGTCCTCCTGCCCTGCGAGGTCATCCTGATGATGTTCGAAGGCTGCGTCTCCGGCGAGGTCATCCGTATTATTTACGGTGCCTTTCTCCGCAGAGTCCACGTTGCTTGCATGGCTTCGACATGGCTTTGATCGACGGCGCTGTTTTCGCCATTTGGGCGGCTCATCTCTAGGCTTGCCTCTGTCCTGATTGGGGGTGCCGTCGCCGTCCTTGGGGGTGTCCACCATGTAGATGTCGTAGGTGGAAGTGGCCCGACCATCAGGCTGGTACGGGTGGGGGGGGGGCGGGGGGGGGACATCGGCACTGGCCGTGGCTCCGTCCCCCTCGTCCATGTATTTGGTATTCTCCGAATTATAGTCTAGCATATCGGTTAAATCATCGATAGTGACTACCAAGTGGGCGGTGGGTGGGACACAAAATTCCCTATAGTACGCCTCAACGGGTTGACGATCGTGAGCTGGGGAGAGATCCTCCTGGATAGTCATTTTCTGAATTTGGTCCAACGCCTCGTTTATCATAGCGAGGGTCGCCGAACTCGAGGGCTCTAGGCCAGATTCCGTTGCAACGGGGGCAGTCAATGCCCTAGCCAGTCCTTGATATATATAGACCAAGCTAAGATCAGGGTGCGGGGCCGGATCCTCGAAGGGGTCCAGACAGTCATCAGAAGTCAAAGATGGATTTTGATCCCTGTGTGTGGATTCCAAGCCGGGGCTTGAGATCGAGTTTCTTCGGACTGGGAGTAATTTCTGGCCATTGGCCGCCACTTCGTCGTGGGAGTTCACGGCTGGGTGAGCATTGTGGAGGAACGGTTCGTCCGAGATTGATTCCTGGCTTCCACCTCCTGGTCCTGCCTCGAAGGTCGAGGACAAATCTTCCGTGAACATGATGGGTTCGGGTGAAGGTGGAGTCTGGCCACCGCTCGAAGCGGAGCTCTCCTGGCTCGATGCTGCTGGGGCCGATCCATAGATCGGATTGGAGGGAGACTCCGGGGCGGGCACGACGAGGCCTGCGTGGGTGCGGGAAGGGGTAGTGAATCCGGCGAAGACCAGATCGCCCCGTGAGTCCGCCACGTGTTCCAGGTTGCCGAATCGAATTCGGTGTTCGGGGGTGAAGTTGTCGATCTGATCCAGACGACCAGTCGGGTCGGCGTGCAGGACAATGCTGCTGAACGCAAAGAGTTGACCGGGGACGAAGAAGTCCCAGGATCCAATGGCTTCTCCTATGATCAGGCGAGCCATCGATCCTTTGGGCGACCCCACAGTGGAACTCTCAATGAAAGCACCAATGTCGGTGTCAAAACTGGCAGACCTCGGGGTAGGGGGTCCCGAGCTGTGGATCTAGGATCGATGGGTAACAAGGGACGACGAACACAATGTTTACCCAGGTTCGGGCCCTCTCGAAAAGGTAAAACCCTATGTCCTGCTTGGCTGTATTGAATGTATAACATGGTTTACAGAGTAGATCTACCTCGAGATCAGCATGAGCTAAACCCTAAGGCTATGAGTTGATGAATGTAGCTCTAGCCCTAAAGACTAAAAACCCTCGGTTTATATAGACACCGATAGGGTTAGGGTTACCGAAGATAGATTACAATAAGGAATTAAAGAGATCCTCCGCCTTCTTGACTTGGAGGGCACACCACGGCTTCATAGATCTCCTGTCATTATATGGCTCCACCAGTCCGGCCCATGTACAATGGGCCGTCGCCCCGACGAACCCTTAGACCATGACTTCCTCAGTAACCAAACAAGATCTCCAGGTGTAAAGACAACACGTTTTCTACCCTTATCTCCAACAAGTTTATATTTAGCATTCATACGCTCAATGTTTTCCTTAGTTAACTCATGCATTTTTATTATCAATTCAACATGTTGTTTAACATCAAAATTAACCTTCTCCGAAGATGGAAGAGGCAACAAATCAATAGATGCACGAGGTAGGAAACCATACACAACTTCAAAAGGGCACATCTTAGTAGTAGAATGCAGCGATCGATTATAAGCAAATTCAATATGAGGCAAGCATTCTTCCCACATTTTCAAGTTATTCTTCAAAACATCCCTAAGCATAGTAGACAATATTCTATTGACTACTTCAGTTTGTCCATCCGTTTGGGGGTGACATGTAGTACTAAAAAGCAGTTTAGTCCCCAACTTAGCCCATAAATATCTCCAAAAGTGGCTAAGAAACTTAGTATCACGGTCTGAAACAATAGTATTTGGCACACCATGCAAGCGAATAATTTCACGAAAGAACAAATCAGCAACATTAGCAGCATCATCACTTTTATGACATGGTATAAAGTGTGCCATTTTCGAAAATCTATCCACGACAACAAATATACTATCCCTCCCCTTCTTCGTTCGAGGTAAACCTAAAACAAAGTCCATAGATATATCCTCCCAAGGAACACTAGGTACAGGAAAAGGCATATATAAACCATGAGGATTGAGTCGTGACTTAGCTTTTTGACATGTAGTGCAGCGAGCAACAAAACACTCAACATCCCGTCTCATCTTTGGCCAAAAGAAATGTGTAGCAAGCACGTCCTCCGTCTTCTTCACGCCAAAGTGTCCCATTAATCCTCCTCCATGCGCCTCCTGCAACAACAAAAGACGAATGGAGCTAGCTCGAATGCATAGCTTGTTAGCACGGAACACAAATCCATTGTTAACGACAAACTTGTTCCATGTTCTTCCTTATTTACAATTCTGCATTACATCTCTAAAATCAGCATCATGCACATATTGATCTTTGATGGTCTCCAAACCAAATATTTGAATGTCAAGTTGTGAAAGCATAGTATAGCGACGAGACAATGCATCAGCAATAACATTTTCTTTACCCTTCTTGTGTTTAATGACATAAGGGAAAGTCTCAATGAATTCAACCCATTTAGCGTATCTACGATTCAGTTTAGCTTGACTCTTAATATGTTTCAAAGATTTATGATCAGAATGTATAACAAATTCTTTGCGCCATAAATAATGTTGCCATGTTTCTAAAGTGCGAACAAGAGCATTTAATTCTTTATCATAAGTAGAATAATTCACACTAGGCCCACTCAATTTTTCAGAAAAGTATGCAATAGGTTTGCCATCTTGTAATAACACACCTCCTAATACAATTCCACTAGCATCACATTCAAGCTCAAAAGTCTTATTAAAATCAGGAAGTTGGAGTAATGGAGCATGTGTCAACTTATCTTTCAATACCGTGAAGGCTTCTTCCTGTGCGGTACCCCAAACAAAAGGCACATCCTTCTTTGTAAGCTCATTGAGAAGTGCAGCAATGGTGCTGAAATCTCTCACAAAAGCCTATTGAAACCAGCGAGGCCAAGAAAACTCCTCACTTGTGTGACCGTTTTGGGCTGCGGCCAATTCTCAATAGCTTCAATCTTGGCTTTATCAACTTCAATTCCCTGTGGAGTAACAGCATAGCCAAGAAAAGATACTCGTTTGATACAAAAGGTGCACTTCCCAAGGTTATGATAGAGGCGAGGGTGTCCCGATCTTTCGATGAGATGATAGCTATCGTTTTTGGTGGAGTAGACTTTGACGATCCGACTACGAACGTGCGAGGACGTCGCGCCTTAGCAATCGCTAAACCAACTCCGAGAGGTTATTGACCACGCCGGAGCACAATCAACCTGACCACGAGGGTCTATCTCCTGCAAGCAAACGAAGAACAAGCAAGAAACTAAGATTTGCAATCTGGATATTGCGAATATAAGATGAAAGCTTTATTGATCAAGGTGGGGTTCTGTGACGTCTTGGTCTGGTCGTTGAACACAAACGAAGTACGCGAAGTTGCAGCTATGGCGAACTTTTAATCTAAACAAAACCCAAAGTCTAAACGGTGCCCTAAGGGCTGTATATATGGAGGAAGAGGAGGGGATTTCGTGGCCCTTGAAGGAGGGGTCCGAAAGCAACCCTATCTCTTGTTTCCCCACACATACGGACTCTAAAAACAGCCTATACTCAAGTATTTCGAAATTACATGGGCCTGGCCCAATAATAAGGTGACGCAGCACCTATAATAGCCTCTGGACGAAATTTATGAAGTGACATCTTGTATATTTCGTCCAAGGCTTCCTGCACTCATTATGGTGGCTTCAAAGTCCTGAAATCATCACTTGTAACTCCGTTCTTGTTCCCCTTGTGCATGCCATCATCTCCATGCTTGAACTTGCTCCAAGGTTCCTCTTTCTTGTCCAAGCTAGGCCCTTCATTTGTAAGCAAAACAAATGTATCCAATTTAGGCAGCATCATATTCTCATGAACTTTAGAATCATTACCAAGAAACGAAAGTACCTGATATTTTAATTGGCGTGCGCGAGCTCTAGTAATTGGTCCAGTATGTATAGAAGCAGGGGTTGTGGGTGTAACAATGGAATTGATGTCCTCATCAGACAATGTTCTATTGACTACTTCAGTTTGTCCATCAGTTTGGGGGTGACATGTAGTACTAAAAAGCAGTTTAGTCCCCAACTTAGCCCATAAACATCTCCAAAAGTGGCTAAGAAATTTAGTATCACGATCTGAAACAATAGTATTTGGCACACCATGCAAGCGTATAATTTCACGAAAGAACAAATCAGCAACATTAACAGCATCATCGCTTTTATGACATGGTATAAAGTGTGCCATTTTCGAGAACCTATCCACGACAACAAATATGCTATCCCTCCCCTTCTTTGTTCGAGGTAAACCTAAAACAAAGTCCATAGATATATCCTCCCAAGGAACACTAGGTACAGGCAAAGGCATATATAAACCATGAGGATTGAGTCGTGACTTAGCTTTTTGACATGTAGTGCAGCGAGCAACAAAACGCTCAACATCCCGTCTCATCTTTGGCCAAAAGAAATGTGTAGCAAGTATATCCTCCGTCTTCTTCACGCCAAAGTGTCCCATTAATCCTCCTCCATGCGCCTCCTGCAACAACAAAAGACGAACGGAGCTAGCTGGAATGCATAGCTTGTTAGCATGAAACACAAATCCATCGTTAACGATGAACTTGTTTCATGTTCTCCCTTCCTTACAATTCTGCAATACATCTTTAAATTCAGCATCATGCACATATTGATCTTTGATGGTCTCCAAACCAAATATTTTAAAGTCAAGTTGTGAAAGCATAGTATAACGACGAGACAATGCATCAGCAATAACATTTTCTTTACCCTTCTTGTGTTTAATGACATAAGGGAAAGTCTCAATAAATTCAACCCATTTAGCATGTCTACGGTTCAGTTTTGCTTGACTTTTAATGTGTTTCAAAGATTCATGATCAGAATGTATAACAAATTCTTTGGGCCATAAATAATGTTGCCATGTTTCTAAGGTCCGAACAAGAGCATATAATTCTTTATCATAAGTAGAATAGTTCAGACTAGGCCCACTCAATTTTTCAGAAAAGTATGCAACAGGTTTGCCATCTTGTAATAAAACACCTCCTAATCCAATTCCACTAGCATCACATTCAAGCTCAAAAGTCTTATTAAAATCAGGAAGTTGGAGTAAAGGAGCATGTGTCAACTTATCTTTCAATATCGTGAAGGCTTCTTCCTGTGAGGTACCCCAAACAAAAGGCACATCCTTCTTTGTAAGCTCATTGAGAGGTGCAGCAATGGTGCTGAAATCTCTCACAAAACGCCTATAGAAACCAGCGAGTCCAAGAAAACTCCTCACTTGAGTGACCGTTTTGGGCTGTGGCCAACTCTCAATAGCTTCAATCTTGGCTTTATCAACTTCAATTCCCTGTGGAGTAACAACATAGCCAAGAAAAGATACTCGGTCGGTGCAAAAGGTGCACTTCCCAAGTTTACCAAACAAACGTGCATCACGTAAAGCAATAAAAACAGCACGTAAATGTTCCAAATGTTCCTCCAAAGATCTGCTATAAATCAGTATATCATCAAAATAGACTACCACAAATCGTCCAATGAAAGCACGTAAAACTTCGTTCATTAATCTCATGAAAGTACTAGGTGCATTAGTTAACCCAAAAGGCATGACTAACCACTCATATAATCCAAACTTTGTTTTAAATGCTGTTTTCCATTCATCCCCCAAACTGATGGACAAACTGAAGTAGTCAATAGAACATTGTCTACTATGCTTAGGGCTGTTTTGAAGAATAACAAGAAAATGTGGGAAGAATGCTTGCCTCATATTGAATTTGCTTATAATCGTTCATTGCATTCTACTACTAAGATGTGTCCTTTTGAAATTGTGTATGGTTTCCTTCCTCGTGCACCAATTGATTTGTTGCCTCTTCCATCTTCGGAGAAGGTTAATTTTGATGCTAAACAACGTGCTGAATTGATCTTAAAAATGCATGAGTTTACTAAGGAGAACATTGAGCGTATGAATGCTAAATATAAACTTGCTGGAGATAAGGGTAGAAAACATGTTGTGTTTGCACCTGGAGATCTTGTTTGGTTACATTTGTGATAGAGGCGAGGGTGTCCCGATCTTTCGATGAGATGATAGCTATCGTTTTTGGTGGAGTAGACTTTGACGATCCGACTACGAACGTGCGAGGACGTCGCGCCTTAGCAATCGCTAAACCAACTCCGAGAGGTTATTGACCACGCCGGAGCACAATCAACCTGACCACGAGGGTCTATCTCCTGCAAGCAAACGAAGAACAAGCAAGAAACTAAGATTTGCAATCTGGATATTGCGAATATAAGATGAAAGCTTTATTGATCAAGGTGGGGTTCTGTGACGTCTTGGTCTGGTCGTTGAACACAAACGAAGTACGCGAAGTTGCAGCTATGGCGAACTTTTAATCTAAACAAAACCCAAAGTCTAAACGGTGCCCTAAGGGCTGTATATAGGGAGGAAGAGGAGGGGATTTCGTGGCCCTTGAAGGAGGGGTCCGAAACCAACCCTATCTCTTGTTTCCCCACACATACGGACTCTAAAAACAGCCTATACTCAAGTATTTCGAAATTACATGGGCCTGGCCCAATAATAAGGTGACGCAGCACCTATAATAGCCTCTGGACGAAATTTATGAAGTGACATCTTGTATATTTCGTCCAAGGCTTCCTGCACTCATTATGGTGGCTTCAAAGTCCTGAAATCATCACTTGTAACTCCGTTCTTGTTCCCCTTGAGCATGCCATCATCTCCATGCTTGAACTTGCTCCAAGGTTCCTCTTTCTTGTCCAAGCTAGGCCCTTCATTTGTAAGCAAAACAAATGTATCCAATTTAGGCAGCATCATATTCTCATGAACTTTAGAATCATTACCAAGAAACGAAAGTACCTGATATTTTAATTGGCGTGCGCGAGCTCTAGTAATTGGTCCAGTATGTATAGAAGCAGGGGCTGTGATAGAGGCGAGGGTGTCCCGATCTTTCGATGAGATGATAGCTATCGTTTTTGGTGGAGTAGACTTTGACGATCCGACTACGAACGTGCGAGGACGTCGCGCCTTAGCAATCGCTAAACCAACTCCGAGAGGTTATTGACCACGCCGGAGCACAATCAACCTGACCACGAGGGTCTATCTCCTGCAAGCAAACGAAGAACAAGCAAGGAACTAAGATTTGCAATCTGGATATTGCGAATATAAGATGAAAGCTTTATTGATCAAGGTGGGGTTCTGTGACGTCTTGGTCTGGTCGTTGAACACAAACGAAGTACGCGAAGTTGCAGCTATGGCGAACTTTTAATCTAAACAAAACCCAAAGTCTAAACGGTGCCCTAAGGGCTGTATATATGGAGGAAGAGGAGGGGATTTCGTGGCCCTTGAAGGAGGGGTCCGAAACCAACCCTATCTCTTGTTTCCCCACACATACGGACTCTAAAAACAGCCTATACTCAAGTATTTCGAAATTACATGGGCCTAGCCCAATAATAAGGTGACGCAGCACCTATAATAGCCTCTGGACGAAATTTATGAAGTGGCATCTTGTATATTTCGTCCAAGGCTTCCTGCACTCATTATGGTGGCTTCAAAGTCCTGAAATCATCACTTGTAACTCCGTTCTTGTTCCCCTTGTGCATGCCATCATCTCCATGCTTGAACTTGCTCCAAGGTTCCTCTTTCTTGTCCAAGCTAGGCCCTTCATTTGTAAGCAAAACAAATGTATCCAATTTAGGCAGCATCATATTCTCATGAACTTTAGAATCATTACCAAGAAACGAAAGTACCTGATATTTTAATTGGCGTGCGCGAGCTCTAGTAATTGGTCCAGTATGTATAGAAGCAGCGGTTGTGGGTGTAACAATGGTATTGATGTCCTCATCATCCTCCCCTTCTTGAAATGAAGTCGTCCTCGACGGAAGCTCATCTTCCTCACCCAAATAAGGCTTCAGATCTGCAATGTTAAAAGTGGGACTAACCCCAAAATCTGCAGGCAGCTCAAGTTTATATGCATTATCATTTATTTTCTCTAACACCTTAAAAGGACCATCAGCACGTGGCATTAGCTTTGATTTGCGCAAATCAGGAAATCTATCCTTACGCAAATGTAACCAAACAAGATCTCCAGGTGCAAACACAACATGTTTTCTACCCTTATCTCCAGCAAGTTTATATTTAGCATTCATACGCTCAATGTTCTCCTTAGCTAACTCATGCATTTTTAAGATCAATTCAGCACGTTGTTTAGCATCAAAATTAACCTTCTCCGAAGATGGAAGAGGCAACAAATCAATTGGTGCACGAGGAAGGAAACCATACACAATTTCAAAAGGACACATCTTAGTAGTAGAATGCAATGAACGATTATAAGCAAATTCAATATGAGGCAAGCATTCTTCCCACATTTTCTTGTTATTCTTCAAAACAGCCCTAAGCATAGTAGACAATGTTCTATTGACTACTTCAGTTTGTCCATCAGTTTGGGGGTGACATGTAGTACTAAAAAGCAGTTTAGTCACCAACTTAGCCCATAAACATCTCCAAAAGTGGCTAAGAAATTTAGTATCACGATCTGAAACAATAGTATTTGGCACACCATGCAAGCGTATAATTTCACGAAAGAACAAATCAGCAACATTAACAGCATCATCGCTTTTATGACATGGTATAAAGTGTGCCATTTTCGAGAACCTATCCACGACAACAAATATGCTATCCCTCCCCTTCTTTGTTCGAGGTAAACCTAAAACAAAGTCCATAGATATATCCTCCCAAGGAACACTAGGTACAGGCAAAGGCATATATAAACCATGAGGATTGAGTCGTGACTTAGCTTTTTGACATGTAGTGCAGCGAGCAACAAAACGCTCAACATCCCGTCTCATCTTTGGCCAAAAGAAATGTGTAGCAAGTATATCCTCCGTCTTCTTCATGCCAAAGTGTCCCATTAATCCTCCTCCATGCGCCTCCTGCAACAACAAAAGACGAACGGAGCTAGCTGGAATGCATAGCTTGTTAGCACGAAACACAAATCCATCGTTAACGACGAACTTGTTCCATGTTCTCCCTTCCTTACAATTTTGCAATACATCTTTAAATTCAGCATCATGCACATATTGATCTTTGATGGTCTCCAAACCAAATATTTTAAAGTCAAGTTGTGAAAGCATAGTATAACGACGAGACAATGCATCAGCAATAACATTTT
Source organism: Thinopyrum elongatum (assembly GCA_011799875.1). Taxonomy (NCBI): domain Eukaryota; kingdom Viridiplantae; phylum Streptophyta; class Magnoliopsida; order Poales; family Poaceae; genus Thinopyrum; species Thinopyrum elongatum. The sequence continues at coordinate 200,458,456 of CM022297.1, read as the reverse complement.
CTTTACCCTTCGTTTGTGTTCAACGACCAGACCAAGACGTCACAGAACCGTGCAAGCATAGCTTCATTCTCCTCAACAATACCACATCTAATCATGCCAGTTTGTAATTCCTGATAATATTCTTCTACAGAATTTTTTCCTTGTCTTAAGCGCTGCAATTTTTGAAGTAATTCACGTTGATAATATGGTGGAACCCAACGAGTACGCATAGCAGTTTTCAAAGCAGCCCACGTAGCTGGAATAGGATATAATCTACAATGTTCAGACCACCATACACATGCAAAACTAGTGAAAGCACAAACAGCAGCAGCAACACGTCGTTCCTCGGGATATTGTAAACATGTAAAACGTTGTTCAGTTTCTAACTCCCAAGTAAGATATATATCAGGAACATATCTACCCTCGAATGGTGGAATATTCAATTTTAATTTAGGAAGATGGTCATGATCTCGTACTTGAAGTGGTGGTGCAGGCCTACCATTGCGATTATTTGCATGTGGATGACCTGGTGCTGGTGGTTGCACGTAGTTATGATTTTGATCAACCTCATCCTCATAATCGCCCGCGTAATCATCCTCCTCCTCGGCACCAGCAGCAGCAGGAGCAGGAGCCAAAGAAGCATCAACAGTAGGTACAGCAGCACCAGAAGTTTGGCCATCCTCAAGAGGAACACGCTTCGCTCGTCCGAACTGATTTGGAAGGGGGCGTTGTTGTTGTCGTTGCAGAGGTGCGACAGGTGCAGCCGGTGGTGGTTGGGGAAGACGCGTGAGCAATTCATTAAACTTGTTATCCAGCTTTGTCTCGAACGACTTCTCCATGCCATCTATCTTCTCCATGGCCTCTTCAAATCTGTTTAGCACATCTCCCACCTGGCCACTCATCATTTGCTGAAATTTATCATGCAACTCCTTGTTCGTCATGTTCACCCAGTCAATCTCGTCGGCTTGTGATCCTGCCATGGTTAGCAGCAATAGAAACACACAAGAATACGATCCTACAGACTACTAGAAAGTGGTGGTGGTGTGGTGTGGTGTCACAAATCCGTCAAGCAAATCTCAAATTCTTACCAGTTCTTACCCAGCAGCAGGTGGTGATCGGCAACCTTTGTAGTCAAAACTCTCAGAGCTTGGACAGAGCGATTGCCAGGTGGTGTCAAACGCACGATGTAGATGTATGAGGAGCTGGGAAGGCTTATGATATGGTAGCAAAAAGGGTCAGCAATAATCAATTCAGAGATGCAATGTTGAATAAACTCTCAACGACGGTACTGTGCTGGTCCTAGGCTAGACCGTGCTAGAGACGCGAGCCTAGAACACTAACAAAAATCACGGCGCTGCACGTAAACAAGGGAGTAGCACACTCTGAATTTTTTTAAATTTTTTTTTTGCACTTTTTTTCCTCTTTATTTTTTTTTTGCTCCGCAACAATTTTTTTTCGAAAAAGTCTACAAATGGTCTAAAAACTGCCTAGCCAGAATTTTCCAGACTTAGTTTTTTTTTTTGAAACTGGAACTATTTTTCTTCTGCGGGTAGCCCGAAAATTGGGGAATCCGACTTGTTCACGACTCGTAGTATCGCGTGATCTGGAACTCTAAAATAAAGGAATAAATACTGGACTCGGACTAGGACTGGTGGCAGAGATGAATCTGGTGGAACTCGGACTGGTGATGGTATATGACGGTAGTATATGTGGGCTCGGATTGGTGGTGGTATATGGACTCGGATCGGTGGTGGTATATGGACTCGGATCGGTGGTGGTATATGGACTCAGAGAAATAGCAGATAAGCTGTGGTGGTATATGGTAGGGGCGATGATGATGGTGCGGCGGCGGCGTGACAACTTGTGAACAGAACTCGAAACTCTAAAGAACTAGACGCTAAGACCAGCAACTTGACACGACGATGCAACCGATAATTCAACTATGCAAGCAATGAAAAAAAAATTGCAAAGGCTCAGACTGGCTTGGACAAAGGATGAATAGATCTAACTTTTTTTTTGTGGCTTTTTCTTGGACAATAGGTAAGAAAATAAATCTAATCTAGGGAAAACTAGAAATTCTCACCGAGCAACCTGAAAACTGATACCACTTGATAGAGGCGAGGGTGTCCCGATCTTTCGATGAGATGATAGCTATCGTTTTTGGTGGAGTAGACTTTGACGATCCGACTACGAACGTGCGAGGACGTCGCGCCTTAGCAATCGCTAAACCAACTCCGAGAGGTTATTGACCACGCCGGAGCACAATCAACCTGACCACGAGGGTCTATCTCCTGCAAGCAAACGAAGAACAAGCAAGAAACTAAGATTTGCAATCTGGATATTGCGAATATAAGATGAAAGCTTTATTGATCAAGGTGGGGTTCTGTGATGTCTTGGTCTGGTCGTTGAACACAAACGAAGTACGCGAAGTTGCAGCTATGGCGAACTTTTAATCTAAACAAAACCCCAAAGTCTAAACGGTGCCCTAAGGGCTATATATATGGAGGAAGAGGAGGGGATTTCGTGGCCCTTGAAGGAGGGGTCCGAAACCAACCCTATCTCTTGTTTCCCCACACATACGGACTCTAAAAACAGCCTATACTCAAGTATTTCGAAATTACATGGGCCTGGCCCAATAATAAGGTGACGCAGCACCTATAATAGCCTCTGGACGAAATTTATGAAGTGACATCTTGTATATTTCGTCCAAGGCTTCCTGCACTCATTATGGTGGCTTCAAAGTCCTGAAATCATCACTTGTAACTCCGTTCTTGTTCCCCTTGTGCATGCCATCATCTCCATGCTTGAACTTGCTCCAAGGTTCCTCTTTCTTGTCCAAGCTAGGTCCTTCATTTGTAAGCAAAACAAATGTATCCAATTTAGGCAGCATCATATTCTCATGAACTTTAGAATCATTACCAAGAAACGAAAGTACCTGATAATTTAATTGGCGTGCGCGAGCTCTATTAATTGGTCCAGTATGTATAGAAGCAGGGGCTGTGGGTGTAACAATGGTATTGATGTCCTCATCATCCTCCCCTTCTTGAAATGAAGTCGTCCTCGACGGAAGCTCATCTTCCTCACCCAAATAAGGCTTCAGATCTGCAATGTTAAAAGTGGGACTAACCCCAAAATCTGCAGGCAGCTCAAGTTTATATGCGTTATCATTTATTTTCTCTAACACCTTAAAAGGGCCATCAGCACGTGGCATTAGCTTTGATTTGCGCAAATCAGGAAATCTATCCTTACGCAAATGTAACCAAACAAGATCTCCAGGTGCAAACACAACATGTTTTCTACCCTTATCTCCAGCAAGTTTATATTTAGCATTCATACGCTCAATGTTCTCCTTAGTTAACTCATGCATTTTTAAGATCAATTCAGCACGTTGTTTAGCATCAAAATTAACCTTCTCCGAAGATGGAAGAGGCAACAAATCAATTGGTGCACGAGGAAGGAAACCATACACAATTTCAAAAGGACACATCTTAGTAGTAGAATGCAATGAACGATTATAAGCAAATTCAATATGAGGCAAGCATTCTTCCCACATTTTCTTGTTATTCTTCAAAACAGCCCTAAGCATAGTAGACAATGTTCTATTGACTACTTCAGTTTGTCCATCAGTTTGGGGGTGACATGTAGTACTAAAAAGCAGTTTAGTCCCCAACTTAGCCCATAAACATCTCCAAAAGTGGCTAAGAAATTTAGTATCACGATCTGAAACAATAGTATTTGGCACACCATGCAAGCGTATAATTTCACGAAAGAACAGATCAGCAACATTAACAGCATCATCGCTTTTATGACATGGTATAAAGTGTGCCATTTTCGAGAACCTATCCACGACAACAAATATGCTATCCCTCCCCTTCTTTGTTCGAGGTAAACCTAAAACAAAGTCCATAGATATATCCTCCCAAGGAACACTAGGTACAGGCAAAGGCATATATAAACCATGAGGATTGAGTCGTGACTTAGCTTTTTGACATGTAGTGCAGCGAGCAACAAAACGCTCAACATCCCGTCTCATCTTTGGCCAAAAGAAATGTGTAGCAAGTATATCCTCCGTCTTCTTCACGCCAAAGTGTCCCATTAATCCTCCTCCATGCGCCTCCTGCAACAACAAAAGACGAACGGAGCTAGCTGGAATGCATAGCTTGTTAGCACGAAACACAAATCCATCGTTAACGACGAACTTGTTCCATATTCTCCCTTCCTTACAATTCTGCAATACATCTTTAAATTCAGCATCATGCACATATTGATCTTTGATGGTCTCCAAACCAAATATTTTAAAGTCAAGTTGTGAAAGCATAGTATAACGACGAGACAAAGCATCAGCAATAACATTTTCTTTACCCTTCTTGATAGAGGCGAGGGTGTCCCGATCTTTCGATGAGATGATATCTATCGTTTTTGGTGGAGTAGACTTTGACGATCCGACTACGAACGTGCGAGGACGTCGCGCCTTAGCAATCGCTAAACCAACTCCGAGAGGTTATTGACCACGCCGGAGCACAATCAACCTGACCCCGAGGGTCTATCTCCTGCAAGCAAACGAAGAACAAGCAAGAAACTAAGATTTGCAATCTGGATATTCCGAATATAAGATGAAAGCTTTATTGATCGAGGTGGGGTTCTGTGACGTCTTGGTCTGGTCGTTGAACACAAACGAAGTACGCGAAGTTGCAGCTATGGCGAACTTTTAATCTAAACAAAACCCAAAGTCTAAACGGTGCCCTAAGGGCTGTATATATGGAGGAAGAGGAGGGGATTTCGTGGCCCTTGAAGGAGGGGTCCGAAACCAACCCTATCTCTTGTTTCCCCACACATACGGACTCTAAAAACAGCCTATACTCAAGTATTTCGAAATTACATGGGGCTGGCCCAATAATAAGGTGACGCAGCACCTATAATAGCCTCTGGACGAAATTTATGAAGTGACATCTTGTATATTTCGTCCAAGGCTTCCTGCACTCATTATGGTGGCTTCAAAGTCCTGAAATCATCACTTGTAACTCCGTTCTTGTTCCCCTTGTGCATGCCATCATCTCCATGCTTGAACTTGCTCCAAGGTTCCTCTTTCTTGTCCAAGCTAGGCCCTTCATTTGTAAGCAAAACAAATGTATCCAATTTAGGCAGCATCATATTCTCATGAACTTTAGAATCATTACCAAGAAACGAAAGTACCTGATATTTTAATTGGCGTGCGCGAGCTCTAGTAATTGGTCCAGTATGTATAGAAGCAGGGGCTGTGGGTGTAACAATGGTATTGATGTCCTCATCAGGTTACCAAACAAACATGTATCACGTAGAGCAATAAAAACAACACGCAAATGTTCCAAATGTTCCTCCAAAGATCTTCTGTAAATCAGTATATCATCAAAGTAAACTACCACAGATCGTCCAATGAAAGCAAGTAAAACTTCGTTCATTAATCTCATGAAAGAACTAGGTGCATTAGTTAACCCAAAATGCATGACTAACCACTCATATAATCCAAACTTAGTTTTAAATGTTGTTTTCCATTCATCTCCCGATTTCATACAAATTTGATGGTATCCACTACGCAAGTCACCTTTGGAGAATATTGTAGAGCCACTCAATTCATCAAGCATATCATCTAGCCTAGGAATAGGATGACGATAATGAATAGTAATATTATTAATGCCTCTACAATCAACACACATACGCGATGTACCATCCTTTTTTGGCAGTAGTATAATAGGAACTACACAAGGACTAAGGGATTCGCGTATATAACCTTTGTCGAGCAGCTCCTGTACTTGACGCATAATCTCCTTCGTCTTCTCTGGATTGGTACGGTATGGCGCACAGTTTGGCGACGAAGCACCAGGAATTAAGTCAATCTGATGCTCAATCCCTCGAATAGGCGGTAATCCCGGTGGTTCATCTTGTGGAAAGACGTCAGCGAACTCCTACAAAATGTTAGTGACAGCAGGAGGCAAAGAGGAAGGCACGTCCTCGAATGAAAATAATGCCTCTTTGCACACAAAAGCATAGCAAGCAGATTTGCTGAAATATAGATCATCAATATCAGATTTGGTGGCAAGTAAACATGCACTTTTCAATTTAATTTCAGAAGCAACACTAGATGGTTTATTATTAGACTTCATTTGTTGCTCAAATTCTTTTGCCACAATCTGATTTTCACTCTTATTTTGCTCCTATTTTGCTTTACTAGCTCTATTAATATCATCTTTCAAAATGGAATCAGGAGACATAGGAAGCAAAGTAATATGTTTATCCTTATGAACAAGAGTATACTGATTGTTTCTACCATGGTGTACAGAATTTTTATCGAATTGCCATGGTCTACCAAGTAATAACAAACATGCTTGCATGGGTACCACATCACAATCAACATAATCAGCATATGTAGTGATACTAAAATGCATATGAACAGTATGTGTTACCTTAACCTTGCCGCTATTGTTGAACCATTGGATGTAGTAAGGATGTGGATGTGGTCTTGTGGTGAGAGACAGCTTCTCCACCATGTCCATGCTAGCCAAGTTGTTGCATCTCCCTCCATCTATGATGACGCGAACAAAACGTTCCTTCCCAACTCCCTTTGTATGGAACAAATTGTGCCTCCGATTTTGCTCAGCTTGTGTGACCTGCACACTCAAAACACGTTGAGTAACTAAACTTTCATACCTGTCAGCGTCTTCAGCAGCCATGTATTGCGTCTCTTGTTCAGAATCATCTCTACCGTGTTCTTCACTTGTAATAAGAGCCAAAGTCTCCTCATCATAATCACTAGCGGACTCATACCCACCATCCTCAACAGTAATCATCACACGCTTAGATGGGCATTCTCTCGCATAATGACCTCCACCCTTGCAATGACGACAAATAATATCATGTGTTTGCCCTGTTGATGCCATGGATGAAGAAGAGCTCTGTGCAGGCCCGGAAGGTGTGCTCTTCACAGATAGTGTTGGTTGTGCCTACTTTCTTGTATCATGGCTGGAGGTGGCAGCTGACGGAGGTGCCGGTGCAGCAGAACGTGTGGAAGTAGAGGATGCACATGGTGTCCATGATGAAGGTCAACCTGTAGAAAAGTTAGTCCGCGCCAGTGCCTGTCGATCCTGCACTTCATGTTCAGCTTTGCAAGCAAGATGGAATAAACGAGTGATATTGTTATACTCCTTATACTCTAAAATGGTCTGAATCTCTCTATTTAACCCACCCATGAAACATGCAAGCATAGCTTCATTATCCTCAACAATACCACATCTAATCATGCCACTTTGTAATTCCTGATAATATTCTTCTACATAATTTTTCCTTGTCTTAAACGCTGTAATTTTTGTAGTAATTCACGTTGATAATATGGTGGAACCCAACGAGTACGCATAACAGCTTTCAAAGCAGCCCAAGTAGTTGGGATATTATTCGGATATAATCTACGATGTTCAGACCACCACACACAAGCAAAACTAGTGAATGCACAAAGAGCAGCAACAACACGTCTCTCCTCGGGATATTGTTGTTGTTGTTGTTGTTGTTGTTGTTGTTGTTGTTGTTGTTGTTGTTGTTGTTGTTGTTGTTGTTGTTGTTGTTGTTGTTGTTGTTGTTGTTGTTGTTGTTGTTGTTGTTGTTGTGGTCGTCGTCGTCGTCGTCGTCGTCGTCGTCGTCGTAGTCGTAGTAGTAGTAGTACGTAGGTCGTCGTCGTCGGTGTCGTGTGTTGTTGTGTTGGTTGTTGTTGTGGTTGTGTTGTGTGTTGTGTTGTTGTTGTTGTTGTTGTTGTGTTGTTGTGTGGGTTGTTGTGGTTGTTGTTGTTGTGGTTGTTGTGGGGGGTTGTGGTTGTTGGTGGTGTTGTGTTGTTGTTGTGTGGTGTGTGTTGTTGGTTGTTGTTGTTGTTGTTGTGTTGTTGTTGTTGTGGTGTGGTTGTGGGTTGTTGTTGGTGTTGTTGTGTTGTGGTGTTGGTGTTGTTGTTGTTGTGTTGTTGTGTTGGTTTTTGGGGGTGTTGTTGTTGTTGTTGTTGTTGTTGTTGTTGTTGTTGTTGTGTTGTGTTGTTGTTGTGGTTGTGTTGTTGTGTGGTGTTGGTTGTTGTTGTTGTTGTTGTGTTGTTGTGGTTGTTGTGGTTGTTGTGTGTTGTTGTTGTTGTTGTGGTTTGTTGTTGTTGTTGTTGTTGTTGTTGTTGTTGTGGGTGTGTTGTGGTTGTTGTTGTTGTGTTGTTGTTGTTGTTGTTGTTGTTGTTGTGTTGTTGTTGTGTTGTTGTTGGTGTGGTGTTGTTGTTGTTGTTGTGTTTTTGTGGTTGTGTTGTTGTTGTTGTTGTTGTTGTTGTTGTTGTTGTTGTTGTTGTTGTGTTGTTTTGTTGTTGTTGGTTGTGTGTTGTTTTGTTGTTGTTGTTTGGTGTTGTTGTGATGTTGTTTGTTGTTGTTGTTGTTGTTTGTGTGTGTTGTTGTTGTTGTTGTTGTCGTCGTCGTCGTCATCGTCGTCGTCGTCGTCGTTGTCGTTGTTTGCTTGTTGTGTTGTTGTGTTGTTGGTGTTGTTGTTGTTGTTGTTGTTGTTGTTGTTGTTGTTGCAGCGGTACAGCAGGTGGAGGTAGATGCGCAAGCAGTTCAGTGAACTTGGCATCCAACTTGGTGTCAATTGTCTTCTCAATGTCATCAATCCTCGCTAATGCCTTGCCAAAACTGGTCATCATGTCTTCTACCTGTTGGCCCAACATTTCCTGGAATTTATCATGGAGCTCCTTGTTCGTCATGTTCTCCCAGTCCAGCCCATCCGCTTGTGATCCTGGCATGGTTAGCAGCAAGAGAAACACACACGAATATGATCCTACAGACTACTCGGAAGTGGTGTGGTGGAGTCACAAATCTGTCAAGCGAATCTCAAATTCTTACCAGTTCTTACCAAGCAGCAGGTGGTGATCGGCAACCGTAGTAGTCAAAACTCTCAAAGCTTGGATAGAGCGATTACCAGGTGGTGTCAATCGCATGATGTAGATATATGTGGAGCTGGGAAGGCTTAATATATGGTAGCAAAAAGGTCAGCAATAATCAATGCAGAGATGCAAAGTTGAATAAACGCTCAACGACGGTACTATGTTGTTCTAGGCTAGACCGTGCTAGAGACGCGAGCCTAGAACACTAACAAAATTACGGCGCTGCACGTAAACAAGGGATGAGCACACTATGGATTTTTTTTCATTTTTTCACTTTTTTTTGCACTTTTTCCTCTTTTTTTTGCTCCGCAACATTTTTTTTCCAAAAAAGTCTACAAATGGCCTAAAAACTGCCTAGCCAGAATTTTCCAGACATTCGATGAGATGGCGGCTATCGTTTTCAGTGGAGTAGACTTTGACGATCCGACTACGAACGTGCGAAGTTGGGGAGTCCGACTTAGTCATGACTCGGAGTATGGCGTGATCTGGAAATCTAAAACAAAGAAACAAATACTGGACTCGGACTAGGACTAGTGGCGGAGATGAATTTGGTCGAAACTCGGACTGGTGGCGGATATATTTAGGGCGGTGGAACATGGACTGGAGGCGAATCTGTGATGGAGGTCGACTCGGATTAGCGTGATGGCGGTGGATATGTGGTACATAGCAGCGGTGATGACGATGGTGGTTTATGGCAGCGGTGACGATGATGGTGGTATATGGCAGCAGTGAGGACGATGGTGGTATATGGCAGCGGTGACGACGATGGTGTGGCGGCGGTGTGACAAGTTGTGAACAGAACTTGAAACTCTAAAGGACTAGACACTAAGACCGGTAACTTGACACGACGATGCAACCGCAAATTCAACAAAGCAAATACAAACAAGATTATGCTATGGCTCATATTGGTTTGGATATGATGAACTAACCCTAATTTTTTTGGCTTTTTTGTGGACTGTAGGTATGAAGAACAGACTCGATCTAAACTATGAAAAGCTGGAAAATCTCACCGAGTAACCTGGAAATCTGATACCACTTGATAGAGGCTAAGGTCTCCCGTCTTTCGATGAGATGGTGGCTATCGTTTTCAATGGAGTAGACTTTGACGATCCGACTACAAATGTGCGAAGACGCTGCGCCTTAGCGATCGCTAAACCAACTCTGAGAGGTTATTGACCACACCAGAGCATGATCAACCTGACCACGAGGGTCTGTTTCCTGCACGCAAACAAAGAACAAGCAAGAAACTAAAATTGCAATCTGGATATTGCGAATATAAGAGGAAATCTTTATTAATGAAGGTGGGGGTTTTGTGATGTCTTTGTTTGGTTGTTGAACACAAACGAAGTATGCGAAGTTGCAGCTATGGCAAACTTTAATCTAAACAAAACTCCGCCATTGCCATCTGCTCGTCGGCAATCTGAGAGCCCTTCTGCAGGCACTCTTCAGCTAGCTTCTGGTTCCCTGTGACGGTGATCACACCATTCGGCCCAGGCATCTTAAGCTTAAGATACACGTAACATGGTCTGGCCATGAAACGTGCGTAGGCAGGCCTACCTAGGATGGCGTGGTAGGCACTCCGGAAGTCCACCACCTCAAAGGTCAATCTCTCTTTTCTGAAGTTTTTCTCGCCGCCGAACACGACATCGAGGGCGATCTGACTGAGTGAAAGGTTCAATATGGTTGACTAGAGGGGGTGAATAGGCAACTACCAATTTTTAGCTTTTCTTAAAAATTAGGTTTAGCAACAAATAGGTTGTCTAGATATGCAACTAGGTGAACAACCTATATGATGCTACCAACAACAACAACAACAACAACACAAGCAAGCAAGATAAACAACACAAGTAAAGCTTGCACAAAGTGAAGGTAAGAGATAACCACAAGTGGAGTCGGTGGAGACGAGGATGTGTTACCGAAGTTCCTTCCCTTTGAGGGGAAGTACATCTCCGTTGGAGTGGTGTGGAGGCACAATGCTCCCCAAGAAGTCACTAGGGCCACCGTATTCTCCTCACGCCCTCGCACAATGCAAGATGCCGTGATTCCACTAGTGGTGCCCTTGAAGGCGGCAACCGGACCTTTACAAACAAGGTTGGGGCTCTCTCCACAACCGAATTGGAGGCTCCCAACACCCCCACTAAGCTTTACCACAATGGAATGTGGCTCCGAGGTGACCTCAACCGTCTAGGGTGCTCAAACACCCAAGAGTAACAAGATCTGCAAGGGATTAGTGGGGGGGGGAATCAAATTTCTCTTGGTGGAAGTGAAGATCTAGGCCTTTTCAACCAACCCCTAAAGAATCAACAAGTTTGATTGGCTAGGGAGAGGGATCGGGCAAAAATGAGCTTGTGAGCAACAATGGAGCTTGGGGGAGGAAGAGGTGAGTCAACTTGGAGAAGATGACTCCCTTTTATGGTGGGGAATGAAATCCAACCGTTATGCACCCACAGCCCGTGCACAAGCGGTAGTACCGCTCAGGCGAGCGATACTTCTGCTGGCACGGAAGTTCCAGGCGCTGCGTTCAATTGAGCAGGTCAGGGAGGTGGTAGTGCCGCCGGAGCGGTACTACCGCTCCCACCAGCATTACTTCCGCTTGGTGTTGAACAACAACCGGAACCAGCGATAGAAGATAAAGGCATGGCGGTAGTGCCGCCCAGGGCGGTACTACCGCTAGCTACTGCCGCTCTACTTCTACTCGAGGGACGAAGCTATCGAGAGAGCAAAATATAAGTGGTACTCCGTGCGGTAGCGGAACAGCGGTAGTTCCGCCGGAGCGGTGCTACCGCTCCGCCGGAGCGGTACTTCCGCTTAGCTGAAGCATGCCCATTAAACCTGTGGTAGTGGGGTGGTAGTCAGGGCTGCAGTACCGCTGGAGCGGTACTACCACGCTGAACTACCGCCCATTTACAGAACATAAAAACAAATGAAAGTGTGGAAAGCACTAAACTACGGCAGTACCGCTGAAGCGGTACTACCGCTGAAGCGGTACTACCGCTTAAGATGCTTTGGGAATCCCAATCATAGGGGAAGGACAAGCTCAATTGCCAGGAAGGAAAGAGGGTGCAAAGGGACTGTGTACGTGTTGATTCCATCCAAACCTTTCCAAAGCGGACCCCCTCTTAATAGTACGGTGATCCTATGACTCAAATCCACCGAAAATGAAACGCAAGAAAAACACTATCTTCGCGATAGCTCAGAGGGGCACGAATCGTCTTATGCCATATGATATATTATCTGAAATGCTCAATGCACACGATTAGTCCGCAAAGGCATTGTCATCAATCACCAAAGCCGCTAAGGAAGAAATATGCCCTAACAATCTCCCCTTTTTTGGTGGATTGATGATGAAGCGGGATTTGCACAAGAATGGAACAAGAAGGTAGGCAAACCCAATCATCTACAAAATATAGACGAGATCCCCTAGATTTGTGCACTAATTAAGTATGCCTTTGGAATGCAAAGCACACACACTAGGATCAACTCTCCTCCTATATTTTATGGACTGACAATACTTGGATTAACAAAATATGATAGATAAGCATAGATGCAAGGAAATAACATGTGAGCATAAAGATAGGGCACAAGATGAATAACATCTCACAAGCTAATAAGGTACTTGACATAAAGATAAAGATTGGGTGGCATATGTATCACACCATATGATAGGTACTTAAGGTTCCACACACAAACGAAAGCAAATCAAAGCAAACAAGAGAGAGTTCATGAGAGAATGAAATAAAAAACAAAGAAGTCACACTCGTGACTCGGCAAATCCCTAAGCTCTCTCCCCCTTTGGCATCGAGACACCAAAAGGGCAAAGAGCACTAAAGTAGTCCAAGGTGATGGAGGTGCTCCAGAACATCAGTGCTCCTCGTGCTCATCTGAGTCCTCATGCTCCTCAGACTCCTCTGCTGCCTCATGCTGATGCTCGGCCTCTGAGTCTGACCATCTGCAGTGCTATGAGATCCAAGTCTCCTCATCAGTGACCGTCTCCTTAGATCCACTAGTAACCTCCATGCCCAGATGCCTCATCATAACCTTGTCACGCGTGCGAGCCTTCTTCTCAGCCACATGAGCCCTATACTGTCCCTTGGCATGGATGCAAAAGAGCTTCTTCATCTTGGACTTTAGCTTGGATGCCCAAGATGGTTCCATGTTAGGAGAAGTAACAAACTCATAGTCTGGCTCAGGCTCATCATCAGAATCAGTAGGGGAAATCTCCTCACCGGGGGCAATAGGTGCAGTCCCCCAGTTCTCCTTCTGGCACAAGTTTAGAACCTCATGACACACCATATGCTCAGTACGAAGGGACTCCCCTAGAAACTCAGCATCCCATGTTTCCTCAATCAACTTATACAGATAGGGACCATAGATTGGCACCTTCCGGTCCAGCATAGCAGAACAAAGTTCATGCCACATGATGTGAGAGATATCTAAAGTAGATTCCCTACCCTTCTCCTTGATGCAAAGCAACAGCAGATCCATCAGATAAGAGTGTACCTAATTGAGGTTCCCAATGCAAGGGAAAAGGATGTTGCAAAAGATACGGTGCATGATGTCCAAGAACGGAATGAGCTCCGTGCGAGTGGCCCCCTTGGCAGTAGTCACAGACCTGGAGTAATGAATAAGCTTCAATTTGTGCGTAGCAGGTGTATCCTTATGAGGACGGAGACCAGCAGGGTTGTCTTCCCCCTCATCAGCAATGCCTAGACAATCCATGAATTTCTTCCAATCAACCTTCAGTCTCCCACTAGTCATCCATGACATGGATCTTTCCTCATCTGCATGAAAGTGAATAGTGGCATAGAATTGAGCCACAATCTCTGCGTCGTAGTCCCTGTTGAATGTGATGATCGAAATAAGGCCCCATTGCTAGCAGAGTGCAAGAGCTTCTCCAAAGTAAGCGAAGTCTTTCTCCATGCGGGTGATGTCGATAGACTTGACAAACAGGTTCTTCTTGGCCTTCAGAATGTCCACATAAATCAGAGACTGCTCCTTGGTCTAGAAGGGACGACCAAAAAGAGCCTCATCCCGAGGATGATGATATGGGTTGCGCACACGAAAAGCAGCAAATTCCTTGCTAGACATCTCATCAGGAGGAGTGCTCTTGTCCTTCTACTTTCTTGTTGTCCTCTTCACTTGTTGTCTTGGAGGCCCACTGGAACTAGCTGCAGCCTCATCAGTGGAGCGGTAGTGCTTGGAGCCACCCTGACGATCCGAGTTCTTGCAACGAGCTTGATGAGCGAAGCTACCATCACCTGGAAACCACAAACACAGAGCGAGGGAAAGCAGGTGTAAAGCCATTGCATAAGCCAAGAGATACAAACTGAGAATAGACGTAAGTGCAAAAATTCTAAAAAACTAGGTCACAACGGTAGTACCGCTCCTAGCAGCGATATACCGCCGAAGGATAAGCGGTGGTACCACTAGATACGAGTGGTAGTACCGTCGGAAGCGGTAGTACCGTTCGTGTCCAACCGGTAGTACCGCCCACCCGACAGGATAAGATCCGCGGCATGGATCTGGTAGTATTGGTGATGTAGAAGTTCAAAATTTTGGCAAAAACAACTATACTCCTATCTAGCAGTCGTCCCGCATCCTACTCATGCTCTAGATTTAGCCAAAAATCTACGAACACCACATGCATTGCCCTAGAAACAAGATTCAACAAATAGAACTGTAGGAGAGAAAAACGAGGGCAATATCAGTATCCATGGCAAGAGGAGAAGGTGGGGATCGATCCCACCGATCAGAAACGGAGAAGACGACATGGAATTGGAGGGCCGGAGCTGGCCTCCAGAGTAGTTCTTGGTCGCCTGAGAGAGAGAAATCGAGAGGAGAGGAAGTGAATGGGTATGGGGAAGTTAGAACTCCCCATGCCCACCACTTAACCCTCTCACGGGTCCCTAAAGCGGTAGTACCCACTACAAGAAATATGTCAACTTGTGACCTTCTGTCAGTGACCGTGGATGAATTGCTCGTAAATCTACGACTATTTCGAACCAATTGGTCATAAGCTGTTTGGGAGGGTCCAAACCCTAAAACATAACGACCATTTTGCTTAGAAAGGCCATAGTTTCCTTACACGAAATGGTCGTAAGCAGACAATACTGTTCACTCCCCCTATTTTTACCCAATTGAGACCAATTTAAATGGTCATATTTGCTAATTTGTATTGCCTCGAAATAATTGGACGTCCACCTCAACAGTTTCGCCTATGTGTTATGTCCATGTGTCGGCCACCTTAGCAGTTTCACCTATGTGTCATGTCCACGTGTCAATTTTCGCTTATGTGTCTATATTGCATTAGGTTTTTACTTCAGTCCAATGACATGTGGGACCCAACAACCACCGACATGACATATGGGCACCACCGACTTGACAAGCAGGTCCCACCACCGACGTGACAAGCAGTCCCCACCAAACCTACATGCATAAGCCACCACTGACCTGACGAGCGGGAGCATAATGTAATGAACCAGCAAACTACATAAAATAAAAATGCGCCTATGGGAATAAAACCCATGACCTCGACCACCTGCCAGCAGTTCCAAACCACTACACCACCCAATTTTACATGACACAAGGTAAGAGGAATTTATTTTGTAGTCTCACTGTCCGCGCTGGGCCAAAGCCCATTTCCAAAACTGGGATCTCCTATACTGCGCGCTCCATTTCCTACTCTCCTCTCTTTTCGGAAGGCCCATGTACAGCGCCCTGTTTTTTAAAATTTATATTTGTCTTTTCTTAAATATTCGTGATATTTGAAAAAATGATTGTGTATTCAACAAATGTTATATAATTTTTTAAAAATGTTTGTGAATTCAAAAATTATTCATGACTTTTTAGAAAATGTTCAGAAAATTGAAATATATTGGTTAATTACAAAAAAATATCAATTAAAAATGCTAGGGATTCAAAAAAAGTTCATGCGTTGCAAAAATATTCATCAAAACCAAAAAATGTTCATGAATTTAAAAAATGTTTGACATGAACCATTTGGTTATTTTACATGAAATTTTTTCTAATATTTTTTTTAAATTGGTGTGGTCCAATTCCGAAACAAAGATTTGGTAGGTGGTTCACAAAAATCCTCATTTTGGGCACTCACAAAATGATAACGAAAAAAATGTCTAAAGAAAATGAAAACTGCCCTGGCAACATTGTTTGCCATTCCAAGATGCACCCTTGTGCATAATATGAGATCGTTTGAACAAAATATGCCATGAAGGCAGGCATGACCGTTAGTAGCTAGGGGTTGAATCCTGCAAAAAATTTGGAGTATCTCTGATTAAATAAACACTTATGTACCTAGAAATGATTTTTGGAAAAAATAAAGAGTGAACTATGAGACAGCTCTAGTTCAAATTTGACCCGCTTCCTACTGAATCGGCGAAAATTTGTCTTTTTCATGAGAGGTGGATCAAAAGCTTTTAACACCCAACCATTTGGTCAATTGTACATTAAATATGGCCTAATATTTTAGAAAATTGATTTGGTCCAAATTTGAAACAAATATTTGGTAGGTCCTTCACAAAAAATCTCATTTTGGGCACTCGAAAAATGGAAAATGAATTTTCCGTGCAAAGAAAATGAAAACTTCCTTAGGCAACATTGTTTGTCATTCCAAGATGCAAACTTGCGCAAAATATTATATCATTTGAACAAACTATGCCATGAATGTTGCCATAACATTGGCCATTTGCTTTGAAAGTCATGGATCTTCATACATGATAGCTCGTTTCTGAGAACACTTTTTAAAGAAATTAACCGTAGTCCAAATTTGTTATTTTTCCTGGGAACTAGGTCACATATAATGACACAATGCAAAGGTTTTCAAATTTTTTTGAATTTCTTATGCCCGTTTCAAAATGCGGTCGAAACAACGAGCATGACCGTTCGTAGCTACGGGTTGAATCTTGCAAAACTTTTGGAGGATCTCTGATGAAATAGATACTTATGTATCTAGAAATGATTTTTGGAAAAATTAAAGAGCAATCTATCAAGCAGCTGTAGTTCAATTTTGACCCGCTTCCTACTGAATCAGCAAAAATTTGTCTTTTTTCACAAGAGATGGATCAAAGCTTTGGACACCCAACCATTTGGTTAATTGCACATTAAATATGGCCTAATATTTTTGAGAATTGATTTGGTCCAATTTTGCAACAAATATATGGCAGGCCCTTCACAAAAGAACTCATTTTGGGCACTCGAAAAATAGAAAATGAATTTTTTGTCCAAAGAAAATGAAAACTTCCTTAGGAAACATTGTTTTCCATTCCAAGATGCACCCTTGTGCACAATATGAGATCATTTGAACGAACTATGCCATGAATGTGGCCATAGGATTGATTATTTGGCTTGAAAGCCATGAATCTTCACACATGATAGCTCATTTCTGAGAACACTTTTTTAAAATAATTTCCGTATTACAAGTTTATTATTTTTCCTGGTAACTTGGTCAAATATAATCACACAATGCGAAGGTTTTCCAAGTTTTTGTTTGTTTTGAATTTTTCATGCCCGTTTCAAAATGAGGTCAAAACGACGGGCATGACCGTTCCTAGCTAGTGGTTGAATCTTGGAAAAATTTTGGTGTTTCTCTAATGAAATAGCTATTTTTGTACCTAAAAATGATTTTTTGAAAAAATTATCAACAAACGATGATGCAGCTGCAGTTCAAATTTGACCCACTTCCTACTGAATCGACGAAAATTTGTTTTTTTCACGAGAGGTGGATCAAAGCTTTTGACATGCAACCATTTTATCAATTGTACATTAAATATGTCATAATATTTTATAAAATTGATTTGGTCCAATTTTGCAACAAATATATGGTAGGTCCTTCACAAAAAAACTCATTTTGGGCTCTCAAAAAATGGAAAATAATTTTTTCATGCAAAGAAAATGAAAAATTCCTTAGGCAACATTCTTTGCCATTCCCAGATGCACCCTTGTGCACAATATGAGATCATTTGAACAAACTATGCCATGAATGTGGCCATAAGATTGATCATTTGGCTTGAAAGCCATGAATCTTCACACATGATAGCTCATTTCTAAGAACACTTTTTACAATAATTTCTGTATTACAAGTTTATTATTTTTCCTGGTAAATTGGTCACATATAATGACAGAATTCGAAGGGTTTTCATTTTTTTTGATTTTTTTGAATTTTTCATGCCCGTTTCAAAATGCGGTTTAAACGGCGGGCATGACCGTTCCTAGCTAGTGGTTGAATCTTGAAAAACTTTTGGTGTTTCTCTAATGAAATAGCTATTTTTGTACCTAAAAATGATTTTTGGAAAAAAATTATCCGCAAATTATGAGGCAGATGCAGTTCAAATTTGACCCACTTCCTACTAAATTGGTGGAAATTTGTTTTTTTTCAAGAGAGGTGGATCAAAGCTTTTGACGCGCAACCATTTGGTCAATTGTACATTAAATATGTCCTAATATTTTAGAAAATTGATTTGGTCCAATTTTGCAACAAATATATGGTAGGTCTTTCACAAAAAACTCATTTTGGGCACTCGAAAAATGGAAAATGAATTTTTTGTGCAAAGAAAATGAAAAATTCCTTAGGAAACATTATTGGCCATTCCAAGATGCACCCTTGTGCACAATATGAGATCATTTGAACGAACTATGCCATGAATGCCGCCATAACAGTGGCCATTTGGCTTGAAAGCCATGAATCTTCATACATGATAACTCATTTCTGAGAACACTTTTTTAAAATAATTGTCGTATTACAAGTTTATTATTTTTTTCGGTAAATTGGTCACATATAATGACACAATGCGAATGTTTTTCAATTTTTTGAATTTTTCATGCCGGTTTCAAAATGCTGTCAAAACAATGGGCATGACCGTTCCTAGTTAGTGGATGAATCTTGAAAAACTTTTGGTGTTTCTCTAATGAAATATCTATTTTTTTTACCAAAAAATGGTTTTTGGAAAAAATTATCAGCAAACTATGAGGCAGCTGTAGTTCAAATTTGACCCACTTCCTACTGAATCGGCAAAAAATTGTTTTTTTTACGAGAGGTGGATCAAAGCTTTTGAGACGCAACCATTTGGTCAATTGTACATTAAATATGACCTAATATTTTATAAAATTGATTTGGTCCAATTTTGCAACAAATATATGGTAGGTCCTTCACAAAAAACTCATTTTGGGCACTCGAAAAATTGAAAATGAATTTTTCATGCAAAGAAAATGAAAAAGTCCTTAGGCAACATTGTTTGCCATTCCAAGATGTACCCTTGTGCACAATATGATATCATTTGAACAAACTACGCCATGAATGTGGCCGTAATAATGGCCATTTGGCTTGAAAGCCATGAATCTTCACACGTGATAGCTCATTTGTGAGAATAATTTTTAAAATAATTGTCGTATTACAAGTTTTTTATTTTTCCTGGTAAATTGGTCACATATAATGACACAATGCGAAGGTTTTTCAATTTTTTTGATGTTTTTTGAATCTTTCATGCCTGTTTCAAAATGCGGCCAAAACGGCGGGCATGACTATTCCTAGCTAGTGGTTGAATCTTGGAAAACATTTGGTGTTTCTCTATTGAAATAGCTATTTTTGTACCTAAAAATGATTTTTAGAAAAAAATATCAGCAAACTATGAGGCAGTTGCAGTTCAAATTTGACCCACTTCCTACTGAATCGGCGGAAATTTGTTTTTTCATGAGAGGTGGATTAAAGCTTTTGACACACAACCATTTGGTCAATTGTACATTAAATATGACCTAATTTTTTATAAAATTGATTTAGTCCAATTTTGCAACAAATACGTGGTAGGCCCTTCACAAAAAAAACTCATTTTGGGCACTCGAAAAATTGAAAATGAATTTTTCATGGAAAGAAAATAAAACCCGCATCCCAATATACACACATGTGCACGATATTGGATGATTTTAAAAAAATATGGTCCAATTTTCCATCAAAGATTTCATAGGTTCTTAAAAAACCATTTTTACACTCAGAACATAAACTTAATTCTCATTGGTGGAAAGGTTTGTGCCATGGATCAATGACATGGCACACATCCATCCATCGATCCATCCATCCATCCATCCATCGATCCCACAGCGAAGCAAACCCACCCAACCCCAGATCTGACAGCAAAGCGAACCCACCCTCCTCCTCCCAGCGAACCTTCTAGATCGCAGCCGCCACCTCCTCCCTTCCAGATCGCCGCCGCCACGTCCCTCTGGCGGAGCTCCCTGCCGTCCATGGCCTCCCCCACGCCCTCCTCCTCTCTCCCCTCCCCTTCCCTCACCGCGGGGGATCGCCCCCTTCTCCCCCGCGAGCCCTCTCTCTCTCTCCACTCCCACGACTCCTCTGCTCCACCCGATTCCGGCGAGTTGAGGCGGCTCTCGCTGGCGCGCAACACATCCCCGGGCTCCCCTCGTGCAGCTCTTTCCTCCCCCCCCATCGGATCCGTCTCTCGGACCCTCTAGTGCACGCCCGCAACCCTCACCCGTGGCTAGGGTTTCGGCCGCCAGCCTAACTTTGTCTGGATCTGCCACATCCGGTGACGACGAGGCCAGAGGTGGCCGGATCTGGCACCGGTAAGCCCCTCCCTTCCTTCTTCGTGCACCATCTCCTCCTCACCTCACCTTGTCTTGTGTTCCTTTTTGGTAGGCCCTCCCGTCCTCACCATCTCCGTCGCCGGGCCAGGGTTTCGCCGATCCCCCATGGTGCAGCTCCCGGCCATGGGGAAGCGCCAGCACCCGGAGGCGGCCGAGCAGCCCATGGCACCGGTGCCGCCGCCCGCCGCCATGAAGATGGAGGCGGATGAGCTCCAAGACTACAAGCACGGCCCGCTCGGTAAGCGTGCCAGGCCGGCCCAGCCCTCGCCACCCCCGCACCAGGTAGATCTGCATTCGCCGTGTTCCTGGTCTTCCGTTTCATACGTCCGTTCGCGGTCGAGCTGGGTGCAGTGCGGGAGTTGGATAGGTGTTCGCATGATTTTCTCCCCTCTTAGCTGTTGTTGTTTATCACCCGAATTATTGGGTTTCATGCACCAATGATTCTGTGGAGCTGTCCCTTTTTAATAACTATCAGTCACATATTTGACAGCGGCGCATGGAGAGTGATTTTTCAGCTTGCCTTCTCAATTCATATCTATTAATTAAACTTTGAATGATGGTACTATCATGGAGAACATGCGGTGAATGTTAGGTTCCTGCTTTAAGATTCTTGTGACCTAGGTTTTCCTATAAATACATTCATGAAAAGTTGCAGCCATTACTGTAACCAGTTCATGGATTTCACTTTTGGACAGGGGCAGCCGACCAGGTTGGCTAGCAGTGAACTGATAACTAACTTAGCTTGGTTCTGATTCTTTAGACACTCATGTGATTTATCTAACTGCTGAATCTCTTTGAACATCGCAGAGTAATGCGCTTAAGGAGTTGCATCAATGGCGTCGTTGGTGCTCGGTGTCCTTGTCAAGCTCCTTCAGCATAGTAACACGGATGTCAAAGTTGCAGGAGAGCATCGGTCATCCCTTCTTCAGGTTGTCAGCATTGTGCCGGCACTTTCAGGGAGTGATCTTTTCACCAACCAAGGGTTCTACCTCAAGGTGTCCGATTCTTCGCACGCCACGTATGTAACCCTCCCTAAGGAACACCATGATCTCATCTTGAGCGACAAGATTCAGTTAGAGCAGTCTCATCCTCTGATTCTTCCCGTTTGCTGCCTTGGCTTGCAGATGCGGCAGCTCAAGGGTGAGGTCAGCGTCTTCTCCAGGGCCGATCGGTCGGCGCTGTTCGAGATGGGCAACACCAGGGTCATTGTCGCCGTCTATGGCCCCCAAGAGGTAGTCACTTTTTCTTTGCACACCAATTCTTCTATTCGAAGCCATGGCCGTTAGGGATTTGGCCCCCGAGAGGTCTCTAGTTAATGATCGGTATTGAGAGATTTTGGTGGTTACTTATGCTTATTGTGTATCACATTGAAAAAGAAAATGCACAATGAGCTTAGCTTTGTATGCCAGGATTTTTTCTTCATCTATTACCCTTCCTTTGGCTGTAGTTTATCTTCGTACAGAAACCAATCTTGGTGTTCTTCCTATTTGCATTTGATTATGTTTTTAAAATTCCCTAGCACAACTGTATATAACAATGTGGGTATGTGTTTTCTTCTTTCAGTGTCTATAGTGCATTTGCATGATGTTGAATTATGTGCTATAGAATATACATTAGCTGATTTAAACTACTGTTTTCCTTCGCCTAATCAAATGCCCTTTGTTTTGAAGTATGCATACCCAGGTCAAGCTTGCGGTCATGGTGAAGGTGCTGATCTGGGTTTCCTATCTTCAGAAGTAATTTTTTTGCTTGCTACCTTCTTTAGGGTACAGCTTTCTAATCAAGTTCTTGAACACAGGAGTTATGTATACAAATCATGTGCTATTTATGGTTACTTATATGAACTGATAGCCATCTCCTTGTTTACTTAGCTGAATCATGTCTTTAGTCGCTGCTGATAGTTACTAGTATTCACTAATTTCTTTGCCTCATTTTGCTTGTTTTACCCTTATTTATGTACACAGACTGCCTACAAGTTAACGTGCTGTTAGATTTGCTTTTATTTTGTTCATAACCATTTTGTTTGATAACTTGCAGATGTTGTTCTTCATTCATGTTTCATCGTGAGCTCCAAGACGAAGAAGTCGGGAGAAACATAGAGTTCTAGCTCATTGGAGCTAGTTATACTTCGATAGCTAGTTATTTTTTGATTTTTTCGTTGTGTTACCTGATGTGAACTAGTTCTGATTATAAACCTGATGTGAACCATGTTTGACTGCAATGTGCCAAGTTTGGCTTGATTGTATTCATGATGTGAACCATGTTTTCATGATATTTTGTTGTGCTATGTTTGAAGCATTGTGTAAATATTGGTTATTTATTTATTGGATCATTGAAATATGAGGAATATAACCCTGACAAGTGGGACCCACTTATTAGAACCTGACAATTGGGACCCATCGAACAAGTGGACCCTTCTCTTGAAAAAAATAAAATCTAAACTCTAGAGCCAAAAAGGCCACGTTGAAGCAAAATAAAAGGCTTAATTGTTGGGCTTGGCCCATGTGGCTGACCAAAATTATCAGGAAAACAAATAATAAATAGGCTGAATTATTGGGCTTGGCCAAATAATAAATGGGCTGAATTACTGGGCTAGGCCCATGTAGAACAGCGAATTGGACTGGGCTGATTCTGATCAACGACCAATTCAATTGGTCGCAATTTTGCCACGTCAGATTGCCACGTCGGATCGGACGTAGCCTGGGCAGGCTGCCAGTGACCAAAACAATTGGTCGTAGAACCAATGACCTTTTATTTTGGTCATAACCTTCTATGACCTTATCACAAAGAAGGTCGTTAAGTTTCATTAAAGATGGCCAGCTTTTGACCAACTGTTTTTGGTCACAAAAAGGTCACAAATGAAAAACAATGACCATTCAGTGACCAATATTGATGGTCACAAGTTGCCATATTTCTTGTAGTGACTGCTGGAGTCAGCGGTAGTACCGGTCACTTCCAGCGGTAGTACCGCCCCAGTGCTTCAATAGGAGGTCGGCACACTACACTCAGCGATAGTACCGTAGACCTACGTAGTAGTACCGCCTGATCGGTAGTACCATGCCAGTCAACGGTAGTACCGCTTGCTATCAGAAAAACTGCTAGGATAAAAAATGGGAATATGGGCTTATGCAATTTGAAGTGGTTTGAGAGAGAGAGAGAAGGCTTGGGTTGGAGACAAGGAAACACCACAAGTGGAAAGGAATACTCCAAGGTCAAAAAGCAACTAAACCAAGAGCACACATGGAGTAATCCAACACCCAAAAACCTAAGACACGAAAGCACAACTCAAACCAAACGGAGCCAAGCCTCTCAAAGAGAGGGCGGTGACTGAAGTCACCTATGTTTGAGTCAATTGGTATGGCATCGCGAAGATTTTAACCTTGGGCCCATGACCAAAACTCATCTTTGAAGCACAAGTACCATCAAGAACGGCTAATGTGAAAGTCTTGATCAATTTATGCATAATGGGGGGGGGGAGAGTTCATTGAGAGAACAACACTCCCCCTATGTCCATGCCTACATCTAAAACAATATAACATGATGAATGCGGTGGGGTGTGCCTAGATTCAAGCCATATTACTCAAAACAGTGATATGTAGCTCGTGCCTTAACTCGCAAAATCTTGCTTCATCCAAAGGCTTCGTGAAAATATCCGCTAGTTGCTCTTGAGTGTTGATGTAGATAATCTCAATTTCTCCACACTTGATGTGATCCTGGATGAAATGATGACGAACATCAATGTGCTTCATCATGCTATGTTGTACCAGATTGTAGGAGATCTTGATGGCACTTTCATTGTCACATAGAAGATGCACTTTGTCACAAGTGACATCGTAATCCTTTAAAGTTTGCCTCATCCATAGCAATTGTGCACAACAACTTGCGTTGGCTACATACTCGGCCTCGGTGGAGGAGAGAGACACACAATTTTGCTTCTTCGAAGACCAACTTACCAAAGAGCGACCAAGGAATTGGCACCCTTTGGAGGTTGACTTCCTCTCCACACAATCTCCCGCCCAATCCGAGTCCAAATAACCCATGAGATCAAAGCTTGCTCCTTTGGGGTACCATAAGCCAAAGTTTGGGGTATGAGCCAAATATCGAAAGGTTCGCTTGATCGCCACATAGTGGCTTTCCTTAGGTGCGGCTTGAAACCATGCACAAATTCCCACACTCAGCATGATGTCCGGTCTAGATGCACAAAGGTAAAGCAAGGGTCCAATCATGGAGCGATATACCTTTTGATCCATCGCTTTACCATTGGGATCAATGTCGAGCTTGCATTTGGTTGGCATTGGAGTCTCGGCCGGCTTGACATCATATAACTTGAATTTCTTGAGCATGTCTTGGGTGTATTTGGCTTGGTTGATGAATGTTCCTTCTCTCCTTTGCTTGACTTCAAACTCGAGAAAGAACTTCAATTCTCCCATAATGGACATCTCAAACTTCTTGGTCATGAGTGCGGCAAACTCATCATTGAAAGTCCCCATTAACCCTCTTCATGAAAAGAGTGGGATCAATTTTCCCAATTTCAA
The DNA here is from genome assembly GCA_011799875.1 of Thinopyrum elongatum. Taxonomy (NCBI): domain Eukaryota; kingdom Viridiplantae; phylum Streptophyta; class Magnoliopsida; order Poales; family Poaceae; genus Thinopyrum; species Thinopyrum elongatum. The sequence goes on along the minus strand of CM022297.1, from coordinate 200,433,409 downwards.
ACCCACGGTCTTGCAACAACTCGGTAAGGTGCTCATACCACGCACGTGGGGCTTGTTTAAGGCCATAGAGTGCCTTATCAAGTTTGTATACATGATTGGGGAACTTGGGATCCTCGATCCTCGGGGGTTGCTTGACATGTACCAACTCATTAAGCGGACCATTAAGAAATGCACTCTTCACATCCATTTGTTGCAACCTGAAATCATGATGAGATGCATATGCAAGCAACATACGAATAGATTCAAGGCGAGCAACGGGAGCAAAGGTTTCACTGTAGTCGATACCATCGACTTGGGAGTAGCCTTGTGCTACCAATCTTGCCTTGTTGCGAGTGACAACACCGTTCGCATCTTGCTTGTTCTTGAAGATCCATTTGGTTCCAATGAAATTATGGTTCTCCTTTGGCCTTGGCACCAATTCCCACACTTTGTTGCGCTCGAAGTTGTTGAGTTCATCATGCATTGCCTCAAGCCAATCCAGGTCCTCGAGCGCCTCATGTACCTTTTGGGGTTCAACACAAGAAACAAACGCATGATGCTCACGAAAATTTGTTAATTGTCTACGAGTAGTTACCCCTTTCCTCAAGATTCCAAGAACATTCTCCATGACATGTTGTTGATGCTTTAGCTTGGATGCCACCTTGGCAGCACTGCACCCCAAAAGCTCCTTAATAGGCATTTGAGGAGATTCATCATGATCATCTTGAGCACTGTCTTGAGCTTGCTCAGAGTCTTGAACTTGATCTTGGGCATCATTTGGTGAACCACCATTATCATGAGGTTGATCTTGCCCTTGATCTTGTTCACTTGGTTGAGGGCCTTCACTTTGTTCTTCGGAAGCGTGTGGGTCTAGCATCGGTGATGGCTCCACTTGAGTAGAGCATTGTCCTTCTTCTTCGGCCACAAGGGGTTCCTCAGTGGGGAGTATTTGACCAATCCCCATTCTTCTTATGGCTTGAGGAGGAATTTCATCACCTACATCACAAAGACCACTTTGCTCCACTTGGGAGCCATTATTTTCATGAAACTCCATGTTACATGTCTCCTCAATGAGTCCATTGGACTTGTTGAGAACACGGTAAGCATGAGAGTTTGTAGCATAACCAACAAATATACCCTCTTGAGCTCTAGGTTCAAATTTAGACAAACGAACACCTTTCTTTAGAATGAAACACTGACAACCGAACACCCGGAAGTACTTGAGGTTGGGCTTGTTACAGGTAAGAATCTCATATGGAGTCTTGTTCAAGCCTTTGTAGAGGTAGAGCCGATTGGATGCATGACATGCGGTATTGATGGCTTCGGCCCAAAAGTTGTACGGAGATTTGAATTCCGCCATCATGGTCCTTGCCGCATCCATCAACTGCTGGTTCTTCCTCTCTGCAACACCATTTTGCTGAGGGGAATAGGGTGCGGCATATTGGTGCTTGATCCCCTCATCACAAAGAAACTCATCCAAGGTGTAGTTCTTGAACTCGGTGCCGTTGTCACTTCATATCATCAAAATCTTTGCATCATGTTGACATTGAGCTTCATTTGCAAAGTCGATGATGGCTTGTTGGGTCTCACTCTTCCTCTTGAAGAAGTATACCCATGTGTATCTTGAGTAATCATCCACAATCACCAAGCAATACTTTCTTCCCCCAAGACTATCGAAGGATGGAAGACCAAAGAGATCCATGTGAAGGAGCTCCAAAGGCCTCTTTGAGTAGATGATAGTTGTGGGTCGGTGAGCCATCTCATGTAGCTTTCCTTTGATGCAAGCACTGCAAGCAAAGTCTTTGGCAAAACTCACAATTGTTAGTCCATGAACATGATCCCCTTTGAGGAGACTGTGCAAAGATCTCATATTGACATGAGCTAGCCGGCGATGCCAAAGCCATCCCACATCAACTTTAGCCATTAGGCAAGTTGCGGTCTTAGTGGGTTGCTCCGAAAAGTTAACCACATAGATACCGTTCTAGACATGCCCAACAAAGGCTACTTTAGGAGTCTTGCTCCACAAAAGGGCCACGGTATCAAGATCAAAGAATGTTGCAAAGTCCATGAGTGCAAGTTGACAAACGGAAAGTAAATTGTATGCAAGGGACTCAATAAGCATGACCTTCTCAATAGATAAACCTTGAGAGATGACCACCTTGACAAGACCCAATACCTTAGATGTCGAAGCATCACCGAATTGGACATGGGCGGGCATAGATGGAATTTGTCACACGTCCACCACCAAGTCCTTGCTCCCGGTCATATGATTTGTTGCTCCGCTATCGAGCAACCATGACGCCCACCGGAAGCAAACTCCTACAAGAAATCAATGTTTGGATTTAGGTACCCATTTTTGAATGGGTCCTTTGAGATTAGCAACAAGGGTCTTAGGAACCCAGATAGACTATTCAATGTACTCATAAGAAGAACCAACAAATTTGGCATAAACATGCCCATCACTATCACGACATAAAACATAAGAAGGGTTAAAGTCGCTAGCTTTGTTAAGAGGGGTGGTCTTGCCCTTCTTGGCATTACCACCCATCCCAATGTCCTTCTTCTTCTCATGAGCACCCTCCCCCGCTTTTATGAAGGCTTCTTTGAGTGGGAGAGGTTTCTTGGTCTTCTTCTTCTTCTTCTTTGACTTGGGTACAAACCCAAGCCCTTCCTTTGCCACAACTTCCTTTTGATTGCTCAAAAGGTCATTGAGGTTCTTCTCACCTTGTATGCAAGTCACAAGGCCTTTTTTGAGCCGCTCTTTCAAGTTGGTGTTCTCCTCCACAAGATGCACATGCTCACAACAAGGGTTAGTAGCATTGGCATTATTAATTAAAACAAAAGGAGGGAAGTAGTTATCTCCTTGGTTAGCTTCACTTGGAGTTGATCATGAGACTCCTTGAGAGAGGCATGAACACCCTTCAAGGCCTTGTGAGCCTTGTCAAGTATGCCAAACTCCTCCTTGAGTCTATCATGGCCAACCCCAAGTGCAACCTTCTTAGATTTAAGCACCCGAGTAAGAACAAGAGAATGATCAAGAACCTTTTGTAGCTTAGCAAGATCAACATTGTGTGACTCCTCAAGAGCCAAATGAAGACCTCGCTCTTCCTCAAGAGCAATAGAAAGATCCGCTATCTCATCGGCATAATCACGACTGTGCCCCTCCATCTTAGATATGGTTTTCTCATGAGACTCAATGATATCATTGGCCTCACCAAGTTGTTCCAAGAGAGCAACAAAGTGCTTCTTGGTCTCACCTTTGAGCTTACCCAAGAACTTGTCAAACTCGTTCTCATCAACCTTTACCACCTCACTATCATCCACACAATCCAACAACCAAGGAGTAGTAGTGATGGTGGTTTTGATGTTGGAGGTTACCTTGTTGATACCTTTGGCCATGAGGCACTTTGCAATGAGGTTCTCGTTGGGGGCGCTGAAGAGAGACACCTTGGTTGGGGAAGAGGTGGCAATGGCCACAGTTGCCGTTGTCATTCCATCACCACTTGTATATTCATCATCATCATCATCATCAGAGATGTACTCTTCTTGCGCCACCAAACCCTTTTGAGGTATCTTCTTGGTGAGGTTGTTCTTGTTTGGGAAGTACTTGGCCTTGTCTTTGCGAATGAGCTTGCCACCATTGTCCTCCCTCTTCTCATACGGACGACCCACCACAAAGTGACTCACATTTCCCCAATTGTAGCACGTCCTCACACGTTGCTTGCCCTTTGAGCCACTTGAGTTGTTCTTGGAGAAGTTGGGCCTTGAGTTTCTCTTGTTGCCCCAAAATTGCCTTGACGCAAGAGCCATGTGCTTGTGGTAAGCATATTTGGTGTATTCGGGGCAACTCTCTTATTATTCCTCCTCTTCTTCTTCCGGAATAGCCTTGGCCTTCAAGAAAGGTTGGGTGAGGCTTTCTTTGACCATTGGACATGAGCTAGAGCATTGTCGGTGGTCTTGTTCATGATGTTCATGGCAATAAACTCATCCAACACCTCACTTGAAGACAAGGTGTGGAAGTCCGGCCTTTGATGGATCACAGAGGACATGGCCTTGTTGAATGGCATGATGGCCTTGAGAAACTTGTGCTTGATCCAATTATCATCTATAGCTCACATGATCTTGAAGAGCGACTGCAAGAGTTGTCAATCTTCGGTAGAGATCACGAGGATCCTCATCTTCATTCATCACAAACTCATCAACCTCATCAAGAACCACCTCAAAGTTGGACCGTTCAATTCTTGAGCTCCCCTTTTACAAAGATATAATATGTTCCCAACAATCCTTTGCATGAGAGAAGGGATGCAAGTGAGATAGATCTTCAGGAGGCACTGTGGATTGGAGGATGAACAATGCAGAGTGATTGTATTGATTGTCCGCCTCTTCTCTTGGAGTGAGGTTGTTTAGATCATGCTGGTAGTAACCTTGCTCGATGATTCTCCAAAGATTTGTTGAGCCGTGATTCAAGTGATACTTGATACAAAAACCCAATTAGTGAAATCGCCCTTCACAAGCTTAGGAGGAGGACCAAGATGGTTTATATGAGGGGTAGGGACCGGTCCTCCATAGACCGAGGGAGGAGGAACTAAGGCAAAGGTTCCCGTACCATTTTTGTTATGAGGGGAGGAGGTTTGAGTACCTTTAGCCGCTTCCTTACATGAATTGGCCTCGGACTTCGATGCATTGGGATTAACCACTTCCAACGGACTGGTAGAAATTTTCAACCCCTCAAGGAGTTCTTTAAGCATGGACTTGACCTCGGCCATCATAGACGTCTTAAGTGAAGCCACAACTTCATTTAAGTCGTCTCGGGTGACCATAGTCAACTCCACGGCCTCGGGTACTTCATCAACCCTATCCCCATCATCAATCATACTCTTTGGGTGGTGAAACCCTTAATAAAGAGATGAGGCTCTGATACCAATTGAAAGGATCGATATGGTTGACTAGAGGGGGGGTGAATAGGCAACTACCAATTTTTAGCTTTTCTTAACAAATTAGGTTTAGCAACAAATAGGTTGTCTAGATATGCAACTAGGTGAACAACCTATATGATGCTACGAACAACAACAACACAAGCAAGCAAGATAAATAACACAAGTAAAGCTTGCACAAAGTAAAGGTAAGAGATAACCACAAGTGGAGTCGGTGGAGACGAGGATGTGTTACCGAAGTTCCCTCCCTTTGAGGGGAAGTATGTCTCCATTGGAGCGGTGTGGAGGCACAATGCTCCCCAAGAAGCCATTAGGGCCATCGTATTCTCCTCACGCCTCGCACAATGCAAGATGCCGTGATTCCACTAGTGGTGCCCTTGAAGTGGGCAACCGAACCTTTACAAACAAGGTTGGGGCTCTCTCCACAACCGAATTAGAGGCTCCCAAGACCACCACGGAGCTTCACCACAATGGAATGTAGCTCCGAGGTGGCCTCAACCGTCTAGGCTGCTCAAACACCCAAGAGTAACAAGATCCACAAGGGATTAGTGGGGGGAATCAAATTTCTCTTGGTGGAAGGGTAGATCTAGGCCTTCTCAACCAATCCCTAAAGAATCAACAAGTTTGATTGGCTAGGGAGAGAGATAGGGCGAAAATGAGCTTGTGAACAACAATGGAGCTTGGGGGAGGAAGAGGTGAGTCAACTTTGAGAAGATGACTCCCTTTTATAGTGGGGAATGAAATCCAACCGTTATGCACCCACATCCCGTGCACAAGCGGTAGTACCGCTCAGGCGAGCAGTACTTCCGCTGGCACGGAAGTTCCAGCCACTACGTTCAACTGAGCAGGTCAGGGAGGCGGTAGTGCATCAGACCGCTCCCACCATCGGTACTTCCGCTTGGTGTTGAACAACAGCCGGAACCAGCGGTAGAAGATAAAGGCAGGGCGATAGTGCCATCCGGGGCAGTACTACCGCTAGCAACTGCCGCTCTACTTCTGCTCGAGGGATTGAGCTATCGAGAGGGCAAAATATAAGCGGTACTCCGTGCGGTAGTGGAACAACGGTAATTCCGCCAGAGAGGTACTTCCACTTAGTTGAAGCATGCCCAGTAAACCTGTGGTAGTGGGGTGGTTGTCAGGGCCGCAGTACCATTGGAGCAGTACTACCACACTAACTACTGCTCTATTACTGCCCATTTACAGAACATAAAAACAAGCGGAAGTGTGGAAAGCACTGAACTACGGTAGTACCGCTGGAGCGGTACTACTGCTGAGCAGAGCGGTACTACCACTTAAGATGCTCTGGAAATCCCAAGCATAGGGGAAGGACAAGCTCAATTGCCAGGATGGAAAGAGGGTGCAAAGGGGCTGTGTACGTGTTGATTCCACCCAAACCTTTCCGAAGCGGAACCCCTCTTAATAGTACGGTGATCCTACGACTCAAATCCACCGAAAATGAAACGCAAGAAAAGCACCGTCTTCGCAATAGTTCAGAGGGGCACAAATCATCTTGTGCCATATGATAGATTATCTGAAATGCTCAATGCACACGATTAGTCCGCAAATGCATTGTCATCAATCACCAAAACCACTAAGGGAGAAATATGCCCTAACACCGAGTGACTTAGCTTTCTTCTCGGGGATGACCTCATGGAACTGCATGATGCTCTTGCTCAGTCGGGATATCGGGATGCCCATTGCCTCCAAGGTAGTGGCGTAAATGATATTCAGCCTGCTGCCGCCATCCATGAGGATCTTGCACAGTCGGACTCCTCCTACAGCTGGATCGACCATCAGGGCCTGCCGCCCTGGGGTTGGTATGTGGGCTGGGTGATCCGACTGATCGAAAGTGACGGGTGTCTTGGCCCAGTCGAGGTATTTCGTGACAGTCAGAAGTGCCATATTGACCTCTCGGTTAATAACCTTCAGTCGTCTCTTACTCTCGACGTCAGCAAAGATCATCGGGACCTTATCGATGTTAGGGTACCCGGAGGTGCCTTTGACCCCATCATCGTCGTCCTCCTCATCATTGCCCTCTGAGGGGTCTTGCCGCATCTCTTGCTTGAGGAGCCGACACTCCCGAGTGGTATGCTTTGGCAGAATCAGGTTGCCATCCTCATCTTTTTTCGTGTGGATCTGGCAGGGCTGGTCGAGGATGTCACAATTTGGAGCGACTTTCCTCTTGCCTGCCCATTCCTTTTTCTACTTTGGCTGGCATTTGCCTTTGCTTTTGCAGACCAGGTCTGCAACCTCAGCGTTTCCGGCTGCCTCGGCCTTCCGCTTGGGCTTCTTGCCCTTGTTGTTGTCCGACTGATTTGCGTCTCCGGCCCGGCCTTTGCCGTTCCTGAGCCGATCGTCCTCTTCACCATTGGTGTACCGACTTGCTATCTCCATTGCCCAACTGAGAGTCAGGATCTTAGTCCGGCCGAACTTCAGGGTCAACTCTCGGTACCTGATACCTTCCTTGAAGGCACAAATTGCCTGGTGCCCGATGTCATTCTCCATCGTGTTATGCAGGGTAGTCCACCGCCGAATATACTCTCGAAGAGTTTCATTCTGCTTCTAGACGTAGTGCTGCAGTACTGCCAGACCACCCGACCACTTACACATGCCCTCGAAGGTATTGACGAAGACCCGGGCCAGGTCGTCCAAACAATATATGCTGCCGGGTGGGAGCTGGTTGAGCCAGTCCCGAGTGGATCCCTCGAGCATCAGCGGCAAGTGCTTCATGGACACGTTGTCATTGCCGCAGCCGATCTGAACCGCCACTTGGTATTCCTCTAACGAAATCTCTGGTTTCGAATCGCCAGTGAGCTTGTTGATTCCCGTTGCTAACCTGAAGTTGTTGGGGATGTTGATATGTCTCCAATGTATCTATAATTTATGAAGTATTCAAGCCATGTTTATAGCAATTTTATATGGTTTTGGTATGACTTGATTGGAACTAACCCGCACTAACGCTGTTTTCAGCAGAATTACCGTGGTGTTCTTTTTTATGTAGAAATAAAAGTTCTCGAAATGGGCTGAAAATTTATGGTGATTTTTTATGGACCAGAAGAGACCCACGGAGCAACAGAGATGTACCAGGGGATGGCTGAGGGAGACACAAGCCTGGGGGCGCCCCCGAGCTTGTGGGACCCTCGGGCACCCACCTGACGTGAAACCAATGCTAAAAAATCCTATAAATAGAGAAAACCCAGAAACTTAACCTAAAACGTCCGCTCTGCCACCGCAAGCCTCTGTACCTAAGCGATCACATCTGTAGCCCTGTTCCAGCACCCTGCCGGAGGGGGAAATTATCACCGGAGGCCATCTTCATCATCCTGGCAGTCACCATGATAAGGAGGGAGTAGTTCACCCTCGGGGTTGAGGGTATGTACCAATAGCTATGTGTTTGATCTCTCTCTCTCTCTCTCTCTCTCTCTCTCTCTCTCTCTCTTTCGTGTTCTTGATTTGGCACAATCTTGATGTATCGCAAGCTTTGTTAATATATTTGGATCATATGGTGTTTCTCCCTCTCTATCTTGTTGTGATGAATTGAGTCTTTACCTTTGAAGTTTCACTATCATCGGATTGAATACCTTTTGGATTTGAGAACACTTGATGTATGTCTTGCATATGGATACCCGTGGTGACAATGGGGTGTTCTCTATTGATTCACTTGATATATGTTTTGGTATTCAACTTGCGGATTATCGTGACATTGGGGTAATCTATGCATAGGGGTTGATACACATTTTCGTCCTTCTTTCTCTGATAGAAACCTTGGGGCACTCTTTGAAGTTCTTTGTGTTGGATTGAATATTATGAATATGAAGCTATTTGATGCATATCAAATAATCAACTCACAGATACTTGTGGTGACATTGTAGTATCTAGGTGACATTAGAGTTGGTTGATGCATATCATATGGTGTTATTTTAGTATGAATTCTAGGGCTGTTTGTGACATTTATAGGGATGGTTCAATAGATTGATCGGAAAAGATAACTTTGAGGTGGTTTTGTACCCTACAACAATTTCATCTTATGTTCTCTGCTAGATAAGAACTTTGAAGTGACTCTTTGTCGCACGTTGAGGGATTGTTATATGATTCAATTATGTTAGCACTGTTGAGAGATTGCACTAGTGAAAGTATGAACCATAGGCCTTGTTTCCAAACATTGCAATACCGTTTGTGCTCCGTCTTATCACTTGCTACCTTGCTGTTTTTATATTTTTCAGATTACAATAACCTATATCTACTATCCATACTACACTTGTATCACCATCTCTTCGCCGAACTAGTGCACGTATACAATTTACCATTGTATTGGGTGTGTTAGGGACACAAGAGATTTCTTGTATTTAATTGCAGGGTTGTTTGAGAGAGGCCATCTTCATCCTACCCCTCCCATGGATTGATAGACCTTAGGTCATCCACTTGAGGGAAATTTGTTGCTCTCCTACAAAACTCTACGCTTGGAGGCCCAACATGAGTCTACAAGAATAAGTTGTATAGTAGACATCAACCTCTTTTCTGGCACCGTTGCCGGGGAGGTGAGTGCTTGAAGGTATATCTTTAGATCTTGAAATTGAATCTTTTAGTTTCTTGTTTTTCACTAGTTTAGTTTATAAAAGAAAAATACAAAAAAATGGAATTGAGGTTGCCTCAAATGCTTTATCTCTATAATGTCTTTCTTGAAAATGATGGATCGGAAATTTGTGCCAAAGTGTTAGAAGAAGAATTCAATAAAACGTATGGCATAAAATATTTGAATGGTAAGTATGATTGCGATGTTGTTATTATGATTTCTATGAATATCCATGATGCTAATGATATGCAAAGCCATAAGCTTGGGGATGCTATATTTGATGAAGATGATATTTTTAGTCCCCCCAAGTTTTGATGAGCAAATTTATTATGATGATAGCATGCCTCGTATTTATGATGATTACAATTATAAAAGTGGGTTTGGAAGAGTGTCAACTCTAGGAAATAATTTGCTAGAGTTGACACTCTTCCAAACCCTCCCACTATTTTGGAGGGTGTTGAATCTTATTGTAATAATTACAAAAGTGGATTTGAAGAGGTCATGACTTTATTTAATGATGAATCCACTATTTTGGAAGAGGTTTCAATTGATTATGACAACAAAGTTGCTATCTATGATGATTATTGTGATGACATGTATGCTAAAGAATAATGATAACCATGAAACTTGTCATCATGATTTTAATATTCAATTTGGTTATGTCAATCAAGTATCTCATGATAGTTATTTTGTTGAGTTTGCTCCCACTATTGTTGATGAGAAGAAATTTGCTTATGTGGGGAGTAATAACATTTTTATGCATGTGGATCATGAAAAGAATGCTATATGTGATAGCTATATTGTCCAATTCATTCCTAATGCTACTGAAAATTATTATGAGACAGGAACATGTGCTTTTACATATATCAATAATATCAAGTTTCCTCTCTATGTGCTGAAAGTTTTGAAGTCATGATTGTTTTTCCTTCCTATGCAACTTGATTCTTGCTCCCATAAATTGTTTGATCACAAAATCCCTATGCATAGAAAGTGGGTTAGGCTTAAATGTTCTTACCATGTGATTCATGATGCTCTCTTGCATGTTTTAATTACTATTCTTATGTGAGCATCATTGAAATCATCATGCCTAGCTAAAAAGGCATTAAAAAGCGCTTGTTGGGAGACAACCCAATATCTCTACCTATTGTTTTTGTGTGTTCACATGATGAAGCTACTGTCATGTTTTATAGCTTTTGTTTCAATAAAGTGCCAAGTAAAGCCATTGGGATAGTGTGGATGATAGTTGACTTGATTCTGTGTGAAAACAGAAACTTTTGCGCCAAGTTATGGAATTACCATAATTTACTAAGATGTGATAAAATCCTGAAGGTTTTACACATGATTGATATACAAATTTCCTACATTGTCCTAATTTTATAGATTTTTGGAGTTAGAGAAGTATAGTCTTTGTTTAGATCACTACAGACTGTTCTGTTTTTGACAGATTCTGTTTTCAATGCATAGTTTGCTTGTTTTATAGTTTCTATGGCTTATATTGGTCAATATAAATTTTGGAAATGATATAGTACATTAGGCATTATGTGGAAAAAATTATGAATCTTGTCTTGACAGTACCCAAGCGAATGATTTGTTTTACTATACTAACGCATCTCATGAAGTTCCGTTAAGTTTTGTGTGATTGAAGTTTTCAAGTTTTGGGTGAGATATCGATATGAGGAGAATAAGGAGTGGCAAGACCCTAAGATTGGGGAATCCCAAGACACCCCAAGGTAATATCTAAGGAAGACCCAAGCGTCCAAGCTTGGGGATGCCCCGGAAGGCATCCCCTCTTTCGTCTTCAACACTATCAGTAACCTCACTTGGAGCTATATTTTTATTCGTCACATGATATGTGTTTTGCTTGGAGCGTCATTTTGTTTTGTTGATATTTCACTGCTATTATTTGTATAATAATGTTTTGTATCCTTTATTTCAATAACAGTGTCAAGTATAGCCTTTACCATGCTTGGTTTGCACGTTCACGAGTTGCTATTTCAAAACAGAAAGTTTCCTATTATTGTCTGAATTCTTTAGATAATTCAGAACATGATAAAATCGTGAAATTTGTACATAGTAAGATATGGTAAATTTTCTACAGTGTGGTAATCTTTCAGAATTTTGGGGTTAAAGAAGTATGAATATTTCTTCATCCTTTACGGACTGCCCTGTTTAGACAGATTGCTGTTATGTTTGCATTGTTTTCATATGTTTTCTTGTTTAATGATTCTATTTGAGGATAGGAGTATTAAATATGTAGAGGCATTTAGTATGCAATGTTTAATAATAATTTTAGTGATTTTTAATAGTAGAGAATGATGAGGTTTTGCATTGATTTATACTAACTCATCTCACAAGTTCTTGTTGGGTTTTGTGTGGATGAAGTTTCTAAGATTTAGGAGAAACCGTGATATGAGATGAATTAAGGAGACACAAGATCTCAATCTTGGGGATGCCCATGGCATCCCAAGATAATATTCCAAGAAGTCTCAAGCATCTAAGCATGGGGATGCCCCGGTAGGCATCCCACCTTTCTTCATCAACAACTATCGGTTTGTCTCGCTTGAGCCTATGTTTTTTACTTGTTCACATGATGTATGCTATTCTTGGAGTGCCCTTTTATATTTGTTTGCTGTTTGAATAAAATACTTAGATCTAAAAGTTTTAAATGAGAGAGAGTCCTCACATAGCTACTTAAATTTTTAACTACTCATTTGATCTTCACTTATATCTTTTAGGAGCAGTTTGCCATTAACTCTTGTGCTTCACTTATATCCTAAGAGTAAATTGTTAAATGAATTGAATATCATAAAGTTGAAATTATATGTGCTTCATATACTTGTATCATGCCTCATAGTCGTTTCACATTGGGTTTACAAAGTAAAATTTATTGAAGTTTGACAATCACAATATTGGTCATACACGCAATTCATGAATGATTAGTATATGGAAGAGAACTTTCACATCCAAATATATTATCTTGGACATCTTTTATGATTGGGAATACTCATTAATTATTTTTAAACTTGAGCAGATTAGTTGAAGTTGGACAAGGAAGACAACGTAATGAGTTATGTTTGGGTATATTTGCATCAAAGTTATATTGTTATGGATCCTCCAACATGTGGTGTTTGTTTAGAATCTTTTGCTAGACAAAATCTTTGTACTAAGCGGGAATACTGCTTGTGCATCCAAATCCTTGAGCCAAGTTTCTTCCATGAGTTCCCACTATATCTACCTATATACAGTATTACCATGCCGATCCAAGTAAATTTGCATGTGCCATCTCTAAAACCTTCAAATAAACATCTGTTTGGTGTGCCCGTACCGCTCATGGAGCGACGGGGTGGTCAATATCTTCCATGCTAAGCGGGTTATACTCATGATGAATGTGTTTATTCACTTGTCCTTGCACGAGAGAGGCTGGTATAAGGGATGCCTAATCCCGTCAATCAAAAATAATAAAAATAATATATATATATAATAAAATAAACTCCCCCTGGAAAGTTGATTGTTTGGAGGGCACCCGTGAATTCGAATAGCCATGACTTGTGATTGTATGGTTGAGGGGAAGTAAACTTTTCATTTCTGCATGGGAACCGCCAATAATGTGTTTAGCATGGAAGATATTGAATACCTTAGTCGTGACATTGACAGGAAAAGCGCACCACTCAAAATGTATTCATCTCTATCTTAAGCAATGAGCTCTGGCACCTCTGCAAATCCATGCTTCCCTCTGCGAAGGGCTTATCTTTTACTTTTTTTGTTAATTTTATTTTTTGTTGAGTCAATTTCTTATTCCAACCTATTCTTTAGTTGGCAAGAATCATGTGGTGGGAAAGATCTAGGCATATACGGCCATTCAAATATATTTGATCATGAAATATTATTATTGACAATTATCTCTATGATAAATGAGTTGGGAGGTGAAACATTAAGCCCCTATCTTTATCTGTGTTCGATGATAATTGAGTATGTGGAGCTCTTACATAGACTTTGTTGAAAGTAAGTTGAATTGCAATTGTTTGGTGACTAAGAACATAGGTTGTTAAGTTTCAAGAGAATGCATTGTTTGAACCATAACATGTGAATTGGTTGCTACTTTATCATGATGAGTTTTATGAGAAAAAGTTGTTGTTATGATGCTAGAAAAGTGATTGAAATTATCACTAATCAAACTTATGCACTATGCTAGCATTCACACTTCATAAATTATTTCTTTTATCATTTACCTGCTCGAGGATGAGCAGGAATTAAGCTTGGGGATGTTGATACGTCTCCAACGTATCTATAATTTATGAAGTATTCATGCCATGTTTATAACAATTTTATATGGCTTTGGTATGATTTGAATGGAACTAACCCGGACTAATGCTGTTTTCAGCAAAATTACCGTGGTGTTGTTTTTTGTGCAGAAATAGAGTTCTCGAAATGGGCTAAAAATTTATGGTGATTTTTTATGGACCAGAAGAGACCCGCGGAGCACCAGAGATGTACTAGGGGATGGCTGAGGGAGCCACAAGCCTGGGCCCCTCGGGCACCCCCCTGATGTGAAACCAACGCTGAAAAATCCTATAAATAGAGAAAACCCAAAAACTTAACCTAGAACTTCCGCTCCGCCACCGCAAGCCTCTGTACCAAAGCGATCTCATATGTAGCCCTATTCTGGAACCCTACTGATGCTTGTATCTGTGTTGGTATTTCCCCGAAGAGGAGAGGATGATGCAGCACAACAACGGTAAGTATTTCCCTCAGTTATGAAACCAAGGTTATCAATCTAGTAGGAGAACCAAGCAACACTATGTAAACATCACCTGCACACAAACCACAAAAACTTGCAACCCAACGCGTAAGAGGGGTTGTCAATCCCTCCTCAGTATTGAGATAGATTAGATTGTATGAGATTTGATAAATAGATTATGGCACCCCGGCTCAGAGAGACCGGAACACCCCGTATTCCAGCCCAGAGATCAAGTCTTCTGGAATACGGCACTGCTTGACATAGAACAAATCAGCTCTTATTACAATTGATATGGATACAAGGGTTCCGATATAACAACGAATTACATCAGCACGGCGACACTACGCCTGCCAGGGTTGCTCTATGCTAGCAGCAGAACAACTCGAAGCAGTGGAACAACAATGACAGAGATGGACTCCACTCCACAGGGACTCTGGCTGGAACGCTTATCCTAGCTCGCAAACTTGGGATCCTCGGCAATCAAGCAAACACGACATGACCTGCAAACTGGCATGACACGCCAGGTGAGTACTTTGAATGTAGTCGCAAGCTCACAACAACCAAAAGCAAACAAGACAAACAACAGCATGGCATTTACAGGTTAAAGCAATGATGAACATGATATCACCAGAACAACATAAGCATGGCATGAACGTATGAACATGATGATGCTAACATGCAGCATGTTTAATCTAGCATGATTCAACTTACTCTGCTCGGGGTTACCTCGTAACCACCACATGTATACACTTACCATCGTGGACATCACACGATCATCTCA
The DNA here is from genome assembly GCA_011799875.1 of Thinopyrum elongatum. Lineage (NCBI taxonomy): Eukaryota > Viridiplantae > Streptophyta > Magnoliopsida > Poales > Poaceae > Thinopyrum > Thinopyrum elongatum. Next base: position 200,418,404 of record CM022297.1, on the reverse strand, counting down.
GGTCCAACCAAGCTTGGTATTAACAATCCCGTAGTGATCACATGAACATAAGGAGCTTGATCTTCACCCGGGATTATCACATGACACCAGAAACATCAACCAACCTTGGTATCCATGATACCACTGTGATCCTCTCATGATCACATAAAGATCAACCAACTTCTTTCATCATCGAACCAGGGTTGTTTAATAGTCAGGTTATTATTACTGTTGACCCATATTGTGACCTACTACGAACTGGGCCCATATCCGCAGGCGCGGGTATCGATAGATTATACACTCTACAGAGGTTAGTACACTATACCCACACCATGGAACCCAAGGCCTCGTGCTCCCATTCGGGCGGACTAACGGCGTTCCGACAAAACCAATCTATTGCATGACACTCTCCTGGCCACTCCGACAAATGCCCCTTTGGGCTAAGTCATGGGTGGCCCCGGATGCCACTCTGGACAATAAACGACCACCATCGTGGCAAAACAAAAACGGTCCCAAATTGGGACATGTGCACATTACCAAACTCGGGCTCACAAGGTTTATGGCCGCCTACCTGATCAGGGTAGCGCGCGCACATAACCTTCCCTAGTTGGAGGCACTGGCGAGAGGCATGACAATAGACCGCATTAAGGCCTTCCCATACAGGCAAATGTGGCTGCACTGATCAGCTCGATTCGATGGCACTATGACTCAGCCAATAGATGTTCAAGTTGTATTAAAGTCTGGTTTAACTTGAATGAAATGAGCTGAGTCACAATAACATGATGAAATAACAATGCATATGAGCATGATATCAACATGAGCATGGATGGGAAGCATAATCATTAACCATATCAACAACAATAAATCACTCATTCTACTATATGCAAGAGAGTATGGCATAGTGATGATCGTGAATATCACAAGTATAACACTACATATGAGCATAGCATGACCACTAGCATTTAAAATAATTATCAGAAAAGAACGTGATGATAATTGATATGTCTCCGTCGTATCTACTTTTCTTAACGCTTTTCCTCTTGTTTTGGACTCTAATTTGCACGATTTGAATGAAACTAACCCGGACTGACGCTATTTTCAGCAGAACTACCATGGTGTTGTTTTTGTGCAGAAATAGAAGTTCTCGGATTGGAACAAAACTTCGCGAGGATTTTTTATATAATAAAAGATAATTTCTGGAGCCAAGAACCACAGGAGGGGGGCACCTGGGTGGGCACAACCCACCAGGGCGCGCCCCCCCTCCAGGCGCGCCCAGGTGGGTTGTCCGCACATGGTGGCCCCGCAGACTCCAACCCTAATGCTATAAAGTCATATTTTCAGAGAAAAAATCAAGAAGAAAGAATTATCGCGTTTCACGAGACGGAGCCACCGCCACCTCCTGTTCTTCATCGGGAGGCGAGATCTGGAGTCCGTTTGGGGCTCCGGAGAGGGGGATCTTCGATCTTTGTCATCACCAACTCTTCTCCATCGCAAATTCCATGATGCTCCCCACCTGGAGTGAGTAATTCCTTCGTAGGCTTGCTGGTCGGTGAGGAGTTGGATGAGATTCATCATGTAATCGAGTTAGTTTTGTTAGGGCTTGTTCCCTAGTATCCATTATGTTCTGAGATTGATGTTGCTATGACTTTGCCATGTTTAATGCTTGTCACTTTGGGCCCGGGTGCCATGATTTCAGATCTGAACCATTTATGTTATCACCATTATATCTATGTTCTAGATCGATCTTGCAAGTTATAGTCACCTACTACGTGTTATGATCCGGCAACCCCGGAGTGACAATAGTCGGGACACTTCCCAGTGATGACCGTAGTTTGAGGACTTCATGTATTCACTATGTGTTAATGCTTTGTTCCGGTTCTCTATTAAAAGGAGGCCTTAATATCCCTTAGTTTCCAATAGGACCCCGCTGCCACGGGAGGGTAGGACAAAAGATGTCATGCAAGTTCTTTCCATAAGCACGTATGACTATTTACGGAATATATGCCTACATTATATTTATGAACTGGAGCTAGTGCTATATCGCTCTAGGTTATGACAGTTATATGATGAATATCATCCAACGAATTCACCGATCCAATGCCTATGAATTTCTCTCATATTGTTCTTGCTAAGTTACCACTTCTATTGTTACTCTTGCACTTGCTAAAAAATCATTGCTATTACTGTTACCGTTACTATTGCTATTGCTACTACTATCAAAACTACCATACTACTTTGCTACTGATCACTTTGCTGCAGATAATCAATCTCCAGGTGTGGTTGAATTGACAACTCAGCTGTTAATACTTGCAAATATTCTTTGGCTCCCCTTGTGTCGAATCAATAAATCTGGGTTGAATACTCTACCCTCGAAAACTGTTGCGACCCCCTATACTTGTGGGTTATCAATAATATTAGCAAGTAGTCATTTAGCTAACAAATGCGGAATGATCACGTCATAGGAACGAGCATGAATTCACGAGCATATTAGGTATTCACAAAAATATTAACATGCATAAATTATTTAAATATTCAAGTGGAAAACCATTGCTACTGCAAGGCTATCATGCTAGTGGTGTCGTGGCTTGCCTTTGATGAAGAATACACCGGGAAGAAGTGCGGTGAAATCGCGGAAAGACTCGCCGGAAAAGCTTCTCTCTCAGAGGGGGCTAAATAAGGGCAAGGAAAAAATGGTCATTTTTAGTATGTGAAAATTTAGTGAAAATGGTACCAACAGAAAGGCTCGATGAGACGAGAACGTGGGCTTTGGATTCACCTGATTCGGATTTACGGTCGCGGAGATACGGATGTTTGAAGACCAGGGACCAATCTATAAAAAGATCCTACAAATAGGCCCCTGGCTGAAAAACAGAAAATGCCTTCGGATGAAATACGCTTTCTACACAGGAAGACGCATTCTTAGCCGTAGTGCAAAGAAAATACGCTTTCCAGAGTTGAAAATGTATTTCTGTAAATGCGCCTCCGCTTAAAACACGCGGGCCCGGGGCTCGAGAGACTTACAGATGGGGTCGAGGGGGGGCGGGGCCCGTCTGGCTCGGCTTGTCTTCTTCCTCCCCTTGACAGAACAGAGGAGGCGAGGCAGAGGCGAGGCCGGCGCTGGCCCCGCCGCTTCTGGGCAGCTCCGGCCAAGTGGGGGGCATCGGTGGGCTCGAGGCGCGTCGCCGCACCCGCCTGGCCGCAGAGCTCACGTCGGGAGGGGCAGAACAGCAGCGGCTCATGGCGACATAGAGCAGGGTAACGCCCGGTCTTGGTGATGGGCACGGGGCTCTAGTCGGTTCGGCGATGAACGAAGAGGCTGGGGAGGTTCGCCGATGAGTGGGGCTTCTACTGGAGCACTCGAGAGGAGGGGAGGTGGCCTGGCTAGCTCATATTTGAGCGGAGCCAAACAACGGCAATGGGGGACGGGGAATGGTGGGGCGGCTCCTGTGGGCTAGGAGGAGGTTTGACAGAGCGATGAGCTGCGAGGGAGGTCGAGCATCCTTATATAGCCAAGGAGAGGCTTCGGGAGGGTTCGGGAGCTCGCAAGCAAGCAAACAATGGTGGTGGCAGAGGTTGCAGGTCATGGGTGCGGCTTCCGCCTGGTAACAACGGCAAGATAGGAAGGGGCTGACGTAGAGAAGTGACCGCACGATCACGGGGGAGCTCCAGGACACGGCGAGGCTTCGAGAGGAGGAGGAACGGACGCGAACAGAGGACAAGTTTTGCCAGAGCGCGCGAACACGCATGCCAGGCACATAGTCACCGCATGAATAGGGGCATGCAGTGCAATCTGGCCAGCCAGACCATGTCAGGGAGATAAGGTGAGCAGCAGAGAGGACCAAGGGGGAATTGAACAAGCATAGTAGCCTAAGATGTGACCACAGCTGGCTAGAAACCACAGGAACAACAATGTGTTTGGAGTGGGGTGAGGAAGATGGGTCTGGAGATAGACTCTGGTCTTTGGCTGAGAGTGATCACATACTAAGATAATCATCTCTGCAAAATTTCAGCTCATTTGGATGAATAAAAATAGCACTTGCTGTACAACTCATCTCACTGCACAAAAATGCAAAGTATGAAGTAGCACTCACATATAAAATGGGATTGAGATGAATTTTGGATTAGATGAGTTATTTGGACATATGAAGCCACTGTAAAAGTTTCATACCATTTGGAAATACCAAAATGGTACTTGATTCACAATGCATCCATCTGGACAAAATCTTAGAAAAATTGCAGAGGGCAAATGGCTAGAAAAAATGAGCCCAAATTTTGTAGAGAGGGTTTATATGTGTAGGAGCATGTCCTGGTAAATGTTCAGCAATAATGAAGAAAAATAAAACATAGTTGCTTAACAGCCTGAAAATCTGACCAGAATCAAAGATTTGATGTTGAGCTCACATGGATTGATTAATAAAGCTCAAAATTGGTGGAGAGTCATTATTTGATCATATAAAGGACCTTGCAAAATTTCAAATCATTTAGATTACCCTAGCTAGTACTTCCTTCACCTAAGGCTTCCATATGGCAGAGACTTTGGAAATTTGCCGAGGAAGATTCACTAGGAAAATGGAGTTGAATTTTGTCATGTGGCAATGATTTGGATATGAGAGAATGCCAAAAAGTTTGTGAGTAATCAAGAAAGGATAGGTGGCACTTCCTTCACAAAAAGCCACTCTGGACTGAATTGAAGAATGAATATTGTTGAATTATTTTTGGGCTAGGCAAGGAAAGTTTGGGCATATTTGGGGCATATATGATCCAAACAATTTATGAGAATTATTTGGTAGTTTTGTGGAAGACAGAAATATAGGTTGCTTCACAACCTAGGGCAAACAGGGTTATTCCTTAAATAGAAAAAGGAATATTCTCAAGGAAAAGAATTTGGGTTTGAACTAAAATGAAAAAGACATGATCTTGGGATGGTTTTGAGGATGACAAGCCACTTGGGAACCTAGGAAGGTATGATCTTCCCAAGTTTCCAGACCACATTGCCACAGAAAAAGAATTCAAAGCAATATTCCAAAGAAAATCAAAAGAAAAAGAAAAGGCCAAAATCCAGGGTGTTACATAGATCTAACTGAAACACAAAATAAAATAAATAAAGGAAAAATGTAGAAAGGTATTTTTGGTTTTATATGATAGGAAAATAGACCTGGGGGCCGTAGATTTCACTAGAGGCTTCTCTCGAGAAAATAGCATACGGTGGGTAACAAATTACTGTTGGGCAATTGATAGAAAAGCGAATAACCATGACCCCTCCGTGATCGTTGACCCCTTCGGCAGAGTGCCAGAAAAGGCGTCTAGATTGGATCTCATGGTTCTGGAACTTGCGGCGGCGCAAGCTGATTTCTCTCGACTCCCCTAGAGTTTTTGGGATTTAGACTATTTATAGAGTTGAAGGTCGGTGGAGAAGCTTCCCGTGGTATCCACTACCCACCAGAGCATGCTTGGGCCTTCTGGCATGCCCTGGTGCTTAGTGGGCCCCACGGGCCTCCTCTCGTGCACTTCTTTGGACCCTTGGGGTGTCTTCTGGGCAGAAAAAAAATGTCCAAAAATTTTCGTGGCATTTGGACTCCGTTTGGTATTGATTTTATGCGAAGTAAAAAATGAGCAAAAATAACAACTGGCACTGGGCACTATGTCAATAGGTTAGTCCCAAAAAATTATATAAAGTTACTAGTAAATGAGTATAAAACATCTAAGAATGATACTTTAATAGCATGGAACAATAAAAAAATTATAGATGCGTTGGAGACGTATCACCTGCCTGAGGGGGTAATCATCACCGGAGGCCATCTTCATCATCCCATTGGTCACCATGACGAGGAGGGAGTAGTTCACCCTCGGGGCTAAGGGTATGTACCAGTAGCTATGTGTTCGATCTCTCTCTCTCTCTCTCGTGTTCTTGATTTGGCACGATCTTGATGTACCGCGAGTTTTGTTCATATAGTTGGATCATATGGTGTTTCTCCCTCTCTATCTTGTTGTGATGATTTGAGTTTTCACCTTTGAGGTTTCACTATTATTGGATTGAATTCTTTTTGGATTTGAGAACACTTGATGTATGTCTTGCATATGGATACCCGTGGTGACAATGGGGTGTTCTATTGATTCACTTGATATATGTTTTGGTATTCAATTTGCGGATTATCGTGACATTGGGGTAATCTATGCATAGGGGTTGATACACGTTTCCATCCTTCTTTCTCCGGTAGAAACCTTGGGGCACTCTTTGAAGTTCTTTGTGTTGGATTGAATATTATGAATCTGAAGTTGTTTGATGCATATCAAATAATCAAATCATGGATACTTGCGGTGACATTGGAGTATCTAGGTGACATTAGAGTTGGTTGATGCGTATTATATGGTGTTATTTTAGTACGAACTCTAGGGCTGTTTGTGACATTTATAGGGATGGCTCAATAGATTGATCAGAAAAGATAACTTTGAGGTGGTTTCGTACCCTACAACAATTTAATCTTATGTTCTCCACTAGGTAAGAACTTTGGAGTGACTCTTTGTCGCACGTTGAGGGATTGTTATATGATTCAATTATGTTAGCATTGTTGAGAGATTGCACTAGTGAAAGTATGAACCCTAGGCCTTGTTTCCAAGCATGGCAATACCGTTTGTGCTCCATTTTATCACTCGCTACCTTGCTGTTTTTATATTTTCAGATTACAAAAACCTATATCTACTATCCAAACTAAACTTGTATCACCATATCTTCGTCAAACTAGCACTACTGCAGGATGCTGCTAACGTAACACTACAATCAGAGACCCTTCGACGAAACTGTGTGCGATGCATTAATCGCAAACCATGATGTAAAAAAACCATAAAAAAAGATGCAAAACATTTGCGATGGCGGATACATCAAACACAGTTTAGATTTTAGTTGCGTGTGCGATGCGGGGCATATGGTTCAGTTCAATGAACTGTTTGCGATGAGGCAGAACAACAGAAACGGGCAGCCAGATGAAGGTGTGTGTGATATACGGCATACAGTTAACTCAGATAAATTGCTTGTGATGAAGTGGAACAACAGAAACGGGTAGCCAGCTGAAGGTGTGTGCGATGTACGGCATACAGTTCACTTGGATGAACTGTTTGTGATTAGGCGGAACAAAAGAAACGGTCGGCCAGATCAAGGTGTGTGCGATAGAGGGCAAACAGTCCACTCGATGAATTTGTTTGCGTTGAGCCAAGAAAACAGAAACGGTTCAATTTAACAAGATGTGTGTGATACGCGGCAAACAGGTCTGTAATCAGAAATGTGTGCGAAGACCGATAATAACACAGACGATTGATGCTAATAAGATGTGTGTGTTGTGCGATGGGATTGCATACAGAACAAAAACATATATATATACACACACACTTATAAGGACATGGTTGCATAACCAAATTAAACATCGAATTACATAGGTGGCTACTACACATATGACATTTGCACACACCAAAGTAAACTATTACATGCATAATTACATAGGTGGCTACTACACACATGACATTTCCACACACCAAAGTAAACAATATATTACATGCATAATTAACTAGGATAAACGATCATCTGATCATCATCTACTTCTTGTGACGCTTGCCGCTACTGCTCTACTTGTGGCTCGATCCGGCCTCGTCGATTTTGGGAACGAGGCACTTCCTCATGTCAACGATCCGCATGTGCATCTCGTAGCATGTGTACATGCTCTTGGTCGCGAACCTGAGGTGAGGTTCATCCAGTTGCCGCATCCAGGCCCCGTGCCAGGATACGGGACTTGTTCTACTGGCATCCTGCTTCATCTTTTCGTAGTAGGGTTCGATGATGGCCGAGGCGAGTTCAACCAGGGAGTCCTTCTTCGTGCTGCCCCAGACCTTATAGTGGTCACTGATTTCGACAAGGTTCTTGTAGGCCAAGTTCGTAACCATGAGCGCTTTTACATCGTTGGAGGTTTCCACCGTAACGAACTTGTAGTCAGTGCTGTTGACAAACTTGGTGAATCGGTCGCAAGGCTCTGTGGCCATGTAGTAGTGGTAGATGAGGACATGATGGCACACGCACAACTAGGCGACGGCAACCTTCGGATCTTTGCCGGGATGACCGCCGGTGTACTGGAGGTCGATGCCGACCACCTTGTACTTGTCTCGAGCAAGCAACTTCTCCACGGTGTTGATGTAGTCCTCCACCACGGCCGGGTCGATGGTGTACACCACCGAGAGATCCGTCTCCCTCGCTTGGGTCTTCACTTTATGCTCGCTGAACTCCATTGGAGGGCCGCTAGATATCCTCTCTGTATGTTTCGTCGTGGGTGTGCTTGTTGTGTTGTGGGGCGAGATCGAAAGGTTGAAGAGACTAAGGTTATAATGGTCGTGGGAATTAATGGGGAAGCCGGATGGCCTGGAATATCCGCATGCCCGGATGGTAGTTCTAATTTGCAGCGCGTAACTCCATCGTGCTGCACATAACTGCATCGTGGCGATGGGCGCGGCGCAACCGCATGCATATGGGGCCCCCAACATGATCGTGCACATGCCCCAACCACTGGTAGAGCGCGCACGCAGGGACGCGAGCAGAGCGCTCCGCGATCGCCTCAACGGTGAGCAACCATATATATGCATATAACAGTTGAACACGCAAGGAAAAGCTGTCCACAAGCCGAGCGCACCGACGGACGCGAGCAGAGCGCGCCGCGGCACCTAACGACGAGCACAGCACGCTGCGGCTCCTAACGGTGAGCAGAGTGCGCCGAGGGACGCGAGCAGAGGCTTGCAGAGTGATACGTGGCAAATAAGACGAACTGTGCGAGCGATGGCGGAGACATCAAGCACGAATTAGATTAGAGTTGCATGTGCAATACGTGGCATATAGTTGATCCATCCGAGCTGTTTGTGATGGAATAAGCCATGTGTGTTGTGGGCAAATGCTTGCTGGTATACAACCGTCTGCGATTGATGAATTCATCACCGACAGGTTCCCTAGTGTGGTCCGTGTGCGATGTGATATGCTCTGTCTGCACAACATCTATGCTCTGTGTACAGAAGAACAATATATATATACTTATAACAGGACATGATTGCAAAACCAAATTAAACATCCAATTATGTTATATAACAAATGCCATAAATATTGCAAGGTTCAAATTCCAGCATTACAAGGCCCAAATTCAAAGATTACAAGGTTCAAACTATTCATACACACAAAATTCATCTTCTTCAGAATATTTTTCATGCATTATTTCTGCGAAAGGATCAGCCACCAAGAAGTCATATAGCGGCTCGATACAGTGACTTCTGAATAATCTGTCATATGAAGTTACAAACTGAAATTCAGCTTCTGCAGAGCCTTTTCCATTCAGCTGTAGACGCATGCGCTCTTTGGCAATCCATTCACTTCTGCGCAGTAAATATAGGGCAAACCTCATTACCTTGAGCAACCTTGCTTTCTCAACAAGGAACCTAGAGAATTTAATTTCTGGTGTGGTGCCTTGGTACTCGTTAAAAGTAATTTCTGTGAGATGAAGATCAAGGCTTTCAATGGGATTGTTATATTCCCCAACATTTTCTACTTTCGGGCCTGCTAGTATCTGCAAACGAAGACAACATGTTAGTGCCTAGCTGCAGATTTGAACACATTGGGCCTCTTTGATTTGCAGGATTTCTAAAATACACGAAAAGAGTGAAATGCCACCTTCAATCTTTCATGATAAACTTTTATCATGAAAGCATGTCGGGCAAAGGAATAAAACGCGTACAACACTAGCATCTCAAAAAATATATGTATTGAAATCCTCCAAATTTCCTTTAGAAATCATTCTACATTTGTCATTGTAATCATGGGTAAAAGTAACAAAAAATTGAGCTCCGTTGTGGTTAACAATTAACAGGAAAGGAGCATCACCTCGATGTATAGCTTCTCCGTGCAAGGAAAGCATCTATGGAATCTAACAACTTCATCCAGATCGGGGCCGACAGATTATAGTGCCAAGATCTTCACTGTGCGCAGAGGCCGGGTCAAGCTTGTGGGAATCATTTTCTGGATGACAGTCGAACATATAGATTAACAAAAATTAGATAAAATGTGTTGTCCAATAATATATAAGAAGGATAAGAAGAAGACTGTTGTACCTGAACGGATAATTATCCGGTAACAAGTTCGTTGAATTCAGCACACGAATAGCCCAACACTGTCAATTTAGGTGCGTGAATGACCCTGATTCTTGCTGGACCTAATTTATCAAGTACATACAATCTCTCGACGAAAGGCGCATTCTCAATGACCATATCGTGAAACACCTCAACTGACAGCCTTGGGCGGCGCCATCAATGCACATAAATCGCACGGACATTCGTCGAGGTGATGTGGAGGCTACTGAACCCATCCATCGCATGAAGACGAAGGTACTTGAGCACTGTATAGCCGACGAGCAGGCGCTCCAAATCCTCCTTCGAGATGCGGACGACAATGAGCTCGAGGTGCTTAAGTTTAGGGAGATGAAGAGCGCGCGCGACATCAATCCGGGGGAAAATGCACTGCCTGAATGTAGCGCGGCACAGCGTGGGCGCGAGGCGGAGCGCGGACGGTGGCAGCGAGCACGGACGCCCAGCTATAAAGCTGAGCTCCTCTAGCCGGTCTAGGGATGGGGATAGGAACCAGTATTGAAACCAGGGTTCGGCCTTGCAGTGGGGACTGAACCTGATGATAGCAAGGCGTTTGACCGGCCCAGGGTGCGTGGCGAGGACGTGGGACAATGCGTCCAGGCGTTGCTGCTCCCCGCTGCAGAACTCGTGGTCGACAATGAGGTCCAGGGGGTGGTGTGCCAGAGGGGGCGCCACCGCTGCGAGAGGACAGTGGTCCGCACGCCAGATTTGATGGGGAGGTGGGATATGATGGTTACCAACATCTCGTCAGGGAGGTTGCTGATGAAGTCCACGTCCGCGGGAGGCTCTTGCGGTTCTAGCTCGACCCGCCCCCGCTTGTTGATCGTCTCATCCTCCATCTCGCAGTATGCGGCGATCCTCGGCGGCGGTGCTTGTAGATGAGAATGGAGGGCTATTCTACGTACCTTCCCGAGGCAACTGAAACAAAATTCCAAAACCAGCAATAAATTGCAGTGCTCGCGGCTCGCTTCCCTGTATGGTGAGCCTGCGCGACGGACTGCTCATAGTCGTCCCGTCTAATCAAACAGCTGCCCGCGGTAGTAAATGGTTAGTTAAACGCCCGCGGTTGGACTAATACGACCGTTTGCGATAATAACATGGTCGCTATTTGTTAAAAATGCCTAGGAAAACCAATGTATAAAAAGGTGAAACGAACCCTGAATAATTTCATATGTTTAGCACAGTTGCATGTTGCCTTTGTAAAATAAATCAATGCGGGAAGATACAACGTATGTCGTTTCGCACACAGATCATGTGACCAAGTTCCTTCTCGGAACCATGAGGCTTCTTGATAGAAGCTCCGGTTTGTATGAAAAGGGCAGCAATATCTAACTCCTGCTTACAGAAGGTACAAAAGCATGATGATTAATTGTTCATCAGTTTACACTAAATCCAGATTGAACACGACAATAATAACTAACTCAACCAAAGTTTTCGGCAGTCACAATCAAATGGATCAGTCTGATCCATAAAATCAAGATCCTGGGCCAAAAAAATGTAATGGTACATGAAGACAAGTTGTTGTAAATAGAAGTCGAGCACGTTCAGAAGCCCTTTTGTCCACCCGAAACTTCTTTTTAGGTTGTTCAACGTGTCCATCCGTGAGAAAGTTTTTGTTAAAAAACTTAATCCTCATGGACAATAGTACTCTCGCATTCAACAGGAAGAATGTGACAAAGCTAGTGTTTGCATGGTTGGATGCATATCCTTCCAGCGTTATTGTCCTCAAACGAATGTCATGAGAACTGAGAAAATCCCGGTGCTTCTTATGCCACCGATTGGTTATACCTTTTTGTCCATGTCCTTTAGCCTAAATATACATGAAGACTGAAAACAGTTAATGTCTAAAAAAAATAGTACGGTTGAACGGTTAGTTCTAGTAAAGTATATCAATGTGCTTGATATCATCACCTCTATATACAAATTCTCCAGACATGGAAAACATCGCAGCAAGCCGATAATCATGTTCAGATCAAAACACCACATACTGATATGTAAGGTTTTGACAGAATCTATCACCATTGATAGGGTACTCATGGAAAAACTCTTCATTGAGCATAGAACATAATATTAGTACCAAAAGTGTACTCCAAGATTATATAAAACTTATGCGCACAAATGAAAAATGCAGCTTATGATTACAAAAGTGTTGATGATATAAAACTTACGCACACAAATGAAAAAGGCAGCTTATGATTACAAAAGTGTTGATGATAATATACAGTACATGAATAAGTGTGGAGCCAACCACCATCTTGTAACCTTCAAATGGATCAGGAATTACACCCAAGGTCTCCAGTTTAGGGAAGAGACCACAGTTATTTGCGAAGGTGCATAACGATAATCAAGGAGCAACCTTTGGAGTGAAGGGGCATCTTTGATGATGAGCTCCTCTCCTTTAAAGCAAATTCCAATGCTTACAAGGTGAGGCGAATTTATTTGGAGACAACGGATACAGATTTCTTTTCCAAAAACAAGCAGCAAGCGCTCCAGGGCAGGGCAGTAGGAGTGGATGATGCTGTGCAGTGAGGCCTCCGACAGATTGACCACCACAAGCGCGAGTTTTTTTAGCAGTGGGAGTCGAAGCATTTGTATCAGATTGTCTGGTAGTTGACACCGGGCCAGGGTGGCGGTGTGGAGAGGGGAGGAAAACCATGAGATGGACATTGGTGGTGAGGGCACAGCTACAACGCTTGGTGGAAAGCTATTTGCATAGTAATGGTAGAACTCAAGATGTTGGAGTTTTTCGAATTGACGGGATGTCAGCCAGGCATCCACCGTGTAGGGTATGTGCAGCAGGCAGCATACCGGGATGCATAGGCATTGATCGGAGCCCTGGTGGGAGGAGATGATGGCTCTGTCGAGTTCAAAATCATGAATGACAGATAACCGGCGACAGTCTAGATTAAGAGGCGCGGCGCACCATAGAGTGCGCCACCGAGATGCGAGGACCTGTGTGCGGCAGCCATCCTTGGTGGGGAGAAGGAAGATGATCTCCCCAAGGATGGCATCCAGGAGATCGCTAATGCGGTCCGCCCGATATTCTATGGGTTCCTTGGATCCAGGGGCGTGGCCGCTTCTGCCCGCGTTGCCGGGTGCAGGATCTACAGCCAGCGGCGCCGTTGGCCGGAGCCTCATCTGTGTACATAACAATCTGGAAAAGGCAGAAACATGCATGTAGGACATTCAAAATCAATTCTCAAGATCTGGAAGAAAAAAAGGCACAAACATATATGTAGGACATTCAAAATCAATTCTCAAGATCTGGCTACGAATTATTAGCACGCACACTAACCCTAGTTAAATTATTAGCAAAAAAATCATTTGTAAAGAACAAACAATTAATCACTAACCATAGATACCATTCAAACAATCAGTACACTACACGGATCTAACGAATCTTACTCTGATTTCATGGACTGGGTGAACATAACCAAGGATTTATATTCCCAACAAAGGAGGTGGGGGGGACTAACTGGTTTTCTGTTGGAGTCGGAGTCATTGCCGGAGTAGCTGTGGACCTCCGGCTCCGGCTGGGGAGGCACGACGACGGCGACGAAGTCAAGGTCACGTTGCTGCCTATGCGAGACCTCGTCGGCGGCGAAAGCAACCTCTGCGCCCAACTTCATGCGTTGCGCGGGTGCTTCACCAGCCCCGGCGCCGCCACTCCCTCCAATGGAGCGCTTCGGCAAAATCCTAATACACTCCATGTGGCGGTGACAACTATGGACGGGGGGTGCAGCCGCCCATTATGACCAGCGGATCAGGCTCGCCATTAATATGGAGCAGTGGGAGCGAGTTGGGCGGCGGTCAAAGGGCTGGCTCGCCTCCGGTGAGCCTACGCAGCGGACTGCTCGCATGCCTACCGTCATTTCACACAGCTACTAGCACGCCCCACGGTGAGTGCGTAGCGAACACGCGCATGCCTCGGCCTCCCGGTTTGCCTGCGCGACGGACTGCTAGCATGCATCCCGTTAACTCACGCATGCTCGTATAGCACACGGGACGCGTGGCGGCACGTATTATATTGATTTTTCCTTTTTGATGATTAATTCTGCCGCTTTATTGCTTAATCGAAACACGTCACGTCCATTGTTGGTCTAACGCACATAGTTTGAAGAAAGAATCCATTTGCGATATTGTTTGATAATTATTGATAATTTCCTATCTGTAAGAAGATTATATCAAAATTTGTCTCAAATTTGAAAAAATAAATATAATATCACAGTCTATTGGTGTCCATATGACACCACGATAAGTTTCATGAATTTCAACTTAGTTTTGGATTTACTGGATTTTAAAATCAAGATTCTCAATGTTAGAAATTTCTTGCATGGGGACTAAACATGCACCCAGGGACACGTACACATATGATTTTGCAATCCATTTTCGTGCACTATCACGGGTCTCATGTAGATCAAATTTGATTTTTGCACATTAAATCCCTGGGAAATCAAGCAATGTATAAAATCGGACAAATGTTATCTATTTTTTTTTTCAATTTTTAACACTAAACTCCTTTGGTCGCATGTTCGCTGTAGAAAAAGTTTGACATGCATCTTTGGGCCACATGCACGCAGTGGTCCGAGGACACTCACTCGCGTGTGACACTCTCTGTGGGCCCGCGAGGTCGCCATCCAGTACTGTGACATGCGGTGAGAGAGGTTAATTTGACCAACAAGGATGTTCATTTTTTGGTTTTTGTTGCGTACGGTAGGAGTATATATATATTACGCGTTGAAGAGGGTGGTCGGGGGCAACATATACTACGCGTCATATAGGACAGTCACTCGCATGCGATGCTTCCATCCGTGGGCCCACGAGGTTGTCCTCCATCACTTTGACCCAACAAGGAGGTTTATTTTTTGGTTGTGTTGCGGTAGGAGTATATAGTACGCGTCGAAGAGGGGAGGAGGGGGCCGGGGCAGCACATACTACACACACGTCATGAACGATCTTGCTCCTTGTGGGGACCTTTCGGTTTCCAAGGCAGGTGCCACAAAGAAGTTGTGCATATTGGGTATTAAAAACATCACCTACAGATCGGGCCATGTGCAGACGATGGTTGTCACTCATTCGCCTGCGACGCTTCCCTCCATGGGCCCGCGAGGTCGTCGTCCCTCTAATATATGACACAACGAGAAAGGTAATTTGGCGAATAAGGAGGATTATTTTTGGGTTGTGTTACGGTACATAGGAGTATGTATTATGCGTCGAAGAGGGGAGGGGGCCAGCATATATATACTGTGTGTCATGAACCTCGGTTCGTGTGGGGGACTTAAAGGTTTCCGAGGCAGGTGCCACATCAAAGTTCTGCATATATATTAGGTATTCAAACATCACAACCACACATCTCCATACATGTGTTTGGCCCACAAGCAAGCGATGGCGGTTGTCCTCTAGCACTCACTCACGGGGTTATTGGCGAGATGCTTCATCCATCTGTGTGTGCCCGCTTGGTCAATCACTTTGACCGACAGCGATAGAGGTTAATTTGACTTATAATTAGGAGGGGATTAAATTTTGCTTCGTCTTATACGGTACGGTACATACATGTCATGATGTGAGAGATAGCATATTATACTTTGAGGGCATGTATATGCACGAATCCCTCCCATCGGGTCGAAGTGGGGGGGGGGGGCGAGCACGCAACGCGTCATGAACAATGGTGTGCTTTTGGTATTCAAACAGATATGCATGCATCACGCATGTCCATACATATGTTTGGGGCACATGCATGCACTGGTTGACTTTGGACACTCTCCCTCGCTTGGTTATCATCGACGGCTTATATATTCGTGGGCCCGCGTGGACGTCCATCACTTCGACCAACAACACGAGAGAGGTTACCAGGGTAGATTCTTCTTCTCTTGGTTCGTGTTACCGTATAGTCATACGTCGATCATGGTGAGATTCGAGACCTAAGTTCGAGGGCTTGCATACACATGAATCCCTATATATATTTGGGCCACATGCACACAGTGGTTGTCTTCAGGCACTCCCTCACGTGGTTATCGGCGACAAGCTAGCCTATTTGTGGGGCCGCATGTGGACGTCCATGCATGGCTTTGACCCAACAACAAGAGAGGTTATACGGCCAAGGTGGTGATTCTTCTTCGTCATTGTTACAATACGCCTTGGTGAGATGCCCCTCCCACCGACTCAAAGTGTGTGTGTGTGGGGGGGGGGGGGGGGGTGCACAGTACTACTTCGCACTAGATGAACCTCCGTGGGGTCGGGGATGTCCGGTTAATTTGCGATGCACATGTGCCACAAAAAATTTGTGATTTGGTTATTTAAATATCACACCACATCGTTTTCACACACACACACACACACATATCGGGCCACCCGCAGGTGTGCTTCGTATGTGGTCTCACCCATCTAACTCCAGAAGAACACACTTGTGGGTCCGCACACGGTCCACATTTGATCGAAAGCAAAGGGGGGGGGGGGGGTTGACCATGATGTACTCCTTTCGGTTTTGTGTTACGGTAGGGTGAGATGCCAGACCTAGCTATTTGGGGGCATGCATTCATAGCTAGGACTCCCCTCCCGCCAACATGAAGTGTGTGTGTGTGTGGGGGGGGGGGGGGCTAGCAATAATAACGTGCACTTTGTGCGATAGGTGCCACATCAAATTTGTGCGTTGGGTATTTGAACATCAAAGCACCCTTTTCATACATATATTTGGTCCACATGCAAGTGTGTTCGTGTTCTGACCCTTTCCAGCATTTTTTCGCCAAATTTATATACATCAGACGAGTCAGACGCATCAACCGTCTGCGATCGGGTATGAAATAGACACGGTTCCCTAAGACTACCCATGTGCCGCGCCCCTGCCCCTGTCATCCACCCTCCCGCTCTCGAAAATATCTACTCCCTTGCAATCTCGAAAATATCTACCCGCCTAGATGGTTTTCCTGTTTGATAGCACACGATTAGTATGTGTGGACCATGTGCGATGTCTGTTACTCCCGCTCTGCTTCAATCAGTAGATCCAAATTTTTAGTAGCCCCGACATTTTACTCCCGCCTGCATCCCTCGCAATCTCAAAAATATCTGCTCGGCTGGAGTGTTTTTCTGTTTGATAGCACACGATTATTATGTTTTAACTGTGTGTGAAGTTCGCTACTCCCGCCCCGCTCTGCGTCAATCCCTTGATCCAAATTTTTGGTAGCCCCGCCATTTTACTCCCGCCTAGTAAATTTTTTAGTACCCATGGCATTTCCTCAGACACCACCTTGGATCCCCTCCACACACACCCCCCCCCCCCCAAATCCTTCGCTCACCCCAAATCCCCCTCTCACACACATACACACCACCCCTCCCTCACTCGAAACCTAGCTAGGTCGCCGCCGCTGCCGCACCGCCTCCATCGTCAACCTCTGCTGGTCTGCCCGTGCAGTTTAACCACCGATATACATACCCTCGCCGCCCTAAGTTTCTTAGATGACGCCTGCAAAACACCCCTTTCCCACAGATCCCCATCCCCACCCCCTCCCCCACTCCAGAGCATCGCAGCCTAAGCCCGGCTACGCTTCTCGGGGAGCTCGAGGAGCGAATGGCCCAAAAGAGCTTTACCGCGGCATCTTTGCCCGACGTCGGCGAGGTGGCCGCCGAGGAAGCTGACGATGATGACTGGACCTGGACGGAGCCTTTCAATCTGCGGGCCAGAGTATTCTGGCATGTTGCGGACGCCAGCTACGACATCGAGGTCATCGACAGCGACAGCTTGACACGGGCTATGTCACATGTTAAGTTGCCCACCCCAAAGCCTTCGGGTTTGACAACCATCGATCTCATTGATGGCCCTGCCACTGATCTCCTGCGGCTCGTTATGAACAATTTGGCATCCTTCATCGCCATGGAGCCCCTATTGTAATTTCTGAAGGACACGTTCTGCGACGCTGGCTTGGGATCCTCAGCTGGCAAGTCAGACCTCATCGACGACGACCACGAGGAGGAGCCAATCTGTGACAAGTGAGGAAACCCATGATTTGTTTTGCCGTGCCTCTTCACCGGGGGAATCCCATGATTTGTTTTCTTGAACCCCTTTTGTAGTGAGAACCTATCCAGTATTTATTACTATATTTGGTTATTTGCATTACGCCTTGTCTATTTCTATGGTTTTTGGTTGTTCGGTTGTTTGTAGTTAGCATATGTCCAGTTTCAATCGCCATCTTTGGTTGTTCGTAGTATGCCTTGTTTATTTCAGCTATTCACAGTGTGATGTTCTATATGTGCTAGTATGAACTATGCAGTTCAATTTGATCAACACCAATTCTAACAATAGCTCTATGAATGACTATATTTGGTTGTTGTTAAGCATGTTGTACTTCGTCCGAATCTTTTTAGTTCCCATATAAGATTTGTCTAAAGTCAAGCCTCGTAAAGTTTAACCAACTCTATAGAAAAAAATACCAACATTCACAATATGAAATCAATATCAGTAGATTTGTCATGACTTAAATTTTCATATTGTATAACTTTAGCATGGTAGATGTTGATATTTTTTCATATAAATAAGGTCAAACTTTATGAAGTTTGACTTCAGACAATTCTTATATTCAGAGTAAAAAGGACCGGAGGGAGTATTTAACATGCCTTTCCATTTGATT
Source organism: Thinopyrum elongatum (assembly GCA_011799875.1). Classification (NCBI taxonomy): domain Eukaryota; kingdom Viridiplantae; phylum Streptophyta; class Magnoliopsida; order Poales; family Poaceae; genus Thinopyrum; species Thinopyrum elongatum. Next base: position 200,399,643 of record CM022297.1, on the reverse strand, counting down.
TAACAATGGCACTGTTTGGATACTCTAACTTAGCTAGAGGTTAGAATTAGTTTCTAGCTCATGACAGTTAAAAGGGAGAGAGAGAGAGATTGGTGGAATAGTTGATTGTATTGCTTGAGCCTCGTGGGCATATATATAGGATTACATGGTCATCTTGGAGTACAAGTCAAGGTAGAATAAATCCTACGCTTCCTAAATAACAATGACTAACCCTAAACTAACTCTAGCCAAATAGGTGTTTGGATGACAGGGTTAGATTGACAATAAATGCACTAGGAGAACTAGCCCCAATTAGCACCTCTTGTGTGGGATAGTTGTTTTGGGTGGGTTAGACACAACTAGCTCAAACTAGCCCTCATGTTTGGATACTTTAGGGCTATTTGAGCCCAAACTAGCTCAAACTAACTCTAACCCATGGATCCAAATAGGGCCAATAATTAGTGTACTTAGACCTGCACAATACAAGTTTGAATGACTATGTTTGCTTGTTTTTAAATATTAGGCCTGTTGCATTTAATAACACACCTTTCCACTTATTGTTTTTAAATAATAGGTTTTTAACAATTTGGTCTTGCACATGTAGGTCCTGCTGTCAGAGGTTTTGACCCACTGTTTGACCCTTTTTGCATATGGGGAAATGAGTTGTCCATGAATATCAGTCAAGTCAAGAAACTCAAAAAGATTGTTAGGATAAAGAAATTAGCGACAAAAAACAACAGGATCTTTGTCTGCACAATGAAGAAGACATCAGTTCACTACAGGATGGTACTAACTGTTATACCTTGTCTTTTTAATTCCTTTGCGCCATTTCAAATCTAGAGAAGATATTTATGCATATCCTTGTTTTCAGGGCTTTCCAAAGAAGTTCACTGATGATTACCTCTCAAACCACCTGTATGGTCAGGAGGCGAGGAAGGTATTCATACAACACCCACGGTTCCATATTGAAGTCTTCTTGAAGAGGACGAAGGATGGACGGTCAATCATCCACAGGCACTGGCCTAAAGTTGCAAAGACCTTCAACATCAATGAAGGCTCAATATTTGCCTTCTGCTTCAGCAGTTTTCCAAATGAGATTCATCTGTCTATGTACCGTCTATGATGCTAATTTTGAAAGGTTATAGATGTTGCATGTGAAACTTGGTGCTGGTGCAGTTGTGTAATGGGGTACCTGAGTGGTGAAGCTATATGATGTTGTACTCTGATGTATTTCAATTATTAAATCCTACTTCCTTAATACGAAAATGAAATATATTGTGTGCTTAATATGAAATGTCAATTAGATTAATAAATGGATTATTAATAATAGGATAATTAGCCTGCTAATCGGGTTTATATTGCAAACGGTTATTGAGAAAACACCATGGGCGATGACCTCAGACAACGCACACAGTTCCTAGGAATATAACGTGTTGGATCAATGAACAATCGCACACGACCTCCTCTTGAAAACTGTTTGCGTTATGCCACCATGCGCAAACGTTTACCACATAAAAAGTGTGTGTGATGGATAGCCTATACCACTTCTACGCACCGTGTGTGATGCATTCAATAATGCAAACGTTAAAATTGTTAATATCGTCTGCAATGACAACGCTATCACAAACAGTTTAATGAGGAAAATTGTGTGTGATGTACGTACGAACGGAAAAGTTTTCCCTGGATTGACTGTGTGGGATGTACATACGAATGGAAACGTACTTCTTGGATTGACTGTGTGGGATGTACATACGAACGGAAATGTATTCCTTGGATTGACTGTGTGGAATGTACATACGTACGGAAACATTTGCCTGGGACTGACTGTATGGGATGTACTTACGACCGGAAATGATTGGGCCTGTATAATTGTATTTTTTAACACAACTGTACGTATAACTGTATTTGATCGCTCGCCCGTCGCACACGAGCTCATTTTGCCCAGCGTGTGTGACCAGAGGGCCTATCCCCGATGGTTTCTGGGCTGCGTGGGAAGGACCCCCCTATCGCCCACACTCAGTTGGCGATGGTTCAAAATGCCGTCGCGGAAAGGGGTTAAAAACCGTTTGTATAGCACCTTGCTGTACCAGTGTAGTGCACCTATACAATATACCATTGTATTGGGTGTGTTTGGGACACAAGAGATTTCTTGTATTTGATTGTAGGGTTGTTTGAGAGAGACCATCTTCATCCTACGCCTCCAATTTGAGGGAAATTTGTTGCTGTCCTACAAAATTGTACGCTTGGAGGCCCAACACGAGTCTACAAGAATAAGTTGTGTAGTAGACATCAGATGTCTGCTGCTCGAATTTATTGGCTGAAGCACTCAGGACCAGAGGGAGCAGATCCACTCGGGAAATCAGCGTCGAGGCCTTCTCTTAGGGCCTACTACTTGTGAGCTGCATTGGGATTTCCCCGAAGAGGAGAGGATGATGCAGTACAATAGAGATAAGTATTTCCCTCAGTTAAGAACCAAGGTTATCAATCAAGTAGGAGAACCACGCGAAACCTCGTGAACAACACCTACACACAAAAGAGCAAATACTTGAACCCAACGCGATCAAGGGGGTTGTCAATCCCCTTGGCGGTTATTTGCAAGGATCAAATCTGATAGTGACAGATAGATAAATAAAATATGTAATAAAAGAACGGTAAATAAATTGCAGCAACGTATTTTTGGATTTTAATATATGATAAAGGTAGACCCGGGGGCCATAGTTTTCACTAGAGGGTTCTCTCTCGAACAAAAGCATACGGTGGGTAAACAAATTACTGTTGGGCAGTTGATAGAAAAGCGCATAGTTATGACGATATTCAAGGCAATGTTCATGTATATAGGCATCACGTCCGAGACAAGTAGACCGACTCTTGCCTGCATCTACTACTATTACTCCACCCATCGACCGCTATCTAGCATGCATCTAGAGTATTACGTTTATGAAAAACGGAGTAACGCCTTAAGCAAGATGACATGATGTAGACAAAGTAAACTCAATCAATATGAATAAATCCCTTCGTTTTCCCTTTAATGGCAAAAATACAAATATGTGTCTTGTCCCCTTCTGTCACTGGGATATAGATCACCGCAAGATTGAACCCATTACAAAGCACCTCTCCCATTGCAAGATAAATCAATCTTGTTGGCCAAACCAAATGGATAGATCAGAGAGAAATACAAAGCTATAACAATCATGCATATAAGAATTCAGAAAAGACTAAAATATTTCTCATGAATAATCTGATCATAAACCCATAATTCATCGAATCCCAACAAACACACCCCAAAAGAAGATTACATTGAATAGATCTTCAAGAACATCGAGGAGAACATTGTATTGAAGATCAAAGAGAGTGAAGAAGCCATCTAGCTACTAGCTACGGACCCATATGTATGTGGTAAACTACTCACACATCATCGGATGGGCAAGAAGGGTGATGTACAAGCCCTTCGTGATTGATTCCCCCTCCGGCAGACTATCGCAAAGGCCTCCAGATGGGATCACAGAAGAACATAAACTTGCTGCGGCGGAAAAAGTATTTTGGGTAGCTCTCTGTTGGTTTCCCGATTTTAGAGAATTTATAGAGCTAGAATTAGGTCAGACGGAGCCCTGAGAGACCCACAAGGTAGTAGGGCACCCCCCTAGGGCGCGCCGTAGTGCCTTGCCATCTACTCGTTTTCCTTCTGGTCTCCTCCCGAAGCTTCTAGGGTCTCTGTTGTCCAGAAAAAAACGTTAAAAAGTTTTGTGGCATTTAGACTTTGTTTGGTATAGATTTCCTGGAAAACCAAAATAGGCAAAAAATAGCAACTAACAGTTGACACTGGGTTAATAGGTTAGTCCCAAAAAATGATATATGATTATATATAATTTCATATAAAATATCCAAGATTGATACTATAATAGCATGGAACAATAAAAAAATATAGATACGTTGGAGACGTATCAGCATCCCCAAGCTTAATTCCTGCTCGTCCTCGAGTAGGTAAATGATAAAAACAGAATTTTTGATGGGAAATTCTACCTAACATGTTTACCATGTAATCTTTCTCCTATGGTATGAATATTTAGATCTGACCGATTCAAAGCAATAGTCTATAATTTTACATAAAGACATCAATACTCAGGCATACCAATAAAAATTCATGCCTTTCAAAATAAAAGTGCTAAAGAATGCTATCCCTACAAAATCATATAGCCTTGTCATGCTCCATCTTCTTGACACAAAGTATAAATCATGCACTACCCCGGTGTCAGCCAAGCAATTGGTTCATACTTTTCAATGCGATTCATCTTTTTCAACCCCCACGCAGTACATGAGCAGAAGCCATGGATATAGCACTGTGGGTGGAATATAGTATGGTGGTAGATATTATATGGAGAAGATAAAAAAGGAGAAAGTCTCACATCGACGAGGCTAATCAACAGGCTATGGAGATGTCCATCAATTGATGTCAATGCAAGGAGTAGGGATTTCTATGCAACGGATGCATTAAGAGCTATAAGTGTATGAAAGCTCAAAATGAAAACTAAATGGGTGTGCATCCAACGTGCTTGCTCTAGAAGACCTCGGACATTTGAGGAAGCCTATCATCGAAATATACAAGCCAAGTTCTATAATGAAAAATTCCCATTGGTTATATAAAAGTGACGACATAGGAGACTCTCTATATGAAAAACATGGTGCTACTTTGAAGCACAAGTGTGGGAAAAGATAGTAACATTGCCACTTCTCTCTTTTTCTGTCATTTTTTTGGTGGGCTCTTTTTGGCCTAACTTTTTCTGGGATCTTTTTAGCCTTTTTTATTTCCTAACTTGGGGCAATGCTCTAATAAAGAATAATGATCATCATCACACTTCTATTTACCTACAACTCAAAATTACAACTCGATACTAGAACAAAATATGACTATATGAATGCCTCTGGCGGATGTGCAATGATATAGCATAACATGTATAAAAATGATGAACGGTGGCTCAGCCACAAATACTATATCAGCTATATGATCATGCAAAGCAATATGACAATGGTGATGTGTGTCATAATAACGGAACGGTGGAAGTTGCATTGCAATATATCTCGGAATGGATATGGAAATGCCATAATAGGTAGGTATGGTGGCTGTTTTGAGGAAGATATAAGGAGGTTGAAAGGATCAATATGGGAGACTAGAGGGGTGGTGAATAGGCAACTACCAATTTTTAGCTTTTCTTAACAAATTAGGTTTAGCAACAAGTAGGTTGTCTAGATGTGCAACTAGGTGAGCAACATAATAATAGCTTTGCATAAAGTAAAGGAAAGAGATAACCACAAGTGGAGCCGGTGGAGACGAGGATGTGTTACCGAAGTTCCTTCCCTTTGAGGGGAAGTACGTCTCCGTTGGAGCGGTGTGGAGGCACAATGCTCCCCAAGAAGCCACTAGGGCCACCATATTCTCCTCACGCCCTCACACAATGCGAGATGCCGTGATTCCCCTAGTGGTGCCCTTGAAGGCGACGACCGAACCTTTACAAACAAGGTTGGGGCAATCTCCACAACTTAATTGGAGGCTCCCAACAACACCACGAAGCTTCACCACAATGGAATGTGGCTCCGAGGTGACCTCAACCGTCTAGGGTGCTCAAATACCCAAGAGTAACAAGATCCGCAAGGGATTAGTGGGGGGAATCAAATTTCTCTTGGTGGAAGTGTAGATCGGGGCCTTCTCAACCAATCCCTAGAAAATCAACAAGTTTGATTGGCTAGGGAGAGAGATCGGGCGAAAATGAGCTTTGGAGCAACAATGGAGTTTGGGGAAGGAAGAGTAAGTCTTCTTAAGGAAGAAGACCCCCTTTTATAGTGGGGAACAAATCCAACCGTTATGCTCTTCTCAGCCCACACACAAGCAGTACTATCACTCAGAGAGCGGTACTACCGCTTCCTACAGTATGCCAAGGAGAAAGAAGAAACAGGGGAGAGCAGAGCACCAAGTGGTAGTAGCAGCGGTGGTAGGGGCGGTACTACCGCCTACATGCGGTACTACCGCCTCTACTGCCTCTCCCACTTCTGCTCGTCCTGCAGGGTCTAACGAGGTTGCATGGTAGAGACCCGGAGGTACTACTGTAGAACCCGACACCAAAAGTCGAGACCACAACAATGAGAGGTAGTACAAGCGAAACAGGCAGCGGTGCTACCGCTTATAAGCGGTACTACCACTGCCACCCGCGGTACTACTGCTTGCGGCTCTCCACCACTTTTTCAGCAAAACAGATGGACTATTCCAAAGAAGCAGAAAGATGAGATGGGTTCAAATATGAGTGTGTACGTGATGATTCCACCCAAACCTTTCTGAAGCAGACCCCCTCTTGATAGTATGATTTTCCCTACGACTCAAGTCCACCGAAAAAGAAACACAGGAAACAAAACCGTCTTCACTCTGAAACTCCGAGGGGCTCGAATCATCTTGTGCCATATGTTTGATAATATAAAATGCTCAATGCACACGATTAGTCTGTGAACACATTGTCATCAATCACCAAAACCACTTAGGGAGAAATATGCCCTAACAATCTCCCGCTTTTTGGTGGATTGATGACAACATGGGATTTGCACTAAAGGTATAGCAACGAGGTGTGCAAACCCACAGTCTACAAAATATAGACGGGCTCCCCCTAGATGTGTGCACTACTTTTGATATGCTTTTGGAATGCAAAGTGCACACATTTAGGATCAACACTCCCTCTATATTTTATAGACCAAGCAATACTTGCAAAGACATAATAAGCAGGATAGCAGGCAAGTAATAACATGTGAGTATACGGATAAGGGCATAAGCATAAGATACATCTCACATGCAACAGCAAATAATAACATGAAGTAACATGAAGTATTCGACATAATAGATAGAGATAGGGTAGCACACATGTATCACACCATATGGTCTCAAACTCATAAGGCAGACACAAACCAAAGCAAATGAAATGCTCTGAGCGAGGAAAGCAACGGCAAATAAGAGGACACACACTCGACACTCGACACAACAAATCCCTAAACTCTCTCCCCCTTTGGCATCGAGTCACCAAAAGGGCAGAGAGTACACCTAAGAACGAAGGCGGTAGAAGTACTCCACGACATCATCAATTGTGCTCCTCCTCCTCACACTCCCCTGCAGCAGGTGGTGGACCTCCAGTTCCCTCATCAGAATCAGTTCACGGGAAGTGCACCCTGACCCAAGAATCCTCATCGGTGATCCTGTCCTCGGAGCCACTAGAAACGTGGAGGCCAACCTGCCTCATGATGGCCTTGTCATGACTTCGGGCCTTCTTTGCTGCCACGTGAGCCTTGTACTGTCCCTTTGCCTAGAAACATACCAACTTCTTCATCTTCTGCTTGAGCTTCTTAGCCCAAGAAGGCTGCTCTGACGGTGGCTCATAGTCTGGCTCGTCATCCTCATCAGACCTGACAATGTCACTCTATGGGGGAGCAAGAGCAGAAGTTCCCCACTTCTTCTGTCTCAACTGAATAACATCATGAGAAACTAAGTCCCTAGTGATAAGCTCCTCATCCGAAAACAAAGAAGCCCACGTCTCCTCAATGAGCTGCATCAAGTAAGGTCCATAGATGATACACTTACGCTCCATGACCGCAGAGTGAAGTTCTGACCACATAACATGAGAAACGTCCAACACCTCCTGAGTGCCCTGCTGCTTGAGAAGTAGGTCCACCAGATAGTTGTGCACCATATCCTAGTTGCCAACGCGAGGAAACAAAGTGTTCCTGAAGATCCCATGCATGATATCAAGAAAGGGCTAGAGCTCATAGGAGGCGTGCCCAGTTTCAGACACCTTTTGGTAGACAAAGGCCAAAGAGCCTCCTTGTGAGTAGCAGTAGTCTCCCAGTGAGGGCGAAACCCAATTGGGGTTTGGGCGCCCTGATCATTGTAAGAGAGGCTTTCCATGAAGCTCTTCCAAGTAGCTGACAAACACCGACCATTGGTCATCCAAGTAAGAGTCCTGTCCTCATCATGTCCAAAGTGCACTGAGGCGAAGAACTGAGCCACAAGCTCCGCATCAAAGTCCTTGTTGAATGAGATGATCCTCTTGATATCTAGCTCCTCGCACCTATGCAAAGTGGCTCCAAAGTAAGCGAAGTCCTTCTCCATGTGAGTGAGATCAACATACTTGACTTTCACATACATATTCTTCTTCCCCTTCAACGCATCATGATAGATAGATTGCTGCATCTTGTTCCAAAATGGGCGATTGACAAGCGAAGGATCCTGAGGCAGCCGGTACGGATTGCGCTTACACGCCAAACAGAACTCCTGGGCAGGCATCTGATGAGCACCCTTGGTCCCCTTGCCCTTGGAAGCAATCACTTTGACCCTCTGTCTTGGCTGCTCACTGGAGCCACTCTCTGGCACATCAGCAGAACGGTAATGCTTGGAGCCACCGGTATGAGCGGGATTCTTGTGACGAGCCTGATGCCCGGAGCTACTACCACCTGGAACACACACGCAAAAGCATAAAGGAAAGCAGGTGAAAACAGATTGCATAAGCCAAAGGAAAAAAGAGAGACACAAGAATGAAGGTTAGACAGGAAAAACTAGAACTGGGCAGCTCAAGGCGGTAGTACCGCAGCTCCGAGCGGAAGTACTGCCTACAGGCAGTAGTACCACTCTAGAGGAGCGGTAGTACCACTGGAGGCAAAAGTCAGCGGGCTGACAACTGCCGCGAGGAGATCTGGTACTACCGAAGGTGCTAAATTCAAATTTTCGTGGGTAAACCTCCAATCCACCTACTCTAGCAGTCTCCCAAGTCCTACTCATGCCTCGATTTGGCCAAAAATCGAATAAAAAATGCGTAGTGCCCTAGACCTAGATTCAAGAAATAAAATCACAGGAGAGAGGAATGGGGGCAATACCGGCTTCCATGGCAAGAGGAGATGGTGGGGATCGATCCCTAGCTGTCGGAATCGAGGAAGATGGCCCAGAACCGGCGGCCCAGTGGCGGCCCTCTGGTGCTTGCTCGTTGCCTGAGAGAGGAAAGGGAGAGGTGGAGAGAGGCGAATGGGTAGGAAACCCCCCTGCCCAACTCATAACTGATACGTCTCTGTCGTATCTACTTTTTCTAATGCTTTTGCTCTTGTTTTGGACTCTAATTTGCATGATTTGAATGAAACTAACTCGGACTGTCGCTGTTTTCAGCAGAACTACCATGGTGTTGTTTTTGTGCAAAAATAAAAGTTCTCCGATTGGAACGAAACTTTTTGGAGATTTATTTCATAATAATAAAAAAATACTAGGACCAAGAACCACCGGAGGGGGTGCCCTGGTTGGGCACGATACACCAGGGCGCGCCCCCTCCCTCTGGCGCGCCCTGGTGGGTTGTGCCCACCTCGTGGCCCTACAGACCCTAATTCCAGCACTATAAAATCCTATTTTCAAAGAAAAAAATAGGAGAGGAAGTTTCATCGCGTTTTATGATACGGAGCCGCCGCCACCTCCTGTTCTTCATCGGGAGGCCAGATCTGGAGCCCGTTCGGGCCTCCGGAGAGGGGAATCTTTGATCTTCATCATCACCGACCCTCCTTCATCGCCAATTCCATGATGCTCCCCACCGGGAGTGAGTAATTCCGTCGTAAGCTGCTGGTCGGTGAGGAGTTGGATGAGATTCATCATGTAATCGAGTTAGTTATGTTAGGGCTTGATCCCTGGTATCCACTATGTTCTGATATTGATGTTGCTATGACTTTGCTATGCTTAATGCTTGTCACTAGGGCTCGAGTGACCTGATTTCAGATCTGAACCATTTATGTTTTCACCATTATATCTATGTTCTAGATCCGATCTTGCAAGTCATATTCACCTATTATGTGTTATGATCCGTAAACCCCAGTGTGTCAGTAATTGGGATACTTTCCGGTGATGACCATAGTTTGAGGAGTTCATGTATTCACTATGTGTTAATGCTTTGTTCTGGTTCTCTATTAAAATGAGGCCTTAATATCCCTTAGTTTCCTTATGGACCCCGCTGCCACGGAAGGGTAGGACAAAAGATGTCATGCAAGTTCTTTTCCATAAGCACATATGATTATTTAAGGAATACATGCCTACATTATATTTATGAACTGGAGCTAGATTTTTATCGCCCTAGGTTATGACTGTTATATGATGAATATCATCCAACGAATCCACCGATCCAATGCCTACGAATTTTCCACATATTGTTCTTGCTAAGTTACTACCACTGCTTTACTGTTACACCTACTACATAATCATTGCTATCACTGTTACCGTTACTGTTACTGTTACTGTTACCTCTACTATCAAAACTATCATATTACTGTGCTACTGATCACCTTGCTACAGATATTTAATCACCAGTTGTGGTTGAATTGACAACTCAGCTACTAATACTTGCAAATATTCTTTGGCTCCCCTTGTGTCGAATCTATAAATTTGGGTTTAATACTCTACCCTCGAAAACTGTTGCGATCCCCTATACTTGTGGGTTATTAAGACCTTTTTCTGGCGCCGTTGCCGGGGAGCATAGCTATGATTGTTGAGTCACTTGGGATTATTATCTATTTATCACTATGAAGAATCTGAAGGATACTAAAACCAAGATCATTCCCTCTAGGACGAGGCGAGGTAAGGAACTGCCATCACACTCTGCATTGATTCACCTTCTGTTTTGAGTAGACTTGCTACACCACCACATGCTATTAATCCTGATATGTCGCAAGTTATTGATGATGCTACTTCTGCTATGAATGAATACTCATGATGATACTAGTACCTTGCTTGATGATAATATGCCACTAGGTGAATTTCTTGATGAACAAATTACTAGAGCTAAAGATATTGAGAATGCTGAAACTGATGAAATTATTGAAACTGAAAATCTTGAAACACCTATTAGACCTAGCTCTCCTAGATATGAAATGCCTAAGATACCTGAAGGTTATGTTATGGATGAGGAGATAGGTAGAGATTTTCTTGCTTGCAATGATAGGGATGATCTTAAGAAATTACTATGCAAACTGAAAGAAAAATCTTTGAATGCTAGAATGAAATGTGACCCTAAGTTTGCTACTTCACCTATCTTTGTTACCGATAAGGATTATGAATTCTCTGTCGACCCAGAGTTAATTACTTTGGTTGAATCTGATCCATTCCATGGCTATGAAACTGAAACTGTAGTGGCACATCTCACTAAACTAAATGATATAGCCACCCTTTTTGCTAATGATGAGAAGATTCGCTACTATTATATTCTAAAATTATTTTTGTTCTCATTAAAGGGTGATTCTAAGATATGGTACAATACTCTTGCTCCTGGTTGTGTGCGTAGTGTCTAGGATATGATTTAGTACTTCTCTGAAAAATATTTTCCTGCTCATAAGAAACAAGCTGCCTTACAGGAAGTATGTAACTTTGTGCAAATTGAAGAAGAGTGTCTCCCACAAGCTTGGGGGAGGCTTCTCCAATTGCTTAATGCTTTGCCTGATCATCCTCTTAAGAAAAATGAAATACTTGATATCTTCTATAATGGACTAACCGATGCTTCTAGGGACTTCCTAGATAGTTGTGCTGGTTGTGTTTTCAGGGAACAAACTGTTGAACAAGCTGAGGAATTATTGAATAACATATTGAAAAATTATGATGATTGGACTCTTGCCGAACCACAGCCTAAACCCACTCCGAAGAAGAGGGGTATCTTATTTCTTAGTCCTAAAGATATGCAAGAGGCAAAGAAATGTATGAAGGAAAAAGGTATTAAAGCTGAAGATGTTAAGAATTTACCACCTATTGAAGAAATACATGGACTTGACGCTCCACCACCTCCACAGGTGGTAGAGGTAAATTCTTTATTAAAGTCTGATGAAGGTGGCATCCCTTATAATAAACATCCAAGTCAATGCCTTTATGAGTTTAACAATTACATTAGGAAATAAGATCACTTCAATGCAAATGTTATGAAACAATTGAAATACAACTCTGATATGATTGCTCGCTTGAGTGGCTTGTTATTTAGAATCACTAATGATGTTAGAGGTGTAGAAAAACATGCCTCTATGGTTCAAACCGAGCTAGAGCAAGTTGCTAAATCTCAAAGAGATTTGCTTAATGAAATGAATAATAATATGTCGGGGCACGACACCTATGGGATCCCGAAAGACCCCTTTACGATTCGGCGGGGGGAGAGGTACACACAAAGAGCAGAACCGGTGATCGACGCGTGCAGTTTTTACCCAGGTTCGGGCCGCTGATCAGCGTAAAACCCTACTCCTGCTTTGTGTTCTTATTGATGTTCTTGAGCCCAGCCTTCAGGAGCGCTCGCAATGAACAGTACGTTCAAAGAGCAGCTACGCATGCAGAATGGGCCAGAAGTTCTCCTCCTCTGTAGCAGTTGCCTTGGGCCTCCTTTTATATGCTCAAAGGGGTCTCCACAGTGGCAAAATGTACATACATTGAGGTGTAAAGTAGCTACAGGGTATCATACCTAACCCCTGACGGATTAGGACAGGCGCATTTAATGCACCGTGAGGTGTCCGTTTAGGTGTCCTCACTTTCTTGGGGATGGAAAAAGGGGCCATCCCATCAGCACCGCTTAAGCTCTCCTCCACTGGCGCACCGCCACGCATCCATGGAAGGAGCCAGAATGTCAGACTCGTCACTGTGCCGAAGCGGTGGCACAGTGGCAGAATCTCGCCAGGCGCCGAAATTTGCTGGGCGCCAAGCCTTGCCGGACGCCGAGCCTTGCCGGGCGCCAAGCCTTGCCGGGCGCCGATCCTTGCCGGGCTCCTCAGGCCACCCCGGCAAGGATCTTGCCGGGGAGGCTGGCCTTCGATTTCCAGCTCTGCTTATTTGCTGATTCTCAGATCTCTGACTTGATGATTTCCTTGATGACTTAAATCGACCTCGAGCTGATCCCGGCAAGCCTTGCCGCGAGGACGGCTACAACTGCCCGTGCACAAGTAAGGGGTACTAGTGGCCCAATACTTAGTACACCGACATAATATAAATGATTTTGCTGTTAGAGTAGCAACTAGAGGAGGTAAAATGACTCAGGAACCACTTTATCCTGAAGGACACTCTAAAAGAATTGAACAAGACTCTCAAACAATTAACACTAATGCACCCAGTCCTTCTAACAAGAAAAAGAAAAAGAAGAATGATAGGACTTTGCATACCTCTAGTGAACCTGAAATAGAAAAACCTCCTAAAGATAATAATAATGTCTCTATCTCTGATGCTGAAACTAAATCTGGTAATGAACTTCATCCAGTGATAATGAAAATGATAATGATGATGTTCATGAAGACACCCAACCGGACAATGATAAACAACCAGATAATGATGTTGAGATACAACCTGCTCTTGATCTTGATAACCCACAACCTAAAAATAAAAGATATGATAAAAGAGACTTTCTTGCTAGAAAACATGGTAGAGAAAGAGAACCATGGGTTCAGAAACCCATGCCCTTTCCACCTAAAACAACTAAGAAAAAAGATGATGAAGAATTTGAATGCTTTGCTGAAATGCTTAGGCCAGTCTTTTTGCGCACTTGATTGACTGGTATTTAAAAGATGGTCCCTTATGCAAAATACATGAAAGACATCATCACTAATAAAAGAAAGATACCTGAAGCTAAAATCTCCACCATGCTTGCTAATTACTCTTTTAAGGATGGAGTACCTAAAAAACTTAGAGATCCGGGAATACCAACTATACCTTGCTCCATCAAAAGAAATTATGTCAAAACTGCTTTGTGTGATTTAGGAGCTGGTGTTAGTTTTATGCCCTTCTCTTTATATAAAAGACTTGACTTGAATAAACTCACACCTACTAAAATATCTTTGCAAATGGCTGACAAATCAACTGCCATACCTATCGGTATTTGTGAGGATGTGCCTGTTGTTGTTGCAAATGTTACTATTTTAAAAGACTTTGTTATACTTGAGATGCCCAAGGATGACAACATGTCGATTATCCTTCTTAGACCCTTTTTGAATACTGCAGGGGCTGTTATTGATTGCAATAAAAGCAAGGTCACTTTTCATATCAATGGTAATGAGCATACAGTGCACTTTCCGAAGAAACAATTCCAAGTGAATGGTATTAATGTTATTGAAAAATCTCCGACACTCACTATTGGATGTTTTCAACTACCTCTACCTACTGCCAAAAAGAAATATGACATACTTATTGTTGGGGATATGCATATCCCCGTTGAGGTAACTTAGTGTTTTACGAAAGTTCTTCGGTTTCATGCTAATCGAAAGTGGTTGTTAATAAGACTTGATCAACCTTGTTAATGAATCAGTTTTGAGAGGTATGAAGTCGATGAATTTAGTAGGCACAACCTTCTGCTCCCACCTTTTGTTTTCTGTTTTTCTTAGTTAAATAAAATAAAATGCCATGTTTATCCTATTTTCTGAATTTTCCATGCAATAAAAAATGACCCAAAAATAAAAGTTCTCAGAATGCCCTGAAAATTTGATACAATTTTTTTGAATATTTCTGAATTTCTGGTGCAAATAACATCAGAGGCGGGTGCACCTGGTGTCCACAAGATACCAGGGCGCGCCAGCAACCCCAGGTGCGCCCTGGTGGGTTCTGGTCCCCACGTGGGTTCCCTCACTTACTTCTTTAGCCCATGTCATCTCCTACCTCCAGAAAAAATCACCATATCTCTCTCTCTCATGTTCTTGCTGTCAAACCCGTGGATTTCGATCTCTTTGCTCGAAGCTCCGTTTCTGAAACTGTTTTCGGGAATTGCTACTTGGTATGTGACTCCTCCATTGCTCCAATTAGTTTTTGCTTTAGTGGTTTATATTTTGAATAATTAGCTACTCTTGGTGCTGTTGTAGATGGGCTTGCATGTTGAATTCTTAGAGTTCTAAGTAGTTTGAATGCTTAATATAGCCTCTTTACATCCTTATGAGTAGTTGCTATCAATCTTATGAAGTTCGGTTGACAAAAAATTTGTGGACTAAATTTTTTAGAATTTTATTTATAGGAATAAGATGAGTTTCTTTAGGAAGTTTTCTTCCAAGAAGAATGCTAAGGGAGTCATTGGGGAATCATCGGACAATGACCTCCGCACTCCGAGAACGGCGGAGGTGCGGCCGTGCGAATGGCCGCATAATGACTTAATGGAGGGGGCCGGGTTCCATCAAGAGTTTGCCCAATTCGTTGCAAATGCTAGGCTGACCGACTTCCTCACAGCTGAGTGTGACCAACACCATCTCCTTTCAAATTCCTTTGTGCAAAATTTTCATTTTCTTAGTAGGAATAATCCTCCCGAGGTGCGGTTCAATTTGTATGCTGAACCCCATCAGATACCGCTCACTGACTTTTGTGATATATGTTTGATCCCTTTTGATGGGGAATTAAGAGAGCCTAGACCTACAGAGTTTGAGGACTTTTATCGCTCTCTGACAGTGGGGGATGAGAGAGGCGTGTCGAATGTCACTGCCACTAGTTTGAAGTTTCCTTCTGTGCATTACTTTGCTTTATTCATCGCAAAGTGTTTAACTGCTAGAGAAAAGATTGGTGCACTCAGTGCCCCCGACTTTGCCATTTTACACCGTGCACTACACAATGATCACACTTTTAGCCTAGGGGCTATTATTGCACGCCGTCTGCACCTTAACAGGACTAAGGGCAAAATTCATGGTGGTATTTATGCCACTCGCTTAGCGAGCCACTTTAATGTTCAGATACGCCAACATGATTACCCTTTGCCCTGAGTTTATCTAGATCACTAGATGATGGTAGCTCACCAGTTTACTGATGATGCTAACTCTCTTCATAATATTCGTTACAACCTGGTTTTCAGTGTGGATTCCCGTGATGTTATTCCGTTGCCTGCACCTGCTTTTGTTTGATTCTATTGCCAGGGGCGGATACAGGGTCATGCCAGCGGACATTATTGCCTACCGGAACACCCAGGTAGCGGCAGAGGAGGAGCCTTAGGAGTGGGACGCTCAGGTGCCGCTGCCACAACACTTTAACATGGGACCGGATGGCTACTATGAATGGTGATTACCAAGCTAGGCTAAAAGCCTAGGCTTGGGGGAGTACGTATTTCCACCGACATTACATTCATGTTCAAACATTTCATTCCAGTTGTCGGTGTCCACAATTTTTCATTGTATTATCCATGCTAGATGTATTTTCTCGCTTTCTTCTTGTGTGTTTGAAAAACTTTGATAAAACCCAAAAATATTTCTCACTTCTTTTAAGTTTTTCTTTCTAGCTTAAATTAGTTGTAGTGTTAAAAGAAAACCCAAAAGGATTTCCATGTTCTTCTTTTGTCTGTTGGGAGCTTTCCCGTGTAAATAGTTTTTCTCGTTTTTGTTTTCCCTTCTTTAATTTTCTTTCTTCAAGAAAAACTAAAAACTCCAAAAATATTTCAGTGTGTTTCTCTGAAACTCTTTTCTTTTTGAGTCGTACCATGGAGAAGACCACGATGAAAATGTTGAGGGGCTCTCATATGTATTATTGTTGATCTAACAAAGAGCCGAAATTACTTTGTCTTCTCCTTTTGAATAAAATGTTTGCAGATTCCAGCTTAGTCCATGGCACTCTTGCATTATTATTATTTTCATATCATTCGGTCATGCAAGTGAAAGGCAATAATGACGATATTTGATGAATTGACTGTGGCAGAGAGAAATGGGTATGAACTCAACTTGTTCTGTTTTTGTAAATATGTTTAACCTAGTATCCATGATTCAACATATTATGATCAAACATGTTTACAATGACAATTAGAGATTATAGTTTCTTATGCCATGCTTAAGTAGCTAGGAGTGGATAATGATTTATCTTGGATGTCAACATGCATTAAAATGATTGTGATGTAGTATGATGATATGGTATCCTCCTCTGAATGTTTCAAGTGGCTTGACTTGGTACATGTTCATCCATGTAGTTGAATCAAAACCAACATAGCCTCTACGATATTTATGTTCATGGTGCTCATATCCTACTCATGCTAGTATTCAATGTTAATTATGCATAACACATGTTCATGACCGTTTTCGCTCTCTAGCTGGCCGCTTCTCAACCTATTTTGCTAGCCTTCACCTGTACTAAGCGGGAATACTGCTTGTGCATCAAAAATCCTAAAACCCAAAGTTATTCCAGATGAGTCCACCATATCTACCTATATGCGGTATTACCCTGCCGTTCCAAGTAAATTTGCATGTGCCACCTCTAAAATTTCAAATGAACATCTGTTTTGTGTGCCTGGACTACTCATGGAGCGACAGGGGGCGGTCAGTATCTTCCATGCTAAGCGGGTTATTCTCATGATGAGTTTTTACTCACTCGTCCTTGCACAAGAGGGGCGGTAATAGGGATGCTCAGTCCCGACTTCAAAAATTGCAAATAACTAAACAAAACTCCCCCAGGACTGATGTTGGTATGGACAGTACCCATGGATTAGGCTAGACGTGGAGTGTGTTTGTTGGTGGAGGGGGAGTAAACCTTTACTTTTATCGCTTGGGAACCGCCACTAATGTGTTTACCATGGAAGATATTGATAACTCTTGGTCATAACATCGACAGGAAGGGTGTACCTCCCAAAATTATATTTATCTCTGTTTTAAGCTTTGAGCTCTGGCACCTCTTCAAATCCCTGCTTCCCTCTGCGAAGGGACTATCTATTTACTTTTATGTTGAGTCATCACCTTCTCAAACAAGCGCCAGACCTGAGAGCACTATTGTCATCCTCATGCATTGTGTATAGTTAATGTTGAATGCATCATGACTGGATCTTTTCTACCATGAATTACAATGTTTAGTCACTGCTTGAACTTTGGGGGTGCTCTGCATTTATGTTTTGCGGTCTCAGAAAGGGCCAGCGAGATACCACTGTTGTCATATTATATCATGATTGTTTTGACAAAGTGTTGGCATTTGATATATCTTATTATTGCCCTCTAGTTGATTATGCCATTGATATGAGTTAATATAATTCCTAAGAGTTATTGTTGACATGGTTAGTCATAATCTTTGCTGAAAACCTGGGTGCTACTTAAGCTTATTTATGTAAACAAGAACAAAAGAGTTCGTAAAAGTTTTTCTTTTTCACTTTCAGTTTATCAACTGAATTGCTTGAGGACAAGCAAAGGTTTAAGCTTGGGGGAGTTGATACATCTCCGTCGTATCTACTTTTCCTAACGCTTTTGCTCTTGTTTTGGACTCTAATTTAAATGATTTGAATGAAACTAACCCGGACTGACGTTGTTTTCAGTAGAACTACCATGGTGTTGTTTTTGTGCAGAAATAAAAGTTCTCGGATTGGAACGAAACTTTTTGGAGATTTATTTTAGAATAAATAAAAATATTAGGACCAAGAACCACCGGAGGGGGTGCCCTGGTTGGGCACGATACACCAGGGCGCGCCCCCTCCCTCTTGCGCGCCCTGGTGGGTTGTGCCCACCTCGTGGCCCCGCAGACCCTAATTCCAGCACTATAAAATCCTATTTTCAGAGAAAAAAATAGGAGAGGAAGTTTCATCGCGTTTTACAATATGGAGACGCCGCCACCTCCTGTTCTTCATCGGGAGGCTAGATCTGGAACCCGTTCGGGGCTCCGGGGAGGGGAATCTTCGGTCTTCGTCATCACCAACCCTCCTTCATCGCCAATTCCATGATGCTCCCCATCGGGAGTGAGTAATTCCTTGGTAGGCTCGCTGGTCGGTGAGGAGTTGGATGAGATTCATCATGTAATTGAGTTAGTTTTGTTAGGGCTTGATCCCTGGTATCCACTATGTTCTGAGATTGATGTTGCTATGACTTTGCTATGCTTAATGCTTGTCACTAGGGCCCGAGTGCCATGATTTCATATCTGAACCATTTATGTTTTCACCATTATATCTATGTTCTAGATCCTATCTTGCAAGTCATATTCACCTATTACATGTTATGATCTGTAAACCCCAGTGTGACAGTAATTGGGATACTTTCCGGTGATGACCATAGTTTGAGGAGTTCATGTATTCACTATGTGTTAATGCTTTGTTCCGGTTCTCTATTAAAAGGAGGCCTTAATATCCCTTAGTTTCCTTCTGGACCCCGGTGCCACGGGAAGGTAGGACAAAAGATGTCATGCAAGTTCTTTTCCATAAGCATGTATGACTATTTACGGAATACATGCCTACATTATATTTATGAACTGGAGCTAGTTTTGTATCGCCCTAGGTTATGACTGTTATATGATGAATATCATCCAATGAATCCACCGATCAATGCCTATGAATTTTCCACATATTGTTCTTGCTAAGTTACTATGGCTGCTGTTACTATTACACCTGCTACAAAATCATTGCTATCACTATTACTGTTACTGTTACCTCTGCTATCAAAACTATCATATTACTGTGCTACTGATCACCTTGCTGTAGATATTTAATCTCCAGGTGTGGTTGAATTGACAACTCAACTGCTAATACTTGCAAATATTCTTTGGCTCCCCTTGTGTCGAATCTATAAATTTGGGTTGAATACTCTACCCTAAAAAACTATTGCGATCCCCTATACTTGTGGGTTATCAATAACCCCCGCGCCCAGCCATAGAGCGGTAGTACTGCCCCGGTACGAACCCACGATAGAAGGCCTGGTAGTACTGCTCGGGCGGTAGTACCGGGGAGCAAGGCGGTAGTACCGCCCGGTCTCCGTGGTAGTACTGCGCAGACGACAGCAAGCAGGAACAAGGTAGGAAGGGGTGGCTTATGCAATGGAGAAGACAAGGAGCAACAACAAAAGAGAAGTGACACTCCAAGAACAATAAAATAAAACGAGGGCAGCCTAAGAGAGACTCAAAACACACAAAAACAAATCCTCAAGACTAGATATAACAAATATAGCCAACTCGAGAAGTAACCTCTCAAAGAGAGGGCGTTGGCCGAAGCCACCTATGTTTGAGTCAATTGGTATGGCACCACGAAGATTTTAACCTTGGGCCCATGACCAAAACTCATCTTTGAAGCACAAGTACCATAAAAATGGCTAATGTGAAAGAATTGATCGATTTATGCATAATGGGGGGAGGGAGAGTTCATTGAGAGAACAACACTCCCCCTATGTCCATGCCTACATCTAGAACAAGATATGATGATGAATGCGGTCGGGTGTGCCTAGATTCAAGCCACATTGCTCGAATCAATGATATTTAGATCATGCCTTAACTCGCGAAATCTTGCTTCATCTAGAGGCTTGGTGAAAATATCCGCTAGTTGCTCTTGAGTGTTAATGTAGATGCTCTCAATATCTCCATGCTTGATGTGGTCCCGAATGATGATGACAAATCTCAATGTGCTTCGTCTTGCTATGTTGCACCGGATTGTATGAAATCTTGATAGCACTTTCATTGTCACATAGAAGAGGCACTTTGTCACAAGTGACACCATAATCCTTTAAAGTTTGCCTCATCCATAGCAATTGTGCACAACAACTTGCGGCTGCTACATACTCGGCCTCGGTTGATGAGAGAGACACACAATTTTGCTTCTTCGAAGACCAACTCACCAAAGAGCGACCAAGGAATTGGCACCCTCCTAAAGTTGACTTCCTCTCCACACAGTCTCCCGCCCAATCTGAGTCCGAATAACCCATGAGATCAAAGCTTGCTCCTTTGGGGTACCATAAGCCAAAGTTTGGGGTATGAGCCAAATATCAAAAGATTCGCTTGACTGCCACAAAGTGGCTTTCCTTAGGTGCGTCTTGAAACCGTGCACAAATTCCCACACTCAACATGATATCCGGTCTAGATGCACAAAGGTAAAGCAAGGATCCAATCATGGAGCGATATACCTTTTGATCCACCGCTTTACCATTGGGATCATTGTCAAGCTTGCATTTGGTGGGCATGGGAAACTTGACCAGCTTGACATCATCTAGATTAAATTTCTTGAGCATGTCTTGGGTATACTTGGATTGGTTGATGAATGTTCCTTCTCTCCTTTTCTTGACTTCGAACCCAAGAAAGAACTTCAACTCTCCCGTCATAGACATCTCAAACTTCTCGGTCATTACTACGGCAAACTCATCATTGAAAGATTTGTTAGGAGAACCAAATATAATGTCATCAACATATAGATGGCATATGAACAAATCCCCTTTGACCCTCTTAGTAAAAAGAGTGGGATCAGTTTTCCCAATTTCAAACCCGCGATCTTGCAACAACTCGGTAAGGTGCTCATACCACGCACGTGGGGCTTGTTTAAGGCCATAGAGCGCCTTTTTGAGTTTGTATACATGATTGGGGAGCTTGGGATCCTCGAATCCCGGGGGTTGTTTGATATATACCAACTCATTCAAGGGACCATTAAGAAATGCACTCTTCACATCCATTTTTTGCAACTTAAAATCATGATGAGATGCATATGCAAGCAACATGCGAATAGATTCAAGATGAGCAACGAGGGCAAAGGTTTCACCGTAGTCGATACCCTCGACTTGGGAGTAGCCTTGTGCCACCAATCTTGCCTTGTTTCGAACCACCACACCGTTCGCATCTTGCTTGTTCTTGAAGGTCCATTTGGTCCCAATGACATTGTGTTCCTCCGTTGGCCTTGGCACTAATTTCCAAACTTGGTTGCGCTCGAAGTTGTTGAGTTCATCATGCATGGCTTCAAGCCAATCCACATCATCGAGCGCCTCATGTACCTTTTGGGGTTCAACACACGAAACAAATGCGTGATGCTCACAAAAATTTGACAATTGTCTACGAGTAGTTATGCCTTTTCTCAAGCTTCCAAGTACATTCTCCATGACATGTTGTTGATGCTTGAGCTTGGAAGCCACCTTGGCGGCACGACGCTCCAAAAGTTCCTCAATGGGCATTTGAGGATCATCACCTTGATCATCTTGAGCACCATCTTGAGCTTGCTCTTGATCATGAGCTTGCGCTTGATCTAGAACTTGCTCGGAGTCATGAACTTGATCTTGGGCATCATTTAGTGTATCACCATCTCCATGAGGGTGATCTTTCCCTTGATCTTGTTCATTTGGTTGAGGGCCTTCACTTTGTTCTTCGAAAGCATGTCGGTCTAGTGTTGGTGATGGCTCCACTTGAGTACAGCTTTGTCCTTCTCCTTCGGCCACAAGGGGTTCCTCAATGGGGAGTATTTGACCAATCCCCATTCGTCTTATGGCTTGGGGAGGAATTTCATCCCCTACATCACAAAGACCACTTTGCTCCACTAGGGAGCCATTATTTTCATCAAACTCTACGCTACATGTCTCCTCAATGAGTCCATTGGACTTGTTGAGGACACGGTAAGCATGAGAGTTTGTAGCATAACCAACAAATATGCCCTCTTGAGCTCTAGGTTCAAATTTAGACAAACAAACACCTTTCTTGAGAATTAAACACTTACAACCGAACACCCGGAAGTACTTGAGGTTGGGCTTGTTACCGGTAAGTATCTCATATGGAGTCTTGTTCAAGCCTTTGTGGAGGTAGAGCTGATTGGATGCATGACATGCGGTGTTGATGGCTTCGGCCCAAAAGTTATACAGAGATTTGAATTCCGCCATCATGGTCCTTGACGCGTCCATCAACGTCCAGTTCTTCCTCTTTGCCACACCATTTTGTTGAGGGGTATAGGGTGCAGCATATTGGTGCTTGATCCCCTCGTCACTAAGAAACTCATCCAAGGTGTAGTTCTTGAACTCGGTGCCATTGTCACTTCTAATCATCAATATCTTTGCTTCGTGTTGACGTTGAGCTTTATTAGCAAAGTTGATGATGGTTTGTTGGGTCTCATTCTTCCTCTTGAAGAAGTATACCCATGTGTATCTTGAGTAATCATCCACAATCACCAAGCAATACTTTCTTCCCCCAAGACTATCAAAGGATGGAGGACCAAAGGGATCCATGTGAAGGAGATCCAAGGGCCTCTTCGAGTAGATGATAGTCATGGATCGGTGAGCCGTCTCATGTAACTCTCCTTCAATACACGCACTGCAAGCATGATCTTTGGCAAAACTCACATTTGTTAGTCCACGTATGTGATCCCCTTTGAGGAGACTTTGCAAAGATCTCATATTGACATGGGCTAGTCGGCGACGCCAAAGCCATCCCACATTAACTTTAGCCATTAGGCATGTCGCGGTCTTACTGGGTCGCTCCGAAAAGTTAACCACATAGAGACCGGTCTCGACATGCCCAACAAAGGCTACTTTAAGAGTCTTGCTCCACAAAAGGGCCACGGTATCAAGATCAGATAATGTTGCAAAGCCCATGAGTGCAAGTTGACAAACGGAAAGTAAATTGTATGCAAGGGACTCAACAAGCATGACCTTCTCAATAGATAAATCTTGAGAGATGACCACCTTGCCAAGACCCAATACGTTAGATGTTGAAGCATCACCAAATTGGATATAAGTGGGCATGGATGGAATAGGATGAACATCCACCACCAAGTCCTTGCTCCCGGTCATATGATTTGTTGCTCCACTATCGAGCAACCATGACACCCCACCGGAAGCAAACTCCTATGAGAAATCAATGCTGGGATTTAGGTACCCATTTTTGAATGGGTCCTTTGAGGTTAGCAACAAGGGTCTTAGGAACCCAAATAGACCATTCAATGTACTCATAAGAAGAACCAACAAATTTGGCATAAACATGCCCATCACTAGCATGGCACAACACATATGAGGGGTTAAAGTCACCGACTTGGTTGGTAGGGGCGGTTTTGCCCTTCTTGGCATTACCACCCAGTTCCATGTTCTTCTTCTTCTCATGAGTACCCTCACCCGCCTTGACAAAGGCTTCCTTAAGCGGGATAGGTTGCTTGGTCTTGTTCTTCTTCTTCTTCTTCTTCTTCTTCTTCCTTGACCTGGGTACAAACCCAAGTCCTTCCTTTCCCATAACTTCCTTTTGATTACTCAAAAGGTCATTTAGGTTCTTCTCGCCTTGTATGCATGTCACAAGGCCCTTCTCAAGTTGCTCTTTCAACTTGGCGTTCTCCTGCATAAGATGCACATACTCGCAACAAGGGTTAGTAGCATGGGCATTATCAATTAGAACAAAAGGAGGACACGTGGATATCTCCTTGGTTAGCTTCACTTGGAGTTGATCATGAGACTCCTTGAGAGAGGCATGAACACCCTTCAAGACCTTGTGAGCCTTGTCAAGTGTGTCAAACTCTTCCTTGAGTCTATCATGGCCAACCCCAAGTGCAACTTTCTCGGATTTAAGCACACAAATAAGGACACAAGCATGACCTTAATGTTGTGTGACCCCTCAAAAGCCAAACGAAGACCTCGCTCTTCCTCAAGAGCAATGGAAAGATCCGCTATCTCATCGGCATAGTCACAACTATGCCCTTCCAACTTGGAGATCGTATCCTCATGAGACTCAATGATATCATTGGCCTCACCAAGTTGTTCCAAGAGAGCAACAAAGTGCTTCTTGGATTCACCCTTGAGCTTACTCAAGAATTTGTCAAACCCATTCTCATCAACTTTCACCACCTCACTATCATCTACACAATCTAACAATGAAGGAGTAGTAGTGATGGTGGTTTGATGTTGGGGGTTACCTTATTGATACCTTTGGCCATGAGGCACTTGGCAATGAGGTTCTCGTTGGGGGCGCCGAAGAGAGACACCTTAGAGGGGGAAGAGGTGGCAATGGCCAAGGTTGCCGTTGCATTCCTTCACCACTTGTATCTTCATCATCATCGGAGATGTACTCTTCTTGTGCCATCAAGCCCTTTGGAGGAATCTTCTTGATGAATTTGTTCTTGTTTGGGAAGGACTTGGCTTTGTCTTTGCGAATGAGTTTGCCACCGTTGTCTTCCCTCTTCTCATAAGGACAATCCACCACAAAGTGACTCACATTGCCGCAATTGTAGCAAGTCCTCACTCGTTGCTTGTTATTTAGACCACTTGAGTTGTTCTTGGTGAAGTTGGGCCTTGAGTTCCTCTTGTTGCCCCAAAATTGCCTTGACGCAAGAGCCATGTCCTCGTGGTAAGCATATTTGGTGTCTTCGGAGCAACTCTCCTCTTCTTCCTCCTCTTCTTCTTCTGGAATGGACTTAGCCATCAAGGCAAGGTTGGGCGAGGCTTTCTTTGACTGGACACGAGCTAGCGCATTGTCGGTGGCCTTGTCCAGGATGTTCATGGCAATGAACTCGTCCAACACTTCACTTGAAGACAAGGTATGGAAATCTGGCCTTTAATGATTCACGGAGGACATGGCCTTGTTGAATGGCATGAAGGCCTTGAGAAACTTACGCTTGATCCAACTGTCATCTGTATCCTTGCTCCAAAGATCTTGGAGAGCAACCGCAAGAGTTGTCACCCTCCGGTAGAGATCACGAGGATCCTCATCTTCTAGCAACACAAATTCATCGGCCTCATCAAGGACCACTTCAAAGGCTGACCTTTGGATGCTTGAGCTCCCCTTGTACAATGATATGATGTGTTCTCAACAATCCTTTGCACGTGTGAAGGGGCATGAGTGAGATAGATCTTCGGGAGGAATCGCGGCTTGAAGGATGAACAAGGCGGAGTGATTGTATTGATTGTCCGCCTCTTCCCGTGGGGTGAAGTTGTTTGGATCATGCGGGTAGAAGCCTTGCTCGATGATTCTCCGAAGATTTGTTGAGCTGTGATTCAAATGAGACTTAATGCGAAAAACCCAATTAGCAAAATCACCCTTTACAAGCTTAGAGGAGGACCAAGGTGGTTAATATGAGGTGTAGGGACTGGTCCTCCATAGACCGGGGGAGGGGGAACCGAGGCAAAGGTTCCCGTCCCATTCTTGTTATGAGGGGGAGAAGTTTGAGTACCTTTAGCCACTTCCTTGCTGGAATTTGCCTCTGACTCCGATGCAGCGGGATTAACCACAAGCAATGGATTGGGAGTAGATTTCAACCCCTCAAGCAATTCTTTAAGCATGGACTTGACTTCGGTCATCATAGACATCTTAAGTGAAGCCATAGCTTCATTTAAGTCATATCGTGTGATCGAAGTCAACTCCACGACCTCGGGCACTTCCTCCTCGGTGTCAACCATACTCTTCGGGTGGTGAAACCCTTAATAAAGAGACGAGGCTCTGATACCAATTGAAAGGATCGATATGGTTGAGTAGAGGGGGGTGAATAGGCAACTACCAATTTTTAGTTTTTCTTAACAAATTAGGTTTAGCAACAAGTAGGTTGTCCAGATGTGCAACTAGATCAGCAACCTATATGATGCTAACAACCACAACAACAAGTGCAAGCAAAGGATACAACACAATAATAGCTTTGCACAAAGTAAAGGTAAGAGATAACCACAAGTGGAGCCGGTGGAGACGAGGATGTGTTACCGAAGTTCCTTCCCTTTGAGGGAAATGTCTCTGTTGGAGTGGTGTGGAGGCACAATGATCCCCAAGAAGCCACTAGGGCCACCGTATTCTCCTCACGCCCTCACACAATGCGAGATGCCGTGATTCCACTAGTGGTGCCCTTGAAGGCGGCGACTGAGGGAGTCCTGGATTAAGGGGTGCTCGGGCGTCCGGGCTATGTAATGTGGGCCGGACTGATGGGCCATGGAGATACAAGACAGAAGGCTCTCTCCCGTGTCCGGATGGGACTCTCCTTGGCGTGGACGGCAAGCTTGGCGTTCGGATATGAAGATTCCTTTCTCTGTAACCGACTTTGTACAACCCTAGTCCCCTCCGGTGTCTATATGAACCGGAGGGTTTAGTCCGTAGAGGCGATCATAATCATAATCAGACAGGCTAGACTTCTAGGGTTTTAGCCATTACGATCTCGTGGTAGATCAACTCTTGCAATACTCATATTCATCAAGATCAATCAAGCAGGACGTAGGGTATTACCTCCATAGAGAGGGCCCGAACCTGGGTAAACATCGTGTCCCCCGTCTCCTGTTACCATCGACCTTAGACGCACAGTTCGGACCCCCTACCCGAGATCCGCCGGTTTTGACACCGACATTGGTGCTTTCATTGAGAGTTCCGCTGTGTCGTCGCTAGGAGACTCGATGGCTCCATCAATCATCCACAACGATGCTGCCTTGAGGAAGGTCTTTCTCCCTAGCCAGATCTTTGTATTCGGCGGCTTCATACTGCGGGCCAACTCGCTTGGCCATCTAGAGCAGATCGACAGCTACGCCCCTGGCCATCAGGTCAGGTTTGGAAACTTGAACTACGTTGCTGATATCCGCGGAGACTTGATCTTCGACGGATTCGAGCCCATGGCAGCCTCTCCCTGCCACCACAATGAACATGACCTAATCTGTCATCGGACCATACCCGGGAGATAGCTCCTGTAACTGCTTTGGCCCTAGATCCGGAGCAGATTGTGCCATGCGAGGACGGGAAGCTCAACCCCGCCACGGAGGCCGCAGACTCAGCGGCGTTGGAGCCACACACAGACCCAACTTCAAACGGGATCTGTGTCACCAGAACCTCGGATTCGTCTCCGGCCACAGGTTCCGAACCGCGTGCGTCCGCGCCCATCGAGCTCGATCGGGCGCCGATCGTCGAGTTTAGCTCCGCGGACATCTTCCGGCACTCACCTTTGGGTGATGTGCTAAACTCATTAAAAACCCTCTCCTTAGAGGGGGACTCACATCCGAACTATATCCGGTTTGAACTGGAGGCTGATGGTGGAGAATTTCGCTTCCCACCCACCGCCCACTTTCATTGCCACTGTCGAAGACTTAATCGACATGCTCGATTACGACTCCGAAGACATCGACGGTATGGACGATGATGCCGGAGAGGAGCAGGCCCAAAACCCACCGTTTACTGGGCGCTAGACAGCCACCACCTCGTATGATGTGTACATGGTGGATACTCCCAAAGAGAATAACAGCGATAACAAGAAAGATCCAGTCGAGGACAAACCTCCTGAGACACGGCCAAAGCGCCGACATCAGCGGCACCTCTCTAAATCACGCCGTGGAAAAGACAGCAATACCGGCACGAGAGAAAACAATACTCCGGATGATGCCGAAGACAAAGAAGATCCCGTCGAGCCGATTTCGAACAGGATGATAGGGAAGATGGGCAAGCCAGCCCTAACGAACATGCCATAAATGAAGACTCGGAGGACAACAGCTATCTTCCACTCTCTGAAGACGAGGCGAGCCTCGGCGGCGAAGAATTTATCGTGCCTGAGGAACACGTCGAGCAGGAGCACTTTAAGCACTGGCTAATAGCCACTGCGAGGAGCCTGAAAAAGAAACAGCAACAGCTTCTAGCTGATCAAGATCTACTCAACGACAGATGTACTGATGTCCTGGCAGCCGAGGAATACGGACTCGAGTGCCCCATTAAAAGTTACCCGAAGCGTAAACTGCTACCCCAATTCGACGACGAGGCACTTGAGCCCATGCCATCAACACGCAATGCGGCTGACCGACCACCACGTGGCCGGGATAAAGCGGCAACTCAAGCCGAACACCAGCCCATACTACCTCGCCGCAAAAGCAGAGACATAACAGCCCGGGGTCATACGTATGACCTACGGCAGGACCTGGACAATAGAGCAGGTCAGTCCAGATCGATCTACGGATCGCGGGGGCATGCCCTGGCGCACGACGACGGCTATCAAGCCAGACATGACAAACATAACCACGCCCGGGCCGAAAACTGCCGACGAACTCCATCCAAGCAACGTCGCAACTTGGCCCGATATAGAGGCGCCGCACACCCCCTTTGCTTCATTGATGAAGTAATGAAACACGAATTCCCGGAAGGGTTTAAACCCATGAATATCGAATCATATGATGGAACAACAGATCCCGCAGTATGGATTGAAGATTTCCTTCTCCATATCCACATGGCCCGCGGTGATGACCTCCACGCCATGAAATACCTCCCACTAAAATTAAAGGGACCAGCGCGGCACTGGCTGAACAGCCTCCCAGAGAACTCCATTGGCAGCTGGGAAGACTTGGAAGACGCCTTCCGCGATAACTTTCAAGGTACATATGTCCGGCCTCCGGATGCCGACGACCTAAGTCACATCATCCAGCAGCCCGGGGAGTCAGCCAGGAAGCTCTGGACTAGGTTCCTAATTAAAAAGAACCAAATTGTCGATTGTCCGGACGCCGAAGCCCTCGCGGCCTTTAAACATAGCGTCCGAGATGAATGGCTTGCCCGCCACCTCGGTCAAGAAAAACCAAAATCCATGGCAGCCCTTACCGCTCTGATGACCCGCTTTTGCGTGGGAGAAAATAGCTGGCTCACTCGTAGAAACAACAGCACCAGTGATCCGGGCACTTCCGAAGTTCGAGACGGCAACGGCAAGCCACGACGCAATAAACACAAGTGTCGAAATAATAATGAAGGAACACAAGACACGGCGGTAAATGCCAGATTCAGCGGCTCCAAAACCGGTCAACGGAAAAAGCCATTCAAGGCAAACAGAGACGGACCATCCAATTTAGACAAGATACTGGATCGTCCCTGCCAAATTCATGGCACCCCCGATAAACCAGCCAATCACACCAACAGAAGCTGTTGGGTCTTCAAACAAGCCGGCAAGCTTAATGCCGAACACAAGGGGAAGGGGCCGCCTAGTGACAGCGATGACGAAGAGACTCGCCAACCGAACACCGGGGGTCAGAAGCAATTTCCCCCCGACGTAAAAACAGTCAACATGGTATCCGTGACACACATCTCTACAGAGGAGCGCAAGCGCGCACTACAAGACGCCAATGCCATAGAGCCAGGCACCCCAAAATTAAGCCAATGGGCGGCCTGCCCGATCACTTTTGATCGTAAGGACCACCCAGCCAGTATCCGTCGCGAAAGTTCGGCAGCTCTGATCCTCGATCCAATTATCGATGAGTTCCATCTCACGAAAGTCCTTATGGACAGCGGCAGTAGTCTTAATCTACTCTACCAATACACTGTCCGCAAAATGGGCATTGACCCTTCAAGAATCAAGCCCACCACAGCTACCTTCAAGGGAGCAGTGTCCGGCGTAGAAGCTTGCTGCACGGGCTCAATTACATTGGAAGTCGTTTTCGGCTCGCCGAACAACTTTAGAAGCGAAGGCTTGACCTTCGATATTGTCCCGTTCCGCAGCAGCTACCACGCACTACTCGGGCGTACCGCTTTTACTCATTTTAATGCGGTCCCACATTACGCCTATTTCAATCTTAAGATGCCCGGTCCACGCGGCGTCATCATGATAAACGGAAATACGGAATGCTCCCTCTGAACAGAGGAGCGTACCATGGCTACCGCAGCCGAAGTACAAAGCGGCTTTATCAAGCCTCGTATATCATCGGCCGTCGAGCCGTCGGTCTCTACTAAACAGGACCGATCAATCTCAGAGCTAGATTAGCAGTTCGGCCTCCGTCGTCCGCCCCATATAGCCGCGAAGTTTATACCGCGCATACATAATTATGCACTTAGAATACCATGGTCATCGGCGGAGGCACAGTACGGACAGGCCTACAATGCGGTCCGCACCCTCATAGTCTTTTTACTTTTTCTAACTATTTTTTATCTTTTACAACAGGTGATTCAAAGCCTGGTCATCTTACGGACTCTTTCTAAAAGTTCGGCTTCGTATAAATAACCAAAGGCTATTCCTACTAAGGAGTCCTTTAACCGAGGCAAGGCAGCGCAGACGTGCGACAGGAGGTCCTAATGATTTTAGTAAGACCGCACTCTTTATTTTAAACCTGTAAAGTGCCTTTTTCCTCAGCCCTCGGCCCCCGGCATGTTAAATAACCTGGGTAGGGGCGTTATAATCTGTAAAATTGCGTTTGACGTGTCAATCAGATTCCAGTGAACATAACCCGTATTCAGTATTCGCTTTTTCTACATACTGAATTTTGCTTCTTCGGTTGTTTCACGAACGCACCTCGGCACAAATTGCCAGGGGCTCGATACAGCAACACATGAGTTGCCGACAAGTCCGAACAACTTTTCAGCATACTTCGGCGTCACGAGTTTGGCCTTATATGCATCAGCTCCGAATCATGTCTTTGGTCAATAGTTGGGTTACCCGGCTCCTGTGCTTACTACCTTACGTTCCGCTGTATCGGCTAGGGTGGTAAAGGGAGAACTACTGTGATTGTGTCCTGGTTTATCCGGATGAGCACCTCAGTAGAGAAAGCCGAAAACTGACTGTCATGATGCGGCGAGAGCTGGTCAACCACTCGATGACTCATCAGAATCTTTCGCGATTCTTTCCGTATTACATGAAGGACCGTTCTTCTGGTCACCTATGTAACGCACCGTATTCGGGTAAACGCGTACATACTAGGGGCTATATCGTAGACCCGCCGTCAAACTCCTATGGCTAAGTGAAAGTGTTAAAGCCCTATAGTTCGATTGCCTAGTTCGCCGCATTGACACCTCCTTCATGGACCAAGACGTTGGGTCAAGAGTGATCAATTGCTTTTCTGAACACCCCCGTATTATATGCGAGGGGGCTGAAGTCGACGACTGGTAAACTTTCAGATTATACGAAGAATGGCCACACAGGAGGAACCAAAACTTTCAGGCAAAAGTATAAAAAATATGGCCTTAATATATCATAATATTGTTTTTACAAATTTGGTATACTCACTCAAACATCATATTTATCGAGCACTGACCCTCTATCAAGCGGGCACCCTCTAGGACATCCTCAAATTAATGCTCTGGCATGTGATGGTCCTTGCCCTCGGGTGGACTCTTCGCTGCAATATCGGTGGCCTTCATCTTTGCCCAGTACGTCTTGACGCGGGCAAAGGCCATCCGTGCACCCTCAATGCACGTTGATCGCTTAACAGCGTCGATACGCAGCACCGCATCAACAAGTCGCTGCACCAAACTGAAATAACTATTCGGAATTGGCTCAGTCGGCCACAGCCGGACCACGACGTCCTTCATGGCAGATCCGGATATCTTGTGGAGCTCGGCCCACTGGGCCATCTGTTTGTTCAGCAACAGCGGACGCTTCGGCATGCTGAATTGCGACCAGAAAAGCTTCTCCGTTACACGTCCTTCTTGCGCTTGGAAAAACTGCGCCGCATCGAAGACACTCTTCGGCAAGTCCAAGAATGCGTCTGGAGAACTCCACATTTGATTAAGGGGGGCATACTTCGGATCGCCGAATTTAGTCTGTAATAAGAAAGGGTTACCAGCTGCTATCTCCCTAGCTTGCCGGATCTCTTCCCGAGCCGCTCTAGACTCGGACCGTGTTTCTCTTGCCTCTTGTAAGGCCTTGCCGAGATTGACCGTTCTGGCTTTGTTATCCTTCTCGAGGAATTCGCATCGAACATTGGCATCCTTTAGCTCGCGCGTCATGGTAGATATTCTCTCCTCGCACTGGCGCCGAGCAGCCTGTTCGGCCTTTAACTCAGCAGCTGCCTTCTTGGCAGCCGCCTCACTCATCCTGGCTTGCTCCTTGGCCCGGGCAAGCTCAGCCCGTAGGGCCTCAACTGCGGCAGCATTATCTACAGTTATGCACATCTCAGTATACAATTTTCAGCGTCATGCTCATATTATCATACTTACATATACTGACTGCCCCAAAAACATACCTTGCGCCTCGTCGAGCCGCCTGTTAATAAGTGTGAGGTCGTCATCCGCCACATCAAGTTTCTGCTTCAGCCTCGCAACCTCTGTAGCTTGGGCAGTCGTCATGGATGAAACAGCCTGTGTTCCAATTCATAAGATTATTTCCTAGGAATATCTTTTTTGATCCTCTGATCACCTCCCTTCGGACGCCAACCAGAGTCTCAGGGGCTACTATCTATACACAGGTACATTTTTGCACGTAGAAGTGCAATTGAAGATATTACATTGCATACCTCGAAGCCTCTTAGCAGGCTCATGAAGGATTCATTCAATCCGCTTCTCGCGGACAGAATCCTCTCAACTACCGTACCCATTAAGGTATGATGTTCCTCTGAAACGGACGCATGTTGCAGCATGCCCGTCATTGTATCCGGCACCCTCGGATCCCTGGGAGCGGCCGCGGGAGTACGGGCTTCCTTCGAAAGAATATATTTACCTGACTCTAGAGTCGTCCCCGGCTGTAAACCGGATAGTCCGGGCCCTTTATTGTTGGTCCTGGACTCTGGACTGCCGAAGTATCACCTTCGGGTGTAGTTTTCATTATCCCTTGCACCGCTTGTTGATCGGGAGAGATCCTCCGGGACGACACCTCGGAGTCTTCCGCCCTGTCGGGTGAGAAGGTCTGTGGAGGAGTCTCGCTTTCCATCATCTCCGGAAGAAGATCCCCCGAGGAGGAGGACTATTGAGGAAGACTGCGTGCCGGACTGCAAACATATATTTTAAATGTTACCCTGGTAACCGGAAAGCAATGGGATATGTTTCGGACGCCCCTGTTCACTTACGATTCGGCTAAGGGCTTGTCCTTATGGAGGAACTGCGCGACAACGTCGTCTTCTGAACCCGAGCCACCTGACAGGGACATCTTCCCTCGCTTAGGGGCCTTTGCTTCCAAATCTTCGGAGGCGGCCCTCTTCTTCCCATCGGGAGAGGGGATGTCAGTTTCTCCTTCTCTTTTGTCTTCGGAAGAGGGAGTTCCAATCTCCCCGGACATAGTGTCTGGTGTACCTTTAGAATAGAGGCCACCTTTGGCCTTCTTGCTCTCCTCTTTGTCCCCCTTCGCCGACACTTGATATGGCGCCGGAGCGAGCATCCTTGTTAACACAGGATCTGCTGAGTCTTCGGGAAGAGGGGCCGAACACCTAATTCTTTCCACCTTCTTGATCCAGCCCTGGTCGAAGATGGTTTTCTCAGTATATTGTTACGAGATATTTAACTAAGCTGTGTTCAGGAGTCGAGGGCCTACCGAGGTATCCGGATGGTTGCAGTCGAGGCCGATGTCCTCGGTAGTATCCAGCCACTGTTTTCGTGTCCCGAAGAATAACTTCCACATTCCTTTGTGCGTCGTGCCAAAGAAGTGCTGAAGAGTCCGTGGTCCTTTCGGATTGAACTCCCACATGCGGAGGGGCCATCGCTGGCACGGTAGGACCCGGCGAACTAGCATTACCTGGATTACGTTGATGAGGCCGGTGTCCTTCTCGAGGAGGCTCCGGATGTGGCTTTGTAGCGTCTGCACTTCGTCCGTTGATCCCCAGTCCAGCCCCTTATTAATCCATGATGCAAGCCGTAATGGAGGACCAGACCGGAACGCAGGTGTAGCTGCCCACTTGGTACCACGGGGTTCAGTGATGTAAAACCACTCCCGTTGCCATAGGTTGGAGGTTTCCGTGAAAGAGCCTTTTGGCCAAGGTGTATGGGTGAGTTTGCTCTCTGTAGCACTGCCGCACTCCGCTTGCTTCCCATCGACTACCTTCGGCTTCATATTAAAGGTCTTGAGCCATAAGCCGAAGTGTGGGGGAATTCGGAGAAAGGCCTCGCACATGACGATGAACACCGAGATGTGAAGAAAGGATTCCGGAGCTAGATCATGAAAATCTAGCCCATAATAGAACATAAGTCTACGAACGAAGGGATGGAGAGCGAACCCTAGCCCTCGGAGGAAGTGAGAGATGAATACGACCCTCTCGCCGGATCTGGGAGTAGGAATGACCTGCCCTTGAGCAGGGAGCCTGTGGGGGATTTCCGCGGTCAGGTATCTTGCCGCCCGGAGCTTCGCGATATCCTCCTCTATGACAGAGGAGGCCACCCACCAGCCTTGAGGGTCGGGTCCGGACATGACTAGGAGGCTCGAAACAAATAAATTGAACCTTGGGTGCTAGAACTCGAGGTTGGAAAAGATGAGGAAAGGGAAAGCGTGGAGGAGAAAGACGGGTCTGTGCCCCTTTATAAAGGCGATGAATATCAAAACGCCTCCTCCTAGGCCTCAAAACCTGCCTATTCCCAAGGAATCATACCAACGGGACGGTTGGGTTACCCACGCCCGTATTGATGAGAATCCCGTAATAAAGGGACATGATCTCTGCTTCGACAAGACGTGCCAATAAAACCGCTTCTCGAAACGTGGAGCGGGAGGCTAAAAAAAACGGTTCGAAATAATGACCGTGCAGGAACGTGGTGTCGCGTTACAAAAAGTTGTCAGCAGATTAGACTCGTGAAATATTATACTCTCTGCGGTTGTGTGTGGTACTTGTTTTGCAGAGCCGGACACGTTTTCTGTGCTCGAAGTCTGTTTTGGAGTATTTAGAGGAGGAACCCGCCTTGCAATGCTGAAGACAATCTGCGCGCCGGACACATCGTCATTGAAGCCTGGTTCAGGGGCTACTGAGGGAGTCCGGGATTAAGGGGTCCTCGGGCGTCCGGGCTACGTAATTTGGGCCGGACTGATGGGCCATGGAGATACAAGACAGAAGGCTCTCTCTCGTGTCCGGATGGGACTCTCCTTGGCATGGACGACAAGCTTGGCGTTCGGATATGAAGATTCCTTTCTCTGTAACTGACTTTGTACAACCCTAGTCCCCTCCGGTGTCTATATAAACCGAAGGGTTTAGTCCGTAGAGGCGATCATAATCATAATCAGACAGGCTAGACTTCTAGGGTTTTAGCCATTACGATCTCGTGGTAGATCAACTCTTGTAATACTCATATTCATCAAGATCAATCAAGCAGGACATAGGGTATTACCTCCATAGAGAGGGCCCGAACCTGGGTAAACATCGTGTCCCCCGTCTCCTGTTACCATCGACCTTAGACGCACAATTCGGGACCCCCTACCCGAGATCCGCCGGTTTTGACACCGACAGCGACCGAACCTTTACAAACAAGGTTGGGGCAATCTCCACAACTTAATTGGAGGCTCCCAATAACACCACGAAGCTTCACCACAATGGAATGTGGCTCCGAGGTGACCTCAACCGTCTAGGGTGCTCAAACACCCAAGAGTAACAAGATACACAAGGGATTAGTGGGGGAATCAAATTTCTCTTGGTGGAAGTGTAGGCCGGGGCCTTCTCAACCAATCCCTAGAAAATCAACAAGTTTGATTGGCTAGGGAGAGAGATCGGGCGAAAATGAGCTTTCGAGCAACAATGGAGTTTCGGGGAGGAAGAGGTAAGTCTTCTTAAGGAAGAACACCCCCTTTTATAGTGGGGAACAAATCCAACCGTTATGCTCTTCTCAGCCCACACACAAGCGGTACTACCGCTTCCCACAGTATGCCAAGGAGAAAGAAGAAACAGGGGAGAGCAAAGCGCCGATCGGTAGTAGCAGCGGTGGTAGGGGCGGTATGATGAGGACATCAATACCTTTGTTACACCCACAGCCCCTGCTGCTATACATACTGGACCAATTACTAGAGCTCGCGCACGCCAATTGAATTACCAGGTACTTTCGTTTCTTGTTAACGATTCTAATTGTCAGGAGAATATGATTGTCGGTGTACTAAGTATTGGGCCACTAGTACCCCATACTTGTGCACGGGCAGTTGTAGCCATCCTCGCGGCAAGGCTTGCCGGGAACAGCTCGAGGTCGATTCAAGCCACCAAGGAAATCATCAAGTCAGAGATCTGAGGATCAACGGATAAGCAAAGCTGGAATCCGAAGGCCAGCTTCCCCGGCAAGATCCTTGCCGGGATGGCCTTTGGCGCCCAGCAAGCCTTGGCGTCCGGCAAGGCTTGGCGCCCGGCAAGGCTTGGCGCCCGGCTAGCCTTGGCGTCCGGCAAGGCTTGGCGCCCGGCTAGGCTTGGCGCCCAGCAAGCCTTGGCGTCCGGCAAGGCTTGGCGCCCGGCAAGATTCGGCGCCTGGCGAGGTTCTGCCATTGTGCCACCGCTTCGGCACAGTAACGAGTCTGACATTCTGGGTCCTTCTCTGGATGTGTGGCGGCGCGCCAGTGGAGGAGAGCTTAAGTGGTGCTGATGGGATGGCCCCTTTTTCCATCCCCAAGAAAGTGAGGACACCTAAATGGACACCTCACGGTGCATTAAATGCGCTTGTCCTAATCCGTCAGGGGTTAGGTATGATACCCTGTAGCTACTTTACACCTCAATGTATGTACATTTTGTCACTGTGGTGACCCCTTTGAGCATATAAAAGGAGGCCCAAGGCAACTGCTACAGGGGAGGAGAACTTCTGGCCCATTCTGCATGCGTAGCTGCTCTTTGAATGTACTGTTCATTGCGAGCGCTCCTGAAGGCTGGGCTCAAGAACATCAATAAGAACACAAAGCAGGAGTAGGGTTTTACGCTGATCAGCGGCCCGAACCTGGATAAAAACTTCCCGCGTCGATCATTGGTTCTGCTCTTTGCGTATACCTCTCCCCCCGCCGAATCGTAAAGGGGTCTCTCGGGATCCCATAGGTGTCGTACTCCGACATCTTTGGCGCGCCAGGTAGGGGGATTGAAGGTTGCGTGAACCTGATCTAGTGCTCGGCGCCCTAGTTTCTTCATCATCTTCATCATCATGCCGCCCAAGAAGAAGAGCGCTGCGACGGCGCAACCGTCCATGTCCGTTTTGCCTACACCTTCGTGTACAGGCGACGGCGTGGGTGCAGAAGGAAGAGGACTAGAACCCCCGCGGCGTTCTGGTGATCCAAGCCAAGCGAGCGGTATCGTTCGCAGTGGAAGTGGTAACATGCACGCCGCCGGATCTAGAGATGGCGCTGTGTTGCCTACGGGTGGCACAATGAACTCGAGAGATCGGAGAGCGCCTGTTGGAACTCTCGTGCCAGCGCAAGCCTCGCGACCTACCCAGGTCGTGCATGATGAGCGACGTCATGGCGCTGGTGGTTCAGGGCGTCCCCATGAAAAGGTCTCTGCGCATAGATCCCAAGATGCGCGGGACCAGCATGCACACCGAGCTGCCGGTGGAGGTGGCGCACGGTCGCGTGACCGTGGTGGTGCTCCTTCTAACATGGTTAGGAGTCAGAGCACCTCACGTACCTCGCACTTGTCGCCGCCACCTACGCCAGCAGAAGCCTTGGCGCGTGCACAGCTGCTCCTCGATTTTCCTCCCGCCCCGGAGAAGATGGAGGAGTGGCGAGCTACTATCCAGAGCCTTATCGGCTTCGCCAACAAGGATGGACCGCAAGAGGCAGGGCCCTCGCAGCGGAGGCCCATCGATCCGGCGCGAGCCGATGTAGAGAAAACCGGAGGTGGTGCAACCACAGTGCACTCCCCTCCACGGCACCAGCGGCGGCCAACAACTCAGCAAGTCGACCGCCATGAAGAAGTTTCCACGGCGTCGTCTGATCCACGGATGCGCCATGATCAGCGTCAAGTTCTCCAGGAACGAGGCAAGGAGGAAGCTCGAACAACCATCGAGCGGCGACGGGAAGCGCGCTATCAGTCTGATAAGCGCGCGGGGCCGGCTGTCGACGAGCTTGCGCCAGGGGACGTAGGAGACTTGCCTTATGAGGTAGGGACTCCAGCGTTTACCTGTGAGCTACGGCAAGTCCGGTGGCCCAATTCCCGAACCTTCAAGCCGGAGGTCCCAGAGAAATATGACGGTAAGACCCATCCCTCGGAGTTCCTGAGCATCTACACCATTGCGGTGCAGGCTGCCGGGGGCCGAGATGACAAAATACTTGCCAACTACTTCTCGTTGGTGCTCAAACCCAACGTCAGGTCGTGGTTGATGCATCTGCCGGAGAATTCCATTTCTTCCTGGTCAGATCTGTGCCATCAGTTTGTTGGCGCCTTTGTTGGAGGCCACCAAGCTCCTAGCCAAGAGAGTGATTTGCACATCATCCCTCAGAAGGAGGGCGAGTCCCTGCGCAAGTTTATGCAGAGGTTCAGCCGAGTGCAGTACAATATTCCCGACGTTCATCCTGCCGCTGTCATTAGCGCGTTTCACCAGAATGTGCGTAACCGCAGAATGCGGGAAGAGCTGGCAATGAACAAAGTCAGGAGTATTGCCGAGCTTTACGCTCTGGCCGACAAGTGCGCTCGAGCTGAAGAGGGGAGGAAACTCCCTGGTGAGGTTGTTGGCGCGGCGGGCGAGTCCGAAGATGAAGATGCCGCGGCCCTGTCAAGGAAAGGCCGGCGGCGGAACAGGAAGCGCGGAGGCAAGGCCGTGCTTGCTGTTGAGGAATCCGACAACCCCGGCGCCGCCAAAAAGGCCAAGGTTGGCGACTCCGGCAAGGATTTTGCCGGGTGCCCTTCCTGTCAGGCCTTGGCGGCTGCCGACAAGTCGGAGAATTCCGGCAAGTAGTATTACAAGATCCATCGCACCAAGGGCCACGATCTCCAGAACTGCCGGCAAGTTGAGCAGCTTGCCGAGAAGCAGAGGGCCGAATACGAGAGGTGGGACAAGGAGAAGGCCCAAGATGTTGCTGAGGGGTCCGGCAAGAAACGTGGTGGCCGAGGGGGTCGCCGCGGCAAGGCCAATTAGCAAAAGGATCGCCCCGCTCAGGGCCGAGACAAAGAAGGAGATGATGATGAGGAAGATGATGAATCCAGTGAGCAAGAATTTCAGAAGGCTACGGAGGCCATGTGCATTGATGGGGTTGCCTCGCTGCATTCCTCCCACCGCCAACTCAAACAGTGGGTGATGAGGACATCAATACCATTGTTACACCCACAACCCCTGCTTCTATACATACTGGACCAATTACTAGAGCTCGCGCACGCCAATTAAAATATCAGGTACTTTCGTTTCTTGGTAATGATTCTAAAGTTCATGAGAATATGATGCTGCCTAAATTGGATACATTTGTTTTGCTTACAAATGAAGGGCCTAGCTTGGACAAGAAAGAGGAACCTTGGAGCAAGTTCAAGCATGGAGATGATGGCATGCACAAGGGGAACAAGAACGGAGTTACAAGTGATGATTTCAGGACTTTGAAGCCACCATAATGAGTGCAGGAAGCCTTGGACGAAATATACAAGATGTCACTTCATAAATTTCGTGCAGAGGCTATTATGGGTGCTGCCTCACCTTATTATTGGGCCAGGCCCATGTAATTTCGAAATACTTGAGTATAGGCTGTTTCTAGAGTCCGTATGTGTGGGGAAACAAGAGATAGGGTTGGTTTCGGACCCCTCCTTCAAGGGCCACGAAATCCCCTCCTCTTCCTCCATATATACAGCCCTTAGGGCACCGTTTAGACTTTGGGTTTTGTTTAGATTAAAAGTTCGCCATAGCTGCAACTTCGCGTACTTCGTTTGTGTTCAACGACCAGACCAAGACGTCACAGAACCCCACCTTGATCAATAAAGCTTTCATCTTATATTCGCAATATCCAGATTGCAAATCTTAGTTTCTTGCTTGTTCTTCGTTTGCTTGCAGGAGATAGACCCTCGTGGTCAGGTTGATTGTGCTCCGGCGTGGTCAATAACCTCTCGGAGTTGGTTTAGCGATTGCTAAGGCGCGACGTCCTCGCACGTTCGTAGTCAGATCGTCAAAGTCTACTCCACCAAAAACGATAGCTATCATCTCATCGAAAGATCGGGACACCCTCGCCTCTATCAAGTGGTATCAGATTCCCACGTTGCTCGGTGAGATTTACAGTTTTTCGTAGTTTAGATCGAGTCTGTTCTTCATACCTACAGTCCAGGAAAAAGCCAAAAAAAAAATTTAGGGTTAGTTCATCATATCCGAACCAATCTGAGCCTTTGCATAATCTTTTTAGGGTTTTTGCTTTGTTGAATTTGCGGTTGCATCGTCGTGTCAAGTTGCTGGTCTTAGCGTCTAGTTCTTTAGAGTTTCGAGTTCTGTTCACAAGTTGTCACGCCGCCGCCGCACCATCATCATCGCCCCTACCATATACCACCACCGATCTGAGTCCAGATACCACCACCGATCCGAGTCCATATACCACCACCAATCCGAGCCCACATATACTACCGTCATATACCATCACCAGTCCGAGTTCCACCATATTCATCTCTGCCACCAGTCCTAGTCCGAGTCCAGTATTTATTCCTTTATTTTAGAGTTCCAGATCACGCGATACTACGAGTCGTGAACAAGTCGGATTCCCCAATTTTCGTGCTACCCGCAGAAGAAAAATAGTTCCAGTTAAAAAAAAAAACTAAGTCTGGAAAATTCTGGCTAGGCAGTTTTTAGACCATTTGTAGACTTTTTCGAAAAAAATTTGTTGCGGAGCAAAAAAAATAGAGGAAAAAAGAGGAAAAAAAATTGCAAAAAAAATAAAAATAAAAATTCGGAGTGTGCTCCTCCCTTGTTTACGTGCAGCGCCGTGATTTTTGTTAGTGTTCTAGGCTCGCGTCTCTAGCACGGTCTAGCCTAGGACCAGCACAGTACCGTCGTTGAGAGTTTATTCAACATTGCATCTCTGAATTGATTATTGCTGACCCTTTTTGCTACCATATCATAAGCCTTCCCAGCTCCACATACATCTACATCGTGCGTTTGACACCACCTGGCAATCGCTCTGTCCAAGCTCTGAGAGTTTTGACTACAAAGGTTGCCGATCACCACCTGCTGCTGGGTAAGAACTGGTAAGAATTTGAGATTTGCTTGACGGATTTGTGACACCACACCACACCACCACCACTTTCTAGTAGTCTGTAGGATCATATTCTTGTGTGTTTCTATTGCTGCTAACCATGGCAGGATCACAAGCCGACGAGATTGACTGGGAGAACATGACGAACAAGGAGTTGCATGATAAAATTCAGCAAATGATGAGTGGCCAGGTGGGAGATGTGCTAAACAGATTTGAAGAGGCCATGGAGAAGATAGATGGCATGGAGAAGTCGTTCGAGACAAAGCTGGATAACAAGTTTAATGAATTGCTCACGCGTCTTCCCCAACCACCACCGGCTGCACCTGTCGCACCTCTGCAACGACAACAACAATGCCCCCTTCCAAATCAGTTCGGACGAGCGAAGCGTGTTCCTCTTGAGGATGGCCAAACTTCTGGTGCTGCTGTACCTACTGTTGATGCTTCTTTGGCTCCTGCTCCTGCTGCTGCTGGTGCCGAGGAGGAGGATGATTACGCGGGCGATTATGAGGATGAGGTTGATCAAAATCATAACTACGTGCAACCACCAGCACCAGGTCGTCCACATGCAAATAATCGCAATGGTAGGCCTGCACCACCACTTCAGGTATGAGATCATGACCATCTTCCGAAATTAAAATTGAATATTCCACCATTCGAGGGAAGATATGTTCCTGATATATATCTTACTTGGGAGTTAGAAACTGAACAACGTTTTACATGTTTACAATATCCCGAGGAACGACGTGTTGCTGCTGCTGTTTGTGCTTTCACTAGTTTTGCATGTGTATGGTGGTCTGAACATTGTAGATTATATCCTATTCCAGCTACGTGGGCTGCTTTGAAAACTGCTATGCGTACTCGTTGGGTTCCACCATATTATCAACGTGAATTACTTCAAAAATTGCAGCGCTTAAGACAAGGAAAAAATTCTGTAGAAGAATATTATCAGGAATTACAAACTGGCATGATTAGATGTGGTATTGTTGAGGAGAATGAAGCTATGCTTGCACGTTTCATGGGTGGATTAAATAGAGAGATTCAGACCATTCTAGAGTATAAGGAGCATAATAATATCACTCGTTTATTCCATCTTGCTTGTAAAGCTGAACGTGAAGTGCAGGATCGACAGGCATTGGCGCGAACTAATTTTTCTGCAGGTCGATCTTCATCATGGACACCGCGTGCCTCCTCTACTCCCACACGTCCTACTGCGGCACCACTGACTTCAGCCGCCAATTCCAACCGAGATACAAGAAAACAGGCACCACCACCACCATCTGCCAAGAGTACACCTTCTGGGCCTGCCCAGAGCTCTTCTTCATCTATGGCATCAACAGGGCACACACATGATATTATTTGTCGTCGTTGTAAGGGAAGAGGTCATTATGCAAGAGAATGCCAATCTCCGCGTGTTATGATTGCTACTGAGGATGGTGGGTATGAGTCCGCTAGTGATTATGATGAGGAGACTTTGGCTCTTATTACAAGTGAAGAACACGGTGGAGATGATTCTGATCATGAGATGCAATACATGGCTCCTGAAGATGGTGACAGGTATGAATGTTTAGTTGCTCAACGTGTTTTGAGTGTGCAGGTCACACAAGCTGAGCAAAATCAGAGGCATAATTTGTTCCATACAAAGGGAGTTGTGAAGGAACGTTCTGTTCGTGTCATCATAGATGGAGGGAGCTGCAACAACTTGGCTAGCATGGAGATGGTGGAGAAGCTATCTCTCACCACAAGACCACATCCACATCCTTACTATATCCAATGGTTCAACAACAGCGGCAAGGTTAAGGTAACACGTACTGTTCGTGTGCATTTTAGTATCTCTACATATGCTGATTATGTTGATTGTGATGTGGTACCCATGCAAGCATGTTCATTATTACTTGGTAGACCATGGCAATTTGATAAAAATTCTGTACACCATGGTAGAAACAATCAGTATACTCTTGTTCATAAGGATAAACATATTACTTTGCTTCCTATGACTCCTGATTCTATTTTGAAAGATGATATTAATAGAGCTAGTAAAGCAAAACAGGAGAAAAATAAGAGTGAAAATCAGATTGTGGCAAAAGAATTTGAGCAACAAATGAAGCCTAATAATAAACCATCTAGTGTTGCTTCTGAAATTAAATTGAAAAGTGCATGCTTACTTGCCACCAAATCTGATATTGATGATCTAGATTTCAGCAGTTCTGTTTGCTATGCTTTTGTGTGCAAAGAGGCGTTATTTTCATTCGAGGACGTGCCTTCCTCTTTGCCTCCTGCGGTCACTAACATTTTGCAGGAGTTCGCTGACGTCTTTCCACAAGACGTGCCACCGGGATTACCACCTATTCGCGGGATTGAGCATCAGATTGACTTAATTCCCGGTGCTTCGTTGCCAAACCGTGCGCCATACCGTACCAATCCAGAGGAGACGAAGGAGATTATGCGTCAAGTACAGGAGTTGCTCGACAAAGGTTATATACGCGAATCCCTTAGTCCTTGTGCTGTTCCTATTATTCTAGTGCCGAAAAAGGATGGTACATCGCGTATGTGTGTTGATTGTAGAGGCATTAATAATATTACTATTCGTTATCGTCATCCTATTCCTAGACTAGATGATATGCTTGATGAATTGAGTGGCTCTACAATATTCTCCAAAGTTGATTTGCGTAGTGGATACCATCAAATTCGTATGAAATTGGGGGATGAATGGAAAACAGCATTTAAAACAAAGTTTGGATTATATGAGTGGTTAGTCATGCCTTTTGGGTTAACTAATGCACCTAGTACTTTCATGAGATTAATGAACGAAGTTTTACGTGCTTTCATTGGACGATTTGTGGTAGTCTATTTTGATGATATACTGATTTATAGCAGATCTTTGGAGGAACATTTGAAACATTTACGTGCTGTTTTTATTGCTTTACGTGATGCACGTTTGTTTGGTAACCTTGGGAAGTGCACCTTTTGCACCGACCGAGTATCTTTTCTTGGCTATGTTGTTACTCCACAGGGAATTGAAGTTGATAAAGCCAAGATTGAAGCTATTGAGAGTTGGCCACAGCCCAAAACAGTCACTCAAGTGAGGAGTTTTCTTGGACTCGCTGGTTTCTATAGGCGTTTTGTGAGAGATTTCAGCACCATTGCTGCACCTCTCAATGAGCTTACAAAGAAGGATGTGCCTTTTGTTTGGGGTACCTCACAGGAAGAAGCCTTCACGGTATTGAAAGATAAGTTGACACATGCTCCTTTACTCCAACTTCCTGATTTTAATAAGACTTTTGAGCATGAATGTGATGCTAGTGGAATTGGATTAGGAGGTGTTTTATTACAAGATGGCAAACCTGTTGCATACTTTTCTGAAAAATTGAGTGGGCCTAGTTTGAACTATTCTACTTATGATAAAGAAT
Organism: Thinopyrum elongatum; assembly: GCA_011799875.1. Classification (NCBI taxonomy): domain Eukaryota; kingdom Viridiplantae; phylum Streptophyta; class Magnoliopsida; order Poales; family Poaceae; genus Thinopyrum; species Thinopyrum elongatum. Next base: position 200,354,903 of record CM022297.1, on the reverse strand, counting down.
TATATGCTCTTGTTCGGACCTTAGAAACATGGCAACATTATTTATGGCCCAAAGAATTTGTTATACATTCTGATCATGAATCTTTGAAACACATTAAAAGTCAAGCAAAACTGAACCGTAGACATGCTAAATGGGTTGAATTTATTGAGACTTTCCCTTATGTCATTAAACACAAGAAGGGTAAAGAAAATGTTATTGCTGATGCATTGTCTCGTCGTTATACTATGCTTTCACAACTTGACTTTAAAATATTTGGTTTGGAGACCATCAAAGATCAATATGTGCATGATGCTGAATTTAAAGATGTATTGCAGAATTGTAAGGAAGGGTAGAAAACATGTTGTGTTTGCACCTGGAGATCTTGTTTGGTTACATTTGCGTAAGGATAGATTTCCTGATTTGCGCAAATCAAAGCTAATGCCACGTGCTGATGGTCCTTTTAAGGTGTTAGAGAAAATAAATGATAATGCATATAAACTTGAGCTGCCTGCAGATTTTGGGGTTAGTCCCACTTTTAACATTGCAGATCTGAAGCCTTATTTGGGTGAGGAAGATGACCTTCCGTCGAGGACGACTTCATTTCAAGAAGGGGAGGATGATGAGGACATCAATACCATTGTTACACCCACAGCCCCTGCTTCTATACATACTGGACCAATTACTAGAGCTCACGCACGCCAATTAAAATATCAGGTACTTTCGTTTCTTGGTAATGATTCTAAAGTTCATGAGAATATGATGCTGCCTAAATTGGATACATTTGTTTTGCTTACAAATGAAGGGCCTAGCTTGGACAAGAAAGAGGAACCTTGGAGCAAGTTCAAGCATGGAGATGATGCCATGCACAAGGGGAACAAGAACGGAGTTACAAGTGATGATTTCAGGACTTTGAAGCCACCATAATGAGTGCAGGAAGCCTTGGACGAAATATACAAGATGTCACTTCATAAATTTCGTCCAGAGGCTATTATAGGTGCTGCGTCACCTTATTATTGGGCCAGGCCCATGTAATTTCGAAATACTTGAGTATAGGCTGTTTTTAGAGTCCGTATGTGTGGGGAAACAAGAGATAGGGTTGGTTTCGGACCCCTCCTTCAAGGGCCACGAAATCCCCTCCTCTTCCTCCATATATACAGCCCTTAGGGCACCGTTTAGACTTGGGTTTTGTTTAGATTAAAAGTTCGCCATAGCTGCAACTTCGCGTACTTCGTTTGTGTTCAATGACCAGACCAAGACGTCACAGAACCCCACCTTGATCAATAAAGCTTTCATCTTATATTCGCAATATCCAGATTGCAAATCTTAGTTTCTTGCTTGTTCTTCGTTTGCTTGCAGGAGATAGACCCTCGTGGTCAGGTTGATTGTGCTCCGGGGTGGTCAATAACCTCTCGGAGTTGGTTTAGCGATTGCTAAGGCGCGACGTCCTCGCACGTTCGTAGTCGGATCGTCAAAGTCTACTCCACCAAAAACGATAGCTATCATCTCATCGAAAGATCGGGACACCCTCGCCTCTATCACGTGGGCTGCTTTGAAAACTGCTATGCGTACTCGTTGGGTTCCACCATATTATCAACGTGAATTACTTCAAAAATTGCAGCGCTTAAGACAAGGAAAAAATTCTGTAGAAGAATATTATCAGGAATTACAAACTGGCATGATTAGATGTGGTATTGTTGAGGAGAATGAAGCTATGCTTGCACGTTTCATGGGTGGATTAAATAGAGAGATTCAGACCATTCTAGAGTATAAGGAGTATAATAATATCACTCGTTTATTCCATCTTGCTTGTAAAGCTGAACGTGAAGTGCAGGATCGACAGGCATTGGCGCGAACTAATTTTTCTGCAGGTCGATCTTCATCATGGACACCGCGTGCCTCCTCTACTCCCACACGTCCAACTGCGGCACCACTGACTTCAGCCGCCAATTCCAACCGAGATATAAGAAAACAGGCACCACCACCACCATCTGCCAAGAGTACACCTTCTGGGCCGGCCCAGAGCTCTTCTTCATCTATGGCATCAACAGGGCACACACATGATATTATTTGTCGTCGTTGTAAGGGAAGAGGTCATTATGCGAGAGAATGCCAATCTCCGCGTGTTATGATTGCTACTGAGGATGGTGGGATGAATGGAAAACAGCATTTAAAACAAAGTTTGGATTATATGAGTGGTTAGTCATGCCTTTTGGGTTAACTAATGCACCTAGTACTTTCATGAGATTAATGAACGAAGTTTTACGTGCTTTCATTGGACGATTTGTGGTAGTCTATTTTGATGATATACTGATTTATAGCAGATCTTTGGAGGAACATTTGGAACATTTACGTGCTGTTTTTATTGCTTTACGTGATGCACGTTTGTTTGGTAACCTTGGGAAGTGCACCTTTTGCACCGACTGAGTATCTTTTCTTGGCTATGTTGTTACTCCACAGGGAATTGAAGTTGATAAAGCCAAGATTGAAGCTATTGAGAGTTGGCCACAGCCCAAAACAGTCACTCAAGTGAGGAGTTTTCTTGGACTCGCTGGTTTCTATAGGCGTTTTGTGAGAGATTTCAGCACCATTGCTGCACCTCTCAATGAGCTTACAAAGAAGGATGTGCCTTTTGTTTGGGGTACCTCACAGGAAGAAGCCTTCACGGTATTGAAAGATAAGTTGACACATGCTCCTTTACTCCAACTTCCTGATTTTAATAAGACTTTTGAGCTTGAATGTGATGCTAGTGGAATTGGATTAGGAGGTGTTTTATTACAAGATGGCAAACCTGTTGATGAGGACATGAATACCTTGGATACGACCAAAAATATTGCATACATGTATATTTGTGAGGTGATTTCTAATGCAAACTATGCAATAATTTATTTGTGTCATCCAGGACAAAAATACTTCACAAACTTTTGTGCCATGTCTAATTGCAGGTGTATGAGACATTTGTACAATTCACATATGAAGATAAGGGAAAACGAGAAGTTTAGGTGCTGTTCAAAAAGTCCTCTCACGTCACTTTTGGGCCAAGAGAAGATAGAGTCCAAGTCTCTCACGTTCTGGATTCAGATTCGGACTGCACAGACATACCTGACTCAAAACGCCAAGAACTTTTTCATACGGACTCCGAATTGGGTGATTCTTTTTTTGTTGGAAAGTAGATTTCGTGCTCTTTCCAACCCAATTGGATTCACCTTAAAATTCATCCGGAGCTATGAGTTATCGACGAAACAATCTGACACTGTAGCAGAATCCGAGTCAAACTACAAGTCCAAAGGTGTTGCATCACCTCCACTTGGGCCCATGAGCCTTGTACGACCTAGGGTTAGTTTTAGGCTGCCTTGGGACGTCCTCCCACCTCCTTGGCCGCCACCCCTTACTCCTATATAAGTAGATCCATCTAGTAGCTTTTTCCTTGGGATTTGTTTAGTTAAAAGTTAGCCATTGCAACTTCGTGTACTTCGTTTGTGTCCAACGACCAGACCAAGACCGCTTTCGGATCCCCACCTCTATCAATACTTCATCTATATTCGCAATATTCAGATTGCATTATCATATTCTTGCTTGTTCTTCGATTGCGTGCAGGAATAGACCTTCGTGGTCAGGCTGATCGTGCTTTCAGTATCGTCAGTAACCTCGGGAGATTGGTTTAGCGATTGCTAAGGCGCAACGTCGTGCACGTTTGTAGTCGGATCGTCAAAGTCGACACCCTCGCCTCTAGCAGACGCAATACATGGCTCCTGAAGACGCTGACAGGTATGAATGTTTAGTTGCTCAACGTGTTTTGAGTGTGCAGGTCACACAAGCTGAGCAAAATCAGAGGCATAATTTGTTCCATACAAAGGGAGTTGTGAAGGAACGTTCTGTTCGCGTCATCATAGATGGAGGGAGCTGCAACAACTTGGCTAGCATGGAGATGGTGGAGAAGCTATCTCTCACCACAAGACCACATCCACATCCTTACTATATCCAATGGTTCAACAACAGCGGCAAGGTTAAGGTAACACGTACTGTTCGTGTGCATTTTAGTATCTCTACATATGCTGATTATGTTGATTGTGATGTGGTACCCATGCAAGCATGTTCATTATTACTTGGTAGACCATGGCAATTTGATAAAAATTTTGTACACCATGGTAGAAACAATCAGTATACTCTTGTTCATAAGGATAAACATATTACTTTGCTTCCTATGACTCCTGATTCTATTTTGAAAGATGATATTAATAGAGCTAGTAAAGCAAAGCAGGAGAAAAATAAGAGTGAAAATCAGATTGTGGCAAAAGAATTTGAGCAACAAATGAAGCCTAATAATAAACCATCTAGTGTTGCTTCTGAAATTAAATTGAAAAGTGCATGCTTACTTGCCACCAAATCTGATATTGATGAGCTAGATTTCAGCAATTCTGTTTGCTATGCTTTTGTGTGCAAAGAGGCGTTATTTTCATTCGAGGACGTGCCTTCCTCTTTGCCTCCTGCGGTCACTAACATTTTGCAGGAGTTCGCTGACGTCTTTCCATAAGACGTGCCACCGGGATTACCACCTATTCGCGGGATTGAGCATCAGATTGACTTAATTCCCGGTGCTTCGTTGCCAAACCGTGCGCCATACCGTACCAATCCAGAGGAGACGAAGGAGATTATGCGTCAAGTACAGGAGTTGCTCGACAAAGGTTATATACGCGAATCCCTTAGTCCTTGTGCTGTTCCTATTATTCTAGTGCCGAAAAAGGATGGTACATCGCGTATGTGTGTTGATTGTAGAGGCATTAATAATATTACTATTCGTTATCATCATCCTATTCCTAGACTAGATGATATGCTTGATGAATTGAGTGGCTCTACAATATTCTCCAAAGTTGATTTGCGTAGTGGATACCATCAAATTCGTATGAAATTGGGGGATGAATGGAAAACAGCATTTAAAATAAAGTTTGGATTATATGAGTGGTTAGTCATGCCTTTTGGGTTAACGAATGCACCTAGTACTTTCATGAGATTAATGAACGAAGTTTTACGTGCTTTCATTAGACGATTTGTGGTAGTCTATTTTGATGATATACTGATTTATAGCAGATCTTTGGAGGAACATTTGGAACATTTACGTGTTGTTTTTATTGCTTTACGTGATGCACGTTTGTTTGGTAACCTTGGGAAGTGCACCTTTTGCACCGACCGAGTATCTTTTCTTGGCTATGTTGTTACTCCACAGGGAATTGAAGTTGATAAAGTCAAGATTGAAGCTATTGAGAGTTGGCCACAGCCCAAAACGGTCACTCAAGTGAGGAGTTTTCTTGGACTCGCTGGTTTCTATAGGCGTTTTGTGAGAGATTTCAGCACCATTGCTGCACCTCTCAATGAGCTTACAAAGAAGGATGTGCCTTTTGTTTGGGGTACCTCACAGGAAGAAGCCTTCACGGTATTGAAAGATAAGTTGACACATGCTCCTTTACTCCAACTTCCTGATTTTAATAAGACTTTTGAGCTTGAATGTGATGCTAGTGGAATTGGATTAGGAGGTGTTTTATTACAAGATGGCAAACCTGTTGCATACTTTTCTGAAAAATTGAGTGGGCCTAGTCGAACTATTCTACTTATGATAAAGAATTATATGCTCTTGTTCGGACCTTAGAAATATGGCAACATTATTTATGGCAGAAAGAATTTGTTATACATTCTGATCATGAATCTTTGAAACACATTAAAAGTCAAGCAAAACTGAACCGTAGATGCTAAATGGGTTGAATTTATTGAGACTTTCCCTTATGTCATTAAACACAAGAAGGGTAAAGAAAATGTTATTGCTGATGCATTGTCTCGTCGTTATACTATGCTTTCACAACTTGACTTTAAAATATTTGGTTTGGAGACCATCAAAGATCAATATGTGCATGATGCTGAATTTAAAGATGTATTGCAGAATTGTAAGGAAGGGAGAACATGGAACAAGTTCGTCGTTAACGATGGATTTGTGTTTCGTGCTAACAAGCTATGCATTCCAGCTAGCTCCGTTCGTCTTTTGTTGTTGCAGGAGGCGCATGGAGGAGGATTAATGGGACACTTTGGCGTGAAGAAGACGGAGGATATACTTGCTACACATTTCTTTTGGCCAAAGATGAGACGGGATGTTGAGCGTTTTGTTGCTCGCTGCACTACATGCCAAAAAGCTAAGTCACGACTCAATCCTCATGGTTTATATATGCCTTTGCCTGTACCTAGTGTTCCTTGGGAGGATATATCTATGGACTTTGTTTTAGGTTTACCTCGAACAAAGAAGGGGAGGGATAGCATATTTGTTGTCGTGGATAGGTTCTCGAAAATGGCACACTTTATACCATGTCATAAAAGCGATGATGCTGTTAATGTTGCTGATTTGTTCTTTCGTGAAATTATACGCTTGCATGGTGTGCCAAATACTATTGTTTCAGATCGTGATACTAAATTTCTTAGCCACTTTTGGAGATGTTTATGGGCTAAGTTGGGGACTAAACTCCTTTTTAGTACTACATGTCACCCCCAAACTGATGGACAAACTGAAGTAGTCAATAGAACATTGTCTACTATGCTTAGGGCTGTTTTGAAGAATAACAAGAAAATGTGGGAAGAATGCTTGCCTCATATTGAATTTGCTTATAATCGTTCATTGCATTCTACTACTAAGATGTGTCCTTTTGAAATTGTGTATGGTTTCCTGCCTCGTGCACCAATTGATTTGTTGCCTCTTCCATCTTCGGAGAAGGTTAATTTTGATGCTAAACAACATGCTGAATTGATCTTAAAACTGCATGAGTTAACTAAGGAGAACATTGAGCGTATGAATGCTAAATATAAACTTGCTGGAGATAAGGGTAGAAAACATGTTGTGTTTGCACCTGGAGATCTTGTTTGGTCACATTTGCGTAAGGATAGATTTCCTGATTTGCGCAAATCAAAGCTAATGCCACGTGCTGATGGTCCTTTTAAGGTGTTAGAGAAAATATATGATAATGCATATAAACTTGAGCTGCCTGCAGATTTTGGGGTTAGTCGCACTTTTAACATTGCAGATCTGAAGCCTTATTTGGGTGAGGAAGATGAGCTTCCGTCGAGGACGACTTCATTTCAAGAAGGGGAGGATGATGAGGACATCAATACCATTGTTACACCCACAACCCCTGCTTCTATACATACTGGACCAATTACTAGAGCTCGCGCACGCCAATTAAAATATCAGGTACTTTCGTTTCTTGGTAATGATTCTAAAGTTCATGAGAATATGATGCTGCCTAAATTGGATACATTTGTTTTGCTTACAAATGAAGGGCCTAGCTTGGACAAGAAAGAGGAACCTTGGAGCAAGTTCAAGCATGGAGATGATGGCATGCACAAGGGGAACAAGAACGGAGTTACAAGTGATGATTTTAGGACTTTGAAGCCACCATAATGAGTGCAGGAAGCCTTGGACGAAATATACAAGATGTCACTTCATAAATTTCGTCTAGAGGCTATTATAGGTGTTGCGTCACCTTATTATTGGGCCAGGCCCATGTAATTTCGAAATACTTGAGTATAGGCTGTTTTTAGAGTCCGTATGTGTGGGGAAACAAGAGATAGGGTTGGTTTCGGACCCCTCCTTCAAGGGCCACGAAATCCCCTCCTCTTCCTCCATATATACAGCCCTTAGGGCACCGTTTAGACTTTGGGTTTTGTTTAGATTAAAAGTTCGCCATAGCTGCAACTTCGCGTACTTCGTTTGTGTTCAACGACCAGACCAAGACGTCACAGAACCCCACCTTGATCAATAAAGCTTTCATCTTATATTCGCAATATCCAGATTGCAAATCTTAGTTTCTTGCTTGTTCTTCGTTTGCTTGCAGGAGATAGACCCTCGTGGTCAGGTTGATTGTGCTCCGGCGTGGTCAATAACCTCTCGGAGTTGGTTTAGCGATTGCTAAGGCGCGACGTCCTCGCATGTTCGTAGTCGGATCGTCAAAGTCTACTCCACCAAAAACGATAGCTATCATCTCATCGAAAGATCGGGACACCCTCGCCTCTATCAGTGGGTGCGGGAGGTCAATGCGGCAGAGCCATCCCCAGATGCATGTAGGCCCCTGAAGTGGTCCAGCACGCCTATCATTTTCGACGCTGAGGATCACCCCGATCGCCCAACTGCGGTCGGGTGCTTGCCATTGTTGGTCTCCCCAACGATTCGCAACCTCAAGTTGACGAAAATGTTAGTTGACGGCGGGGCCGGCCTAAACTTAATCTCACCGGATTTGCTCAGAAAGCTCCAGATTCCCGACGAGGACCTCAAGGAAACGGGTACGTTTCAAGGGGTCAATCCGGGAAGAACCCAGCCTAAGGGCAAGATTACACTGCCGGTAACATTTGGCAGCGAGCTCAACTTCAGGACCGAGAAGGTGGTGTTTGATGTCGCCAAGATCCCCATGTCATACAATGGGATCCTTGGTCGGCCAGCGCTGGCTAAGTTTATGGCGGCATCACACTACGCGTACAATGTCTTGAAGATGCCTGGGCCGTTGGGCGTCATCACTATCCATTCCGATAAGAAGGATGCGCTCATCTGTGCCGACCAACTTTACCGGGAAGAAGTTGCAGCACCTGCCATCAAGGCACCTGCTCCTGCCGCTGGAACTCCCGGGGGGAGGAAGAAGACCGGCAGGAACCTTGGCGCGAACTCCGGCAAGCGCACCTCATCGGAGTGCTGCGCTTCCGTCGAGGACGTAACGGAGAGTTCCACCGGCAAGAACAAGAAGTCCAAGGCTGCTCCGCCGGAGACTAAGAAGGTGCCTGTCAGAGAGGACGGAACAGGGGGAACTTTCCCCATAAGTTCCACCCTAGATGACAAATAGGAAAGCGCGCTCGTTGCTTTCCTGCGGGCGAATGTCGACGTGTTTGCATGGCAACCGTCTGACATCCCCGGTGTTCCCAGGAAGGTAATTGAGCACCACCTCGCTGTCTGTCCTCATGCGCGGCCCGTCAAGCAAATGGTCAGGAAGCAGGCCTTGGAGCCGCAAGAATTCATTGCCAAAGAGATTAAAAAGCTGGAGGCGGCAGGACTGGTCAAAGGAGTGCTTCATCCAACCTGGTTGGCCAATCCGGTCGTAGTGCGGAAAGCGAATGGGAAATGGAGGCTTTGTATCGATTATACAGATATCAATAAAGCTTGTCCAAAAGATCCCTTTCCCTTGCCGCGCATCGACCAGATTGTGGATGCCACCACTGGTTGTGATCTCCTGTCCTTCCTTGATGCCTATTCGGGGTATCATCAGATTTTTATGGCAAAAGAAGATGAAGAGAAGACCGCCTTTATCACCCCATGTGGTACGTATTGTTTTATACGAATGCCTTTCGGGTTGAAAAGTGCTAGTTCAACATTTGCTAGAGTAATCCAGATTGGTTTTGAGCCACAACTCCATAGAAATATGGAGGCATATATGGATGATATAGTGGTCAAAACCAAAGACAAAAGCAACGCTCATTCAAGACTTAGAAGAAACATTTGCAAACTTGCGCAAGATCAACTTGAAGCTCAATCCTGAGAAGTGCGTGTTCGGTGTTCCTTCCGGCAAGCTCCTCGGATTCTTTGTATCTTGCCGGGGAATCGAAGCGAACCCCGACAAGATCAAAGCTATTGAGCAAATTGAAGCGCCGAGAGGCGTCAAGGATGTGCGTCGTCTTGCCGGCTGTGTTGCTGCTCTAAGCAGGTTTATTTCCAAATCTGCTGAACGCGCCCTGCCCTCCTTCAAAATTTTGAAGAAGGCAGGTCCAATGAAATGGACTCCGGAGGCAGAGGCTGCGCTGCAAGATTTGAAGAAATACCTTTCCTCTCCGCCGACGCTAGTCGCGCCTAAACCACAAGAGCCATTGGTGCTGTATCTGGCAGCAACAAATCAAGTGGTTAGCGCTGCGCTAGTGGCGCAGAGAGAAGCTGATGAGGAAACAACACCAGCGGCAGGACCGCCAGATGACGCGGCAAGATCTTCCCCGGCAAGGGTTGATCCCGGCAAGACAGGATCTGCGCAAACAGAAGAACTCGTGCAGAAGAAGAAGGTGGTGCAGCGCCCAGTTTATTTTGTTAGCTCTCTTTTACAAGGAGCTAGGTCAAGATATTCTGGTGTGCAGAAGTTGCTTTTCGGCCTCCTTATGGCCTCGAGGAAGCTGCGCCATTATTTTCAAGTACATGAGATCACCGTCGTCACTCGCTTTCCGTTGCAACGGATTTTGCAAAATCCGAAGGCAACCGGCAGGATCGTGGAGTGGGCATTGGAGTTGTCCAGCTTTGGCCTTAAGTTTGAAAGCACTTCGACGATCCAGAGCTGGGCCTTGGCGGAGTTCATTGCAGAATGGACCCCAACGCCAGACGAAGAAGTTCAAGAAATGACTTTCCTCGGCAAGGAAATCGATCAGCAATGGGTTATGTACTTTGACGGGGCTTTCTCGCTGCAAGGCGCCGGTGCTGGCGTGCTGCTTGTCGCACCCACAGGAGAGCACCTCAAGTACGTAGTCGAAATGCACTTTCCCCGGGAGAGTTCGACTAACAACACTGCAGAATACGAGGGTTTGCTTGCCGGTCTCAGGATCGCGGCGGACCTTGGTATCAAAAAGCTCGTCATCAAAGGCGATTCACAACTTTTCGTCAGGCAAGTTAACAAGAGTTATCAAAGTCCATTGATGCAAGCCTACGTAGATGAAGTGAGGAAATTGGAATAGCGTTTTGACGGTCTGCAAATGGAGCATGTTCCTCGTGCCGAGAACAATATTGCTGACGACCTGTCAAAGCGTGCTGCCCTCAAGTTGCCTGTGGAACCAGGAACTTTTGTGCTCCAGTTGACTCAACCATCCGTGTCGCCATCGATGCGGCAAGAAAAGAGAAGAAAGTTGAACTTTGGCCAGTACTTCCCGGCAGAGCTCCCCGGAGCCGCCGGCAAGGAAGTTGCCGGGATCGGCATACCTGCCGGGGAACAACAGGCTCCGGCAGGGCCTCAGGCCCTTGCTGTCGAGACGAACGTTCCCCCGGCAGAGGAGATGCCTTTAGTCCTAGCTGTCGAGCCCCAGGCTCCAGCATGGGCGCAGCACATTGTCCATTTCCTTCAGACAGGTGAACTCCCTGAGGAACAGGAAGAAGCGGAGAGAGTAGCCCGTCGGTCTGTTATGTACAAGTTCGTCGATGACGTCCTGTACAGAAAGAGACCGAACGGTGTGAAATTGAAGTGCATTCCTCGGGAGGATGGGCTAGAGCTGTTGGCGGAGATACATGGGGGCATATGTGGTTCTCACATAGGGTCAAGAGCGCTTGCCGGGAAAGCATTCCGGCAAGGTTTCTTTTGGCCTACAGCTCTCCAGGATGCGACTACACTAGTAACCAAGTGTGAAGCGTGCCAGTTTCATTCAAAGAAATTACATCAGCCAGCTCAAGCTCTTCAGACAATCCCTCTCTCCTGGCCATTTTCGGTCTGGGGGCTCGACATACTGGGCCCTTCCCCCCGTGCTACCGGGGGCTTTGAGTACTTGTACGTTGCTATCGACAAGTTCACAAAGTGGCCGGAGCTGGAAGCAGTGAGGAAGGTGACAGCGCAATCAGCCGTCAAGTTCTTCAAGGGAATTGTTTGCCGTTTTGGTGTGCCCAACAGGATCATCACCGACAACGGCACACAGTTCACAAGTCGCACCTTCATGCACTATGTCCAAGACCTTGGCGGCAAGATTTGTTTTGCCTCTGTTGCTCACCCGAGAAGCAACAGCCAAGCGGAAAGGGCCAATGCTAAAGTGTTGCACGGTCTCAGGACCAGAACCTTTGATAAGCTGAAAAAGTGCGGAAGACGCTGGATAGATGAGTTGCCGGCGATTCTTTGGTCAATCAGAACGACACCAAATCGAGCCACCGGCCAGACGCCCTTCGCTCTGGTCTACGGAGCGGAAGCAGTTCTCCCCACGGAACTCATATACGGATCTCCTTGAGTGCTCGCTTATGATGAGCTCGAGCAAGAGCAACTGCGGCAAGATGACACTGTGCTCCTTGAGGAGAATCGTCTTCAGGCTGCTGTGCGAGCTGCACGCTACCAGCAAGCTTTGCGCCGCTATCATAGCCGCAGAGTTCATGCCCGAAGTCTTGAGGAAGGCGACCTTGTTCTTCGACGGATTCAGTCCGCCAAGAATTCAAACAAGTTGAAGCCAAAGTGGGAAGGCCCTTATCAGGTAGTATGAGTCACCAGGCCCGGCGCTGTCTGCCTGGAGACCGAAGATGGTGTTCCAGTGAGCAATTCCTAGAATATCGAGCATCTTCGCAAGTTCTACCCATAAGGCGCGATTGCCGGGGGCCCCTGGCAACCACCCTTTTGTACAAGTCTTGCCGGCAAGGCATGTGATCCTTTGTACAAAGCCAGGCGCAGACCCTGAGCACAGATGAATAAATTCAAGTGTTGTACATTCCCTTATTGATTCCCATGTTCATATTTATATATATGCATGTTTGTCTAAGATGTTGTATGACACCTAGTCCCGGTAAGTTCTAATGAACCGCCAAGGTTTCATGTCTTTATTTTCTCTTCTTTCTTTTTCAAAAAGACAGAAGGATTCCTCGCATGCACATTTGCCGGGGGGGGGGGGAGGGAGATATGAATACCAGTTGGCGACGTTCGGAATCGACGCTTGCCGGAGGAAGGACAGTGATTGAAAGCTAAGTCCTAAAACTCAGAGCAAGTTTTTCTTTTATTACAAAGTTATTTTCCTGGACGATTTTTCGACTCTTGTATGGAAAATCTGCACGCGAAGGAACCCTTGTTGTAATCGGTCGCGCCCTTATTTTGTTTCGAGCCCGCTCAGCAATTTAAGTGGCTGCACTGAGAACACCAAGGAGTCTTGCCGGCCGCTGCGCCTCCAGCAGGCTGCTGAAGTTCCGCACCCAGCGCTCGTGGCAGGTTGCGCGCCGGCAAGTTTTTCAATAAGCGTAGGATGAACTCCATACATAAAGGAATCAGACAAGGAAAATAGCAAGCATGAACCTAAACATAGGCAAATTGTGTTACATCCATGAGTTGCCGCAATTCTAACTTGAGACTTAATTGTCTTTTACATGAGATAACGACGGCAAGGAAAAAAGGGAAGCACTCAATCCCTGCGCTGGCCTTCGATCCTTTTGATGGAGTCCACCTTCTCAAGGATAGGCGTGATGCGCTCTTCAAGCGCCTCAACATTTGGATCCCTTGGTAGATGGCCGAGCGCGTTGGAGAGGTCGATGCCGGGATTGCTGTGCACCACCTTGATGAGCACCTTGCGGAGGACGGCCCGGCAAAGCCAGCGAGTCTCGTTGGCCAGTTGGGTCGCCCGGCTAGACTGGAGGGCCCTCAACACGTTGATGATGCTTTCAAAGAACATCGTCAACCTAGCACTTGGAGATATTCTTTCCTCGGAAGAATACTTGAAGTTCGACAGGCCCATGGTTGACAGTTCTGCGGTAAGCTTCTCTGCGTTGGCAATGAGACGTCCAGTCCAGATCTCCACTCCCTTCTCGTACTCGGCTTGGGCGGCGGCAACACTCTTGAGCAGGTTCCTCTCTCCTTGGAGATCCTTGAGTAGAGCCTTCTCACGGGCCCTGCCGATCTCGAGAGACTTCTGCAGCGTGGTCAGCTTCAGCTCCAGAACCGCAATATTATCAGCCACAGAGGAGAGCTGCTTGGTCTTGTCGGACAGGGCAACTTGCATCTCCGCCAAGGAGTGGAGGGTTTTTTCCCTGTCCCCCTTGAGCGTCGAGAGCTCCTTGCCGTGCTCCTCGAGATCTGTTTCCAGCCTCTTCACTTTGTCGCTCAGCTCGTACTTGGCGGCCTCTGCAGCCTCGGCAGCATCGACGGCCTCCTTGAGCTTGCCGGCGTGACTTGCAGTCAGAGCTTCGAGTGCCTCCTTATGTTTTTTGCTCCAGCTCCTGGGTCCGCCGTGTGACAAGATTCTCGATATCCTCATCCTTGCTACGAAGCTTGGCGGCGAGCGCCTGCTCACGTGCGGTGAGATCTTCCTCATGAGCATCAAGAGCAATGCGGCGCCCCGTGAGGAGGGCATCTTCGGCAGCAATCCTTTGAGCAGCTTCATCATGCGCCTTCTCCATATCGGATTGCTTCAGGAGGACCTCATTCCACTGCTGGCTCACTTGTTCCCGGCCGGCAACCAACTCTTGGAGGGCCTCGGCGTGCCAGATCTGCATTTGTGCGATGCGCCTTTGAAAATCCGCTTCGGCCGCCTCGACAACTGCCATTCTGGAGTCCGCCTTCTCTTTTCGGGCGCGATGGAGAGCCTGGAGCTTGCGGAAATTCTCGCCCATGGCCTGAAGGAGCTGATCCTCTTCAGATTTGCCGCTGCTAGTGCTGGGGGTGTCAACAACTTTGAGCCCGGCAGCTGCAATGATTTCTTCAAAAACTTCTCCTTCGGCTGGTGCCCCAGTGCTTGCCGTCCCTGGCAAGTTGACGAGCAGGTTCACGCCAACCTTGAGGTACTTGCTGGATGAGGGGCCTTCAGATGTTGATGGCTGGTCTTCAGTGGCTGCCTCACCAGTGGCAGGGGGCTCTGTGGCCGGTGCAGCGCCTGGCGCTCCTGCGGCAGGAATGCTGTCAGTGCGGTCCTCAGCCTCCCTGTCGCCCCCTTCAGCAGGTTCTTCGGTGGTTTTCCTCTTGTGCTGTCTTGGCGGCCTCCCCATCAAGAGCACCACCAGCCTCGACAATGTCATCCTTGGTGGCCTCGCTGGCAGCGATCCTGTCTGCTTCGGCGGCGGCATCCCTGGCGGTCTCCTCGATGACAACGTCGACGTCCATGTGTTCCATCATAGGGAACTCTGAAGGGCGAAGGAGGAAAAAAGAATAAGATCAAGGTTGAAGTTTGAAGTGACTAAAGACAGAAAGATAAGAGAAAAGGAGTAATAAGCGCTCTGAGGCAATCGAGTACCTGCGTTGAGCTGCCGGGAGGTGGCTTTGCCTCTCCCGGCAACTCCGGTTGCCGGGGGTGGGTTGCCGGAGTCCGCGCCTGCCGGCTCCTCCTCAATTAGGATGGGCTCGTCGGCAGGATCTCTTGCCGGGGACGTGCTTGTGGGCGGAGCGGTCGATGAAGGAGGCACGATGGGGATGTCTTCTCCTTGTTGCTGTTCTTCTCCTGCGAACCCAAAGATATCAGTGGCAAGAATGAAAGCCTCGGCACCAGTCAGCGGAAAAAGAACAATGAACTTACGCTGGGGGCTGTGCTGGGGGCTGCGCTGGGTGCTGCGTTGAGGACTGGACTCCGGGCTGACAATGACGGTTTCTGGCACGCTCGTGGAGCCTGCCGGAGGCTCGTCACCCGTAGAAGTCCTTGACCTCTTCGCCATCCTCTCCAGCAAGGTTTCTGTGTCACTGCAGAAACAATACTAGCAAGTCAGTAAGATTGATCCAGGATTGGAAGGTAAAAGCTGTGGCAAAGTACTCACTCTTCTTCCTCTCGCTCCGGACTAAAGCCGGAGATGTCGAAGTCGACCTCCATTGCGATGTCTGAGTGGGGAGGCGGAGGAGGAGTCCTAGGCCGCTTGGCTGTGGCAGGCACCGGGGCAGCTCCCGGTGCGGTTGTACGAGACCCTCCTGCCGCCCCAGCAGTGGCCGCTGGTGTGGGTCTCGCGCGCCGCGCAGGCTGTTGACGAGCCCCTGCCGCGGTCCAGTCTTGCCGGCCACTTTCTTGCCGAGGGCTTCGCCGCTCGAAGAAGGCTGGCTTGCCGGGATGCCAGATGCAGCCTTCCGAAGAACACGCTTCGTCTTCTTCGGGGGTGGGGGCTCTTCTTGCGTCTCTTCTTCGGCCGTGTCCTCGCCGGACGAGCTCTCAGCGGCTGCGCTGCTCTCTTCCCCGGCAACCTTGTCCTCCTTGGCAGGCTTTACCTCCACTACCACCTCTGCGTCGCTGGCTTCCCACTCTATGAAGCCGAAGCTGCCGGCCTTCGCGGCAAGATTTGCCTCCTCCACTCTGGTAGCAATGTAAGCTACTTCTTGATCAGTGGTGGCTCGGATAAAATCTGACTCTTGCCGGACAGGCTTCTCCGTCAAGTTGTCAAAAAACTTCTGCGCTTCTTCCTCGGATGGCTTGGCCCAGGTCGGGTCGAGGCCGTGGGCATTGAACATCGGCATGAAGGCAATGATTGACCCCAAGGCAGAATTGTTGCACAAGGGGACAATCCTTGCCGGCAGCCGGTGCTTGTCTTCGCGCTGGAATAATTTTTAACGGAGAGCGCCAAGCTGCATAGCGGTCAGGTTGTTGTTCAGCCCGGGGCGCAATCTCATAACATCTTCCGCGTTCTTGTATTCCCAAGCTGGCCTTCCCCTGTTCTGCAGAGGGGCGATGCGGCGGCGGAGAAAGTCGAAGCCGATCATCTCCATCGTCAGTCCGGCAGCCTTCAGGCGAAGGATCCTGGTAGTGGCGATTGTGAGCCTCTCGTCCTCCGCCGCGGGGTCGCTCCAATCCTTGCCGCGGACCACCTTCTATTGCCGGGGATGACAAAATGGATGGGGATCTGCTTCCTGGATCCAGCGCCATTCAGCCCGCCACTCGTCCCACTTTTCGCGGTAAACTCCCTCTGGGTATATTTCCTTATTCCAAGCCCTTGGAATCCAGGCAATAGAACCAGAGAGGGCCTCTCCTTTTTGGATGCGAGGGTAGAAATAATGGCGAAAAAGAGCGGAATTGGGGATCACGCCAACAAAGTTTTCACAGAGATGGGCAAAGATAGACATGCAAAGTACTGCATTCGGCGTGAAATCGAGAAGGCAAAAGCCGTATGTGTACATGATATCATTGAAGAAGTCGGAAAAGGGGGGACAGAGCCCACAATAGAAATATGCAGTGAAGAAATGGTATCTGTCCGATCCGCCTTTGGAACAAGCACCTGGGATTACGCGCGTGGCGGGGTGAGCTTGCGTCCCTTTCACCCACATGCATTGGTATCGCCCCTTCAGAGCTTCAGCATCAAGCGTTGGAGGGAAGACGACGAGCCTCTTCCGCATCTTCGCCAGTTCGCTCTCCAGAACGTCGGCTTTAGCCTCCTTGCCCTTGCCTTTGCTGGCCTTGGGCAGCATGGCGACTGTGAGGACGGGAGCTGGGAGCGGGGCGAGCGTGGAAGCAGCGGGCGGGAGAGGAAAAGGCTTCGCTCTGAGCTCGAGAGGAGGAAGGCGATGGCGATGGCCAGATTGAGAAGAAGAGGGGGGTAAATAGGTTTGTGCCTCTGCGACTTCTCCTTTTTATGGGGAAGGAGCGGGGCCGCCTCTTTTATTCCCCAATGTGAATGCGCCTCTATAGGCGCGAGGCAGCTGCAGCCTTTTTGGCACGCTTCCCACGTCGCGCGCTCCGTGCGCGTAGTGGGGGGCACAGTAAAACGAGGTATTTACAAGCAGTTGATTCCCTGCCACGCATGCCCGTGCACTGTTTGGGCCTAGCCCAACAACGCCTCGCACTCATGTATGGCCTAGGCCCGGGGGCTCTTGTCGGTGTACTAAGTATTGGGCCACTAGTACCCCGTACTTGTGCACAGGCAGTTGTAGCCATCCTCACGGCAAGGCTTGCCGGGAACAGCTCGAGGTCGATTCAAGCCACCAAGGAAATCATCAAGTCAGAGATATGAGGATCAACGGATAAGCAAAGCTGGAATCCGAAGGCCAGCTTCCCCGGCAAGATCCTTGCCGGGATGGCCTTTGGCGCCCAGCAAGCCTTGGCGTCCGGCAAGGCTTGGCGCCTGGCAAGGCTTGGCGCCCAGCAAGCCTTGGCGTCCGGCAAGGCTTGGCGCCCGGCAAGGCTTGGCGCCTGGCAAGATTCGGCGCCTGGCGAGGTTCTGCCACTGTGCCACCGCTTCGGCATAGTAACAAGTCTGACATTCTGGGTCCTTCTCTGGATGCGTGGCGGCGCGCCAGTGGAGGAGAGCTTAAGCGGTGCTGATGGGATGGCCCCTTTTTCCATCCCCAAGAAAGTGAGGACACCTAAACGGACACCTCACGGTGCATTAAATGCGCTTGTCCTAATCCGTCAGGGGTTAGGTATGATACCCTGTAGCTACTTTACACCTCAATGCATGTACATTTTGCCGCTGTGGTGACCCCTTTGAGCATATAAAAGGAGGCCCAAGGCAACTGCTACAGGGGAGGAGAACTTCTGGCCCATTCTGCATGCGTAGCTGCTCTTTGAACGTACTGTTCATTGCGAGCGCTCCTGAAGGCTGGGCTCAAGAACATCAATAAGAACACAAAGCAGGAGTAGGGTTTTACGCTGATCAGCGGCCCGAACCTGGATAAAAACTTCCCATGTCGATCATTGGTTCTGCTCTTTGCGTATACCTCTCCCCCCGCCGAATCGTAAAGGGGTCTCTCGGGATCCCATAGGTGTCGTACTCCGACGATGATGCTGCCTAAATTGGATACATTTGTTTTTCTTACAAATGAAGGGCCTAACTTGGACAAGAAAGATGAACCTTGGAGCAAGTTCAAGCATGGAGATGATGGCATGCGTAAGGGGAACCAGAACGGAGTTACAAGTGATGATTTCAGGACTTTGAAGCCACCATAATGAGTGCATGAAGCCTTGGACAAAATATACAAGATGCCACTTCATAAATTTTGTCCAAAGGCTATTCTAGGTGCTGCGTCACCTTATTATTGGGCCAGGCCCATGTAATTTCAAAAACTTGAGTATAGGCTGTTTTTAGAGTCCATATGTGTGGGGAAACAAGAGTTAGGGTTGGTTTCGGACCCCTCCTCCAAGGGCCACGAAATTCCCCCCTCTTCCTCCATATATACAGCCCTTAGGGCATCGTTTATACTTCGGGTTTTGTTTAGATTAAAAGTTCGCCATAGCTGCAACTTTGCGTACTTCGTTTGTGTTCAACGACCAGACCAAGATGTCACAGAACCCCACCTTGAGCAATAAAGCTTTCATCTTAAATTCGCAATATCCAGATTGCAATCTTAGTTTCTTGCTTGTTCTTCGTTTGCTTGCAGGAAATAGACCTTCGTGGTCAGGTTGATCGTGCTCCGCTGTGGTCAATAACCTTTTGGAGTTGGTTTAGCGATTGCTAAGGCGCGACGTCCTCACACATTCATAGTCGGATCGTGAAAGTCTACTCCTCCGAAATGATAATCACCATCTCATCGAAAGACAGGACACCTTTGCCTCTATCAAGTGGTATCAGATTTCTAGGTTGCTCGGTGAGATTTTACAGTTTTTCATAGTTTAGATCGAGTCTGTTCTTCATAGCTATAGTCCAGGAAAAAGCCAAAAAAAATAATAGGGTTAGTTCATCATATCCAAACCAATATGTGCCATTGCATAATCTTTTCTGTATTTGCTTTGTTGAATTTGCGGTTGCATCGTCGTGTCAAGTTGCTGGTCTTAGCGTCTAGTTCTTTAGAGTTTCGAGTTCTGTTCACAAGTTGTCACGCCGCCACCGCACCATCATCATCGCCCCTACCATATACCACCACCGCTTATCTGCTATTTCTCTGAGTCCATATACCACCACCGCTCCGAGTCCATATACCACCACCGCTCTGAGTCCATATACCACCACCGATCCGAGTCCATATACCACCACCAATCCGAGTCCACATATACTACCGTCATATACCATCACCAGTCCGAGTTCCACCAGATTCATCTCCGCCACCAGTCCTAGTCCGAGTCCAGTATTTGTTCCTTTATTTCCGAGTTCCAGATCACGCGATACTACGAGTCGTGAATTAGTCGGATTCCCCAACTTCCGTGCCACCCGCAGAAGAAAAGTAGTTCCAGTTTAAAAAAAAACTAAGTCTGGAAAATTCTGGCTAGGCAGTTTTTAGACCATTTGTAGACTTTTTCGAAAAAAATTTGTTCTGGAGCAAAAAAAAAGAGGAAAAAAAGTGCAAAAAAAAGTGATAAAAAAAAGAAAAAAAATTCAGAGTGTGCTCCTCCCTTGTTTACGTGCAGCGCCGTGATTTTGTTAGTGTTCTAGGCTCGCGTCTCTAGCACGGTCTAGCCTAGGACCAGCACAGTACCATCGTTGAGCGTGTATTCAATGTTGCATCTCTGAATTGATTATTGCTGACCCTTTTTGCTACCATATATTAAGCCTTCCCAGCTCCACATACATCTACATCGTGCGTTTGACACCACCTGGCAATCGCTCTATCCAAGCTTTTTACAGTTTTGACTACAACAGTTGCCGATCACCACATGCTGCTTGGTAAGAACTGGTAAGACTTCGAGATTCGCTTGGCTGATTTGTAACACACCAACACCACTTCCTAGTAGTCTGTAGCATCATATTCTTGTGTGTTTCTATTGCTGCTAACCATGGCAGGATCACAAGCAGATGAGACTGACTAGGAGAACATGACGAACAAGGAGTTGCATGATAAATTTCAGCAAATGATGAGTGGCCAAGTGGGAGATGTGCTAAACAGATTTGAAGAGGCCATGGAGAAGATAGATGTGCTAAATGAATTGCTCACGCTTCTTCCCCAACCACCACCGGCTGCACTTGTCCCACCTCTGCAATGACAACAACAACGCCCCCTTCCGAATCAGTTCGGACGAGCGAAGCGTGTTCCTCTTGAGGATGGCCAAACTTCTGGTGCTGCTGTACCTACTGTTGATGCTTCTTTGGCTCCTGCTCCTGCTACTGCTGGTGCCGACGAGGAGGATGATTACGCAGGCGATTATGAGGATGAGGTTGATCAAAATCAGAACTACGTGCAACCACCAGCACCAGGTCGTCCACATACATATAATCGCAATGGTAGGGCTGCACTACCAGTTCAGGTACGAGATCATGACCGCTTCCTAAACTGAAATTGAATATTCCACCATTTGAGGGTAGATATGTTCCTGATATATATCTTACTTGGGAGTTAGAAACTGAACAATGTTTTACATGTTTACAATACCCCGAGGAGAGGCGTGTTGCTGCTGCTCTTTGTGATTTCACTAGTTTTGCTTGTGTGTGGTGGTCTGAACATCGTAGATTATATCCGAATAATATTCCAACTACTTGGGCTGCTTTGAAAACTGCTATGCGTACTCGCTGGGTTCCACCATATTATCAACGTGAATTACTTCAAAAATTACAGCGTTTAAGACAAGGAAAAAATTATGTAGAAGAATATTATCAGGAATTACAAACTGGCATGATTAGATGTGGTATTGTTGAGGATAATGAAGCTATGCTTGCACGTTTTATGGGTGGATTAAATAAAGAGATTCAGACCATTCTAGAGTATAAGGAGTATAATAATATCACTCGTTTATTCCATCTTGCTTGCAAAGCTGAATGTGAAGTGCAGGATCGACAGGCATTGGCGCGAACTAATTTTTCTGCAGGTCGATCTTCATCATGGACACTGCATGCATCCCCTACTCCCACATGTCCTACTGCAGCACCACTGACTTCAGCCACCAATTCCAACCGAGATACAAGAAAACAGGCAACGCCACCACCATCTGCCAGGAGTACACCTTCTGGGCCTGCCCAGAGCTCTTCTTCATCTATGGCATCAACAGGGCACACACATGATATTATTTGTCATCGTTGTAAGGGTAGAGGTCATTATGTGAGATAATGCCAATCTCCGCGTGTTATGATTGCTACTGAGGATGGTGGGTATGAGTCCGCTAGTGACTATGATGAGGAGACTTTGGCTCTTATTACAAGTGAAGAACACGGTGGAGATGATTCTGAACATGAGACGCAATACATGGCTCCTGAAGATGCTGACAGGTATGAATGTTTAGTTGCTCAACGTGTTTTGAGTGTGCAGGTCACACAAGTTGAGCAAAATCAGAGGCATAATTTGTTCCATGCAAAGGGAGTTGTGAAGGAATGTTCTGTTCGCGTTATCATAGATGGAGGGAGCTGCAACAACTTGGCTAGCATGGAGATGGTGGAGAAGCTATCTCTCACCACAAGACCACATCCACATCCTTACTATATCCAATGGTTCAACAACAGCGGCAAGGTTAAGGTAACACGTACTGTTCGTGTGCATTTTAGTATCTCTACATATGCTGATTATGTTGATTGTGATGTGGTACCCATGCAAGCATGTTCCTTATTACTTGGTAGACCATGGCAATTTGATAAAAATTATGTACACCATGGTAGAAACAATCAGTATACTCTTGTTCATAATGATAAACATATTACTTTGCTTCCTATGACTCCTGATTCTATTTTGAAAGATGATATTAATAGAGCTAGTAAAGCAAAGCAGGAGAAAAATAAGAGTGAAAATCTGATTGTGGTAAAAGAATTTGAGCAACAAATGAAGCCTAATAATAAACCATCTAGTGTTCCTTCTGAAATTAAATGGAAAAGTGCATGTTTACTTGCCACCAAATCTGATATTGATGAGCTAGATTTCAGCAAATCTGTTTGCTATGCTTTTGTGTGCAAAGAGGCATTATTTTCATTCGAGGACGTGCCTTCCTCTTTGCCTCCTGCTGTCACTAACATTTTGCAGGAGTTCGCTGACATCTTTCCACAAGACGTGCCACCGGGATTACCACCTATTCGCGGGATTGAGCATCAGATTGACTTAATTCCTGGTGCTTCATTGCCAAACCGTGCGCCCTACCGTACCAATCCAGAGGAGACGAAGGAGATTATGCATCAAGTACAGGAGCTGCTCGACAAAGGTTATATACGCGAATCTCTTAGTCCTTGTGCTGTTCCTATTATACTAGTGCCAAAAAAGGATGGTACGTCGCGTATGTGTGTCGATTGTAGAGGCATTAATAATATTACTATTCATTATCGTCATCCTATTCCTAGGCTAGATGATATGCTTGATGAATTGAGTGGCTCTACAATATTCTCCAAAGTTGATTTGCGTAATGGATACCATCAAATTTGTATGAATTTGGGAGATGAATGGAAAACAACATTTAAAACTAAGTTTGGTTTATATGAGTGGTTAGTCATGCCTTTTGGGTTAACTAATGCACCTAGTACCTTCATGAGATTAATGAACGAAGTTTTACGTGCTTTCATTGGACGATTTGTGGTAGTTTACTTTGATGATATACTGATATATAGCAGATCTTTGGAGGAACATTTGGAACATTTACGTGCTGTTTTTATTGCTCTACGTGATGCATGTTTGTTTGGTATCCTTGGGAAGTGCACCTTTTGCACCGACCGAGTATCTTTTCTTGGCTATGTTGTTACTCCACAGGGAATTGAAGTTGATAAAGCCAAGATTGAAGCTATTGAGAGTTGGCCGCAGCCCAAAATGGTCACACAAGTGAGGAGTTTCCTTGGCCTCGCTGGTTTCTATAGGCGTTTTGTGAGAGATTTCAGCACCATTGCTGCACCTCTCAATGAGCTTACAAACAAGGATGTGCCTTTCGTTTGGGGTACCGCACAGGAAGAAGCCTTCACGGTATTGAAAGATAAGTCGACACATGCTCCTTTACTCCAACTTCCTGATTTTAATAAGACTTTTGAGCTTGAATGTGATGCTAGTGGAATTGGATTAGGAGGTGTGTTATTACAAGATGGCAAACCTGTTGCATACTTTTCTGAAAAATTTAGTGGGCCTAGTCTGAACTATTCTACTTATGATAAAGAATTATATGCTCTTGTTCGGACCTTAGAAAGATGGCAACATTATTTATGGCCCAAAGAATTTGTTATACATTCTGATCATGAATATTTGAAACACATTAAAAGTCAAGCAAAACTGAACCGTAGACATGCTAAATGGGTTGAATTCATTGAGACTTTCCCTTATGTCATTAAACACAAGAAGGGTAAAGAAAATGTTATTGGTGATGCATTGTCTCGTTGTTATACTATGCTTTCACAACTTGACTTTAAAATATTTGGTTTGGAAACCATCAAAGATCAATATGTGCATGATGCTGAATTTAAAGATGTATTGCAGAATTGTAAAGAAGGGAGAACATGGAACAAGTTCGTCGTTAACGATGGATTTGTGTTTCGTGCTAACAAGCTATGCATTCCAGCTAGCTCAGTTCGTCTTTTGTTGTTGCAGGAGGCGCATGGAGGAGGATTAATGGGACACTTTGGCGTCAAGAAGATGGAGGATATACTTGCTACACATTTCTTTTGGCCAAAGATGAGACGGGATGTTGAGCGCTTTGTTGCTCGCTGCACTACATGTCAAAAAGCTAAGTCATGACTCAATCCTCATGGTTTATATATGCCTTTGCCTGTACCTAGTGTTCCATGGGAGGATATCTCTATGGACTTTGTTTTGGGTTTACCTTGAACAAAGAAGGGGAGGGATAGCATATTTGTTGTCGTAGATAGATTCTCTAAAATGGCACACTTCATACCATGTCATAAAAGCGATGATGCTGCTAATGTTGCTGATTTGTTCTTTCATGAAATTATTCGCTTGCATGGTGTGCCAATTACAATTGTTTCAGATCGTGATACTAAATTTCTTAGCCACTTTTGGAGATGTTTATGGGCTAAGTTGGGGACTAAATTGCTTTTTAGTACTACATGTCACCCCCAAACTGATGGACAAGCTGAAGTAGTCAATAGAACATTGTCTACTATGCTTAGGGCTGTTTTGAAGAATAACCAAAAAATGTGGGAAGAATGCTTGCCTCATATTGAATTTGCTTATAATCGTTCGCTGCATTCTACTACTAAGATGTGCCCTTTTGAAATTGTGTATGGTTTCCTACCTCATGCACCTATTGATTTGTTGCCTCTTCCATCTTCGGAGAAGGTTAATTTTGATGCTAAACAATGTGCTAAATTGATTTTAAAAATGCATGAGTTAACTAAGGAAAATATTGAGTGCATGAATGCTAAATATAAACTTGCTGGAGATAAGGGTAGAAAACATGTTGTCTTTGCACCTGGAGATCTTGTTTGGTTACATTTGTGTAAGGATAGGTTTCCGGATTTGCGCAAGTCAAAGCGAATGCCACGTGCTGATGGTCCTTTTAAGGTGTTAGAGAAAATAAATGATAATGCATATAAACTTGAGCTGCCTGCAGATTTTGGGGTTAGTCCCACTTTTAACATTGAAGATTTGAAGCTTTATTTGGGCGAGGAAGATGATCTTCCGTCGAGGATGACTTCATTTCAAGAAGGGGAGGATGATGAGGACATCAATACCGTTGTTACACCCACAGCCCCTGCTGCTATACATACTGGACCAATTACTAGGGCTCGCGCACGCCAATTGAATTACCAGGTACTTTCGTTTCTTGGTAACGATTCTAATTGTCATGAGAATATGATGCTGCCTACATTGGATACATTTGTTTTGCTTACAAATGAAGGGCCTAGCTTGGACAAGAAAGATGAACCTTGCAGCAAGTTCAAGCATGGAAATGATGGCATGCGCAAGGGGAACCAGAATGGAGTTACAAGTGATGATTTCAGGACTTTGAAGCCACCATAATGAGTGCATGAAGCCTTGGACGAAATATACAAGATGCCACTTCATAAATTTTGTCCAGAGGCTATTCTAGGTGCTACGTCACCTTATTATTGGGCCAGGCCCATGTAATTTCAAAATACTTGAGTATAGGCTGTTTTTAGAGTCCGTATGTGTGGGGAAACAAGAGTTAGGGTTGGTTTTGGACCCCTCCTCCAAGGGCCACGAAATTCCCCCCTCTTCCTCCATGTATACAATACTTAGGGCATCGTTTAGACTTCGGGTTTTGTTTAGATTAAAATTTCGCCATTGCTGCAACTTCATGTACTTCGTTTGTGTTCAACGACCAGACCAAGACATCACAGAACCCCACCTTGAGCAATAAAGCTTTCATCTTAAATTCACAATATCTAGATTGCAATCTTAGTTTCTTGCTTGTTCTTCATTTGCTTGCAGGAAATAGACCTTCATGGTCAGGTTGATCGTGCTCCGGTGTGGCCAATAACCTCTCGGAGTTGGTTTAGCAATTGCTAAGGTGCGACGTCCTCACACATTCGTAGTCGGATCGTGAAAGTCTACTCCTCCGAAAAGATAATCACCATCTCATCGAAAGACGGGACACCTTTGCCTCTATCACGGTACTACCGCCTACAGGCGGTACTACCGCCTCTACGGCCGCTCCCACTTCCGCTCGTCCTGCAGGGTCTAACGAGGTTCCACGATAGAGACCCGGAGGTACTATCGTAGAACCCGACACGAAAAGTCGAGACCACAGCAGTGAGCGGTTGTACAAGCGGAACAGGCAGCGGTACTACCGCTGCCGCCCGCGGTACTACCGCTTGCGGCTCTCCACCACTTTTTTTTAGCAAAACAGATGGATTACTCCAAAGAACCAGAAAGATGAGATGGGTACAAATATGAGTGTGTAGTGATGATTCTAGCCAAACCTTTCCGAAGCGGACCCCCGCTTGATAGTACGGTTTTCGCTACGACTCAAGTCCACCAAAAAAGAAACGCAGGAAAGAAAACCTTCTTCACTCTGAAACTCCGAGGGGCTTGAATCATCTTGTGGCATATGTTTCATAATCTGAAATGCTCAATGCACACGATTAGTCCACGAACACATTGTCATCAATCACCAAAACCACTTAGGGAGAAATATGCCCTAACAGAGGTTTATGTGTGATAGAGCGTATCTGAAAGTGCAACTAATCCCTGGGTGGTTTTGGTAATTCATAACAACATATAGCTCATTGAACTTATAACTTTTCAAGTTGATTATTTCAGATAGTTCAATGATTGGCATGGCATGGACTAGAGATGTGGACCCCTCAAAATGCTAAGGACAAATATTGGCAAAAGCTCCAGACTCTACATTTCTATTTTAGTGATCCAAGATCACATTGAGTCCATAGGAAAAGCCAATACTATTAAAAGGGGATGAGGTGTTGCTTAATGGTCTACTTGCTCAAAATGCTTAGTGATATGCTCCAGAGCCCTCAACCATCTTCTCATATCCAAATATGTCCTAAACCTAAAGTCAAACTCGGCCCCACCGATTTGATCTATCCGGCGCCACCGAGTTCACTTGACATAGCCATAGCCAGAAACCCTAATCAGTTCGGTCTAACCGATAGGGATCTCGGTCTCACCGAGATAGGATTGCAAACTCTCTGTTTCCCTTCGTAACGTTTCGGTCTCACCGAGGTGAGCGATCGGTCCCACCGAGTTCGCAATGCAAACTCTCTGTTCCCTTTCATAACGTTTCGGTCTCACCGAAAGGAGCGCTTGGTCCCACCAAGTTTGCCTGACCAACTCTCTGTTTCCTTATTACTGAAATTCGTCTCACCGAGTTGAAGTAATCGGTCAAACCGAGATCAAGTTTTGCCTTAACCCTAGATCATCGATCCCACCGAGTTGATCATGTCGGTCCCACTGAAATTCCTAACGTTCACATTTTTGACTGGATCGGTCTCACCGAGTTTACCTATTCGGTCTGACCGAGTTGGCTCATTTGTGTGTAATGGTTAGATTTTGTGTGGAGGCTATATATACCCCTCCACCCTCCTCTCCATCAGCGAGAGAGCCATCAGAACGTGCCTACACTTCCACTACTCATTTTCTGAGAGAGAACCACCTACTCATGTGTTGAGATCAAGACATTCCATTCCTACCACAAGAATCCTAATCTCTAGCCTTCCCCAAGTTGCTTTCCACTCAAATCATCTTTCCACCATAGCCAAATCTGTGAGAGAGAGTTGAGTGTTGGGGAGACTATTATTTGAAGCACAAGAGCAAAGAGTTCATCATCAACACACCGTCTATTAACTTTTGGAGAGTGGTGTCTCCTAGATTGGTTAGGTGTCACTTGGGAGCCTCCGTCAAGATTGTGGAGTTGAACCAAGGAGTTTGTAAGGGCAAGGAGATCGCCTACTTCGTGAAGATCTACCCGATTGAGGCAAGTCCTTCGTGGGTGATGGTGATAGAGGCGAGGGTGTCCCGATCTTTCGATGAGATGATATCTATCGTTTTTGGTGGAGTAGACTTTGACGATCCGACTACGAACGTGCGAGGACGTCGCGCCTTAGCAATCGCTAAACCAACTCCGAGAGGTTATTGACCACGCCGGAGCACAATCAACCTGACCCCGAGGGTTTATCTCCTGCAAGCAAATGAAGAACAAGCAAGAAACTAAGATTTGCAATCTGGATATTGCGAATATAAGATGAAAGCTTTATTGATCGAGGAGGGGTTCTGTGACGTCTTGGTCTGGTCGTTGAACACAAACAAAGTACGCGAAGTTGCAGCTATGGCGAACTTTTAATCTAAACAAAACCCAAAGTCTAAACGGTGCCCTAAGGGCTGTATATATGGAGGAAGAGGGGGGGGATTTCGTGGCCCTTGAAGGAGGGGTCCGAAACCAACCCTATCTCTTGTTTCCCCACACATACGGACTCTAAAAATAGCCTATACTCAAGTATTTCGTAATTACATGGGCCTGGCCCAATAATAAGGTGACGCAGCACCTATAATAGCCTCTGGACGAAATTTATGAAGTGGCATCTTGTATATTTCGTCCAAGGCTTCCTGCACTCCTTATGGTGGCTTCAAAGTCCTGAAATCATCACTTGTAACTCCGTTCTTGTTCCCCTTGCGCATGCCATCATCTCCATGCTTGTACTTGCTCCAAGGTTCCTCTTTCTTGTCCAAGCTAGGCCCTTCATTTGTAAGCAAAACAAATGTATCCAATTTAGGCAGCATCATATTCTCATGAACATTAGAATCATTACCAAGAAACGAAAGTACCTGATAATTTAGTTGGCGTGCGCGAGCTCTAGTAATTGGTCCAGTATGTATAGCAGCAGGGGCTGTGGGTGTAACAATGGTATTGATGTCCTCATCATCCTCCCCTTCTTGAAATGAAGTCGTCCTCGACGGAAGCTCATCTTCCTCACCCAAATAAGGCTTCAAATCTGCAATGTTAAAAGTGGGACTAACCCCAAAATCTGCAGGCAACTCAAGTTTATATGCATTATCATTTATTTTCTCTAACACCTTAAAAGGACCATCAGCACGTGGCATTAGCTTTGATTTGCGCAAATCAGGAAATCTATCCTTACGCAAATGTAACCAAACAAGATCTCCAGGTGCAAACACAACATGTTTTCTACCCTTATCTCCAGCAAGTTTATATTTAGCATTCATACGCTCAATGTTCTCCTTAGTTAACTCATGCATTTTTACGATCAATTCAGCACGTTGTTTAGCATCAAAATTAAACTTCTCCGAAGATGGAAGAGGCAACAAATCAATAGGTGCACGAGGTAGGAAACCATATACAATTTCAAAAGGGCACATCTTAGTAGTAGAATGCAATGAACGATTATAAGCAAATTCAATATGAGGCAAGCATTCTTCCCACATTTTCTTGTTATTCTTCAAAACAGCCCTAAGCATAGTAGACAAAGTTCTATTGACTACTTCAGTTTGTCCATCAGTTTGGGGGTGACAAGTAGTACTAAAAAGCAGTTTAGTCCCCAACTTAGCCCATAAACATCTCCAAAAGTGGCTAAGAAATTTGGTATCACGATCTGAAACAATAGTATTTGGCACACCATGCAAGCGAATAATTTCACGAAAGAACAAATCAGCAACATTAGCAGCATCATCGCTTTTATGACATGGTATAAAGTGTGCCATTTTCGAGAACCTATCCACGACAACAAATATGCTATCCCTCCCCTTCTTTGTTCGAGGTAAACCCAAAACAAAGTTCATAGATATATCCTCCCATGGAACACTAGGTACAGGCAAAGGCATATATAAACCATGAGGATTGAGTCGTGACTTAGCTTTTTGACATGTAGTGCAGCGAGCAACAAAGCGCTCAACATCCCGTCTCATCTTTGGCCAAAAGAAATGTGTAGCAAGTACATCCTCCGTCTTCTTTACGCCAAAGTGTCCCATTAATCCTCCTCCATGCGCCTCCTGCAACAACAAAAGACGAACGGAGCTAGCTGGAATGCATAGCTTGTTAGCACGAAACACAAATCCATCGTTAACGACGAACTTGTTCCATGTTCTCCCTTCTTTACAATTCTGCAATACATCTTTAAATTCAGCATCATGCACATATTGATCTTTGATGGTCTCCAAACCAAATATTTTAAAGTCAAGTTGTGAAAGCATAGTATAACGACGAGACAATGCATCAGCAATAACATTTTCTTTACCCTTCTTGTGTTTAATGACATAAGGGAAAGTCTCAATGAATTCAACCCATTTAGCATGTCTACGGTTCAGTTTGGCTTGACTTTTACTATGTTTCAAAGATTCATGATCAGAATGAATAACAAATTCTTTGGGCCATAAATAATGTTGCCATGTTTCCAAAGTCCGAACAAGAGCATATAATTCCTTATCATAAGTAGAGTAATTCAGACTAGGCCCACTCAATTTTTCAGAAAAGTATGCAACAGGTTTGCCATCTTGTAATAACACACCTCCTAATCCAATTCCACTAGCATCACATTCAAGCTCAAAAGTCTTATTAAAATCAGGAAGTTGGAGTAAAGGAGCATGTGTTAACTTATCTTTCAACACCGTGAAGGCTTCTTCCTGTGCGGTACCCCAAACAAAAGGCACATCCTTCTTTGTAAGCTCGTTGAGAGGTGCAGCAATGGTACTGAAATCTCTCACAAAACGCCTATAGAAACCAGCGAGGACAAGGAAACTCCTCACTTGTGTGACCGTTTTGGGCTGCGGCCAACTCTCAATAGCTTCAATCTTGGCTTTATCAACTTCAATTCCCTGTGGAGTAACAACATAGCCAAGAAAAGATACTCGGTCGGTGCAAAAGGTGCACTTCCCAAGGTTACCAAACAAACGTGCATCACGTAGAGCAATAAAAACAACACGTAAATGTTCCAAATGTTCCTCCAAAGATCTGCTATAAATCAATATATCATCAAAGTAAACTACCACAAATCGTCCAATGAAAGCACGTAAAACTTCGTTCATTAATCTCATGAAAGTACTAGGTGCATTAGTTAACCCAAAAGGCATGACTAACCACTCATATAAACCGAACTTAGTTTTAAATGCTGTTTTCCATTCATCTCCCAATTTCATACAAATTTGATGGTATCCACTACGCAAATCAACTTTGGAGAATATTGTAGAGCCACTCAATTCATCAAGCATATCATCTAGCCTAGGAATAGGATGACGATAACGAATAGTAATATTATTAATGCCTCTACAATCAACACACATACGCGATGTACCATCCTTTTTTGGCACTAGTATAATAGGAACAGCACAAGGACTAAGAGATTCGCATATATAACCTTTGTCGAGCAGCTCCTGTACTTGACGCATAATCTCCTTCGTCTCCTCTGGATTGGTACGGTATGGCGCACGGTTTGGCAACGAAGCACCGGGAATTAAGTCAATCTGATGCTCAATCCCGCGAATAGGTGGTAATCCCGGTGGCACGTCTTGTGGAAAGACGTCAGCGAACTCCTGCAAAATGTTAGTGACCGCAGGAGGCAAAGAGGAAGGCACGTCCTCGAATGAAAATAACGCCTCTTTGCACACAAAAGCATAGCAAACAGAATTGCTGAAATCTAGCTCATCAATATCAGATTTGGTGGCAAGTAAGCATGCACTTTTCAATTTAATTTCAGAAGCAACACTAGATGGTTTATTATTAGGCTTCATTTGTTGCTCAAATTCTTTTGCCACAATCTGATTTTCACTCTTATTTTTCTCCTGCTTTTCTTTACTAGCTCTATTAATATCATCTTTCAAAATAGAATCAGGAGTCATAGGAAGCAAAGTAATATGTTTATCCTTATGAACAAGAGTATACTGATTGTTTCTACCATGGTGTACAGAATTTTTATCAAATTGCCATGGTCTACCAAGTAATAATGAACATGCTTGCATGGGTACCACATCACAATCAACATAATCAGCATATGTAGAGATACTAAAATGCACACGAACAGTACGTGTTACCTTAACCTTGCCGCTGTTGTTGAACCATTGGATATAGTAAGGATGTGGATGTGGTCTTGTGGTGAGAGATAGCTTCTCCACCATCTCCATGCTAGCCAAGTTGTTGCAGCTCCCTCCATCTATGATGACGCGAACAGAACGTTCCTTCACAACTCCCTTTGTATGGAACAAATTATGCCTCTGATTTTGCTCAGCTTGTGTGACCTGCACACCCAAAACACGTTGAGCAACTAAACATTCATACCTGTCAGTGTCTTCAGGAGCCATGTATTGCGTCTCATGATCAGAATCATCTCCACCGTGTTCTTCACTTGTAATAAGAGCCAAAGTCTCCTCATCATAATCACTAGCGGACTCATACCCACCATCCTCAGTAGCAATCATAACACGCGGAGATTGGCATTCTCTCGCATAATGACTTCTTCCCTTACAACGACGACAAATAATATCATGTGTGTGCCCTGTTGATGCCATAGATGAAGAAGAGCTCTGGGCAGGCCCAGAAGGTGTACTCTTGGCAGATGGTGGTGGTGGTGCCTGTTTTCTTGTATCTCGGTTGGAATTGGCGGCTGAAGTCAGTGGTGCCGCAGTAGGACGTGTGGGAGTAGAGGAGGCACGCGGTGTCCATGATGAAGATCGACCTGCAGAAAAATTAGTTCGCGCCAATGCCTGTCGATCCTGCACTTCACGTTCAGCTTTACAAGCAAGATGGAATAAACGAGTGATATTATTATACTCCTTATACTCTAGAATGGTCTGAATCTCTCTATTTAATCCACCCATGAAACGTGCAAGCATAGCTTCATTCTCCTCAACAATACCACATCTACTCATGCCAGTTTGTAATTCCTGATAATATTCTTCTACAGAATTTTTTCCTTGTCTTAAGCGCTGCAATTTTTGAAGTAATTCACGTTGATAATATGGTGGAACCCAACGAGTACGCATAGCAGTTTTCAAAGCAGCCCACGTAGCTGGAATAGGATATAATCTACAATGTTCAGACCACCATACACATGCAAAACTAGTGAAAGCACAAACAGCAGCAGCAACACGTCGTTCCTCGGGATATTGTAAACATGTAAAACGTTGTTCAGTTTCTAACTCCCAAGTAAGATATATATCAGGAACATATCTACCCTCGAATGGTGCAATATTCAATTTTAATTTAGGAAGATGGTCATGATCTCGTACCTGAAGTGGTGGTGCAGGCCTACCATTGCGATTATTTGCATGTGGACGACCTGGTGCTGGTGGTTGCACGTAGTTATGATTTTGATCAACCTCATCCTCATAATCGCCCGCGTAATCATCCTCCTCCTCGGCACCAGCAGCAGCAGGAGCAGGAGCCAAAGAAGCATCAACAGTAGGTACAGCAGCACCAGAAGTTTGGCCATCCTCAAGAGGAACACGCTTCGCTCGTCCGAACTGATTTGGAAGGGGGCGTTGTTGTTGTCGTTGCAGAGGTGCGACAGGTGCAGCCGGTGGTGGTTGGGGAAGACGCGTGAGCAATTCATTAAACTTGTTATCCAGCTTTGTCTCGAACGACTTCTCCATGCCATCTATCTTCTCCATGGCCTCTTCAAATCTGTTTAGCACATCTCCCACCTGGCCACTCATCATTTGCTGAAATTTATCATGCAACTCCTTGTTCGTCATGTTCTCCCAGTCAATCTCGTCGGCTTGTGATCCTGCCATGGTTAGCAGCAATAGAAACACACAAGAATATGATCCTACAGCCTACTAGAAAGTGGTGGTGGTGTGGTGTGGTGTCACAAATCCGTCAAGCAAATCTCAAATTCTTACCAGTTCTTACCCAGCAGCAGGTGGTGATCGGCAACCTTTGTAGTCAAAACTCTCAAAGCTTGGACAGAGCGATTGCCAGGTGGTGTCAAACGCACGATGTAGATGTATGTGGAGCTGGGAAGGCTTATGATATGGTAGCAAAAAGGGTCAGCAATAATCAATTCAGAGATGCAATGTTGAATAAACTCTCAACGACGGTACTGTGCTGGTCCTAGGCTAGACCGTGCTAGAGACGCGAGCCTAGAACACTAACAAAAATCACGGCGCTGCACGTAAACAAGGGAGGAGCACACTCTGAATTTTTTTTCTTTTTTTTTTGCACTTTTTTTTCCTCTTTTTTTTTTGCTCCGCAACAATTTTTTTTCGAAAAAGTCTACAAATGGTCTAAAAACTGCCTAGCCAGAATTTTCCAGACTTTTTTTTTTTGAAACTGGAACTATTTTTCTTCTGCGGGTAGCACGAAAATTGGGGAATCCGACTTGTTCATGACTCGTAGTATCGCGTGATCTGGAACTCTAAAATAAAGGAATAAATACTGGACTCGGACTAGGACTGGTGGCAGAGATGAATCTGGTGGAACTCGGACTGGTGATGGTATATGACGGTAGTATATGTGGGCTCGGATTGGTGGTGGTATATGGACTCGGATCGGTGGTGGTATATGGACTCGGATCGGTGGTGGTATATGGACTCAGAGAAATAGCAGATAAGCTGTGGTGGTATATGGTAGGGGCGATGATGATGGTGCGGCGGCGGCATGACAACTTGTGAACAGAACTCGAAACTCTAAAGAACTAGACGCTAAGACCAGCAACTTGACACGACGATGCAACCGCAAATTCAACAAAGCGAAACCCCTAAAAAGATTATGCAAAGGCTTAGATTGGTTCGGATATGATGAACTAACCCTAAATTTTTTTTTGGCTTTTTCCTGGACTGTAGGTATGAAGAACAGACTCGATCTAAACTACGAAAAACTGTAAATCTCACCGAGCAACCTGGGAATCTGATACCACTTGATAGAGGCGAGGGTGTCCCGATCTTTCGATGAGATGATATCTATCGTTTTTGGTGGAGTAGACTTTGACGATCCGACTACGAACGTGCGAGGACGTCGCGCCTTAGCAATCGCTAAACCAACTCCGAGAGGTTATTGACCACGCCGGAGCACAATCAACCTGACGCCGAGGGTCTATCTCCTGCAAGCAAACGAAGAACAAGCAAGAAACTAAGATTTGCAATCTGGATATTGCGAATATAAGATGAAAGCTTTATTGATCGAGGTGGGGTTCTGTGACGTCTTGGTCTGGTCGTTGAACACAAACGAAGTACGCGAAGTTGCAGCTATGGCGAACTTTTAATCTAAACAAAACCCAAAGTCTAAACGGTGCCCTAAGGGCTGTATAAATGGAGGAAGAGGGGGGGGGATTTCGTGGCCCTTGAAGGAGGGGTCCGAAACCAACCCTATCTCTTGTTTCCCCACACATACGGACTCTAAAAATAGCCTATACTCAAGTATTTGGAAATTACATGGGCCTGGCCCAATAATAAGGTGACGCAGCACCTATAATAGCCTCTGGACGAAATTTATGAAGTGGCATCTTGTATATTTCGTCCAAGGCTTCCTGCACTCCTTATGGTGGCTTCAAAGTCCTGAAATCATCACTTGTAACTCCGTTCTTGTTCCCCTTGCGCATGCCATCATCTCCATGCTTGAACTTGCTCCAAGGTTCCTCTTTCTTGTCCAAGCTAGGCCCTTCATTTGTAAGCAAAACAAATGTATCCAATTTAGGCAGCATCATATTCTCATGAACATTAGAATCATTACCAGGAAACGAAAGTACCTGATAATTTAATTGGCGTGCGCGAGCTCTAGTAATTGGTCCAGTATGTATAGCAGCAGGGGCTGTGGGTGTAACAATGGTATTGATGTCCTCATCAGATGGCCATGGTGGGATAGACAAGGTTGCTTCTTCATGGACCCTTCGTGGGTGGAGTCCTCCGTGGACTCCCGTAACCGTTACCCTTCGTGGGTTGAAGTCTCCATCAAGGTGGATGTACGATAGCACCACCTATCGGAACCACGCCAAAAATCTCCGTGTCTACATTGCGTTTGGCTTCTCCAAACCCTTCCCTTTACCTTCATATGCAATGTTTTACTTTCCGCCGCTATACTCTTAGAATTGCATGTGTAGGTTGATTGCTTGACTTGTGCTAAGTTGTTAAAATCTGCCAAGACTTAAAATTGGGAAAAGGCTAGATTTTTATTTGGTCAAGTAGTCTAATCACCCCACCTCTAGACCTTCTTTCAATCCTACAAGTGGTATCAGAGCTTTGGTCTCCATTTGACTTGATTTCCATAGCTTTGGTATCATAGCCTTGGTTTCACAACCTAGGAGAGTATGGCGTCTAGCGAGGGAAATTACCACCGTAGAGGTCCTTACTTTGATGGTACTAATTTTGCTAGTTGGAAGCATAAGATGAAAATGCATATTCTTGGACATAACCTCGCCGTTTGGGCTATTGTGTGTATTGGCTTGCAAGGTGAATTCTTTGATGGAAGAGAATCAAATCGTGAAGCAACCACGGAAGAATTGAAGATGTTGCAATACAATGCTCAAGCTTGCGATATCCTCTTCAATGGATTGTGCCCCGAAGAATTCAACAAAATCAGCCGCCTTGAGAATGCAAAGGAAATTTGGGATACTTTGATTGATACGCACGAAGGTACCGAGTCCGTCAAGGAATCCAAATTGGATGTGCTTCAAAGTCAACTTGACAAGTTCAAAATGAAGGATGGCAAAGGTGTCGCTGAAATGTACTCTAGGCTTGCTCTCATCACAAATGAGATTGCCGGCTTAGGAAGTGAAGAGATGACCGACAAATTCATCATCAAGATGATCCTAAGAGCCTTGCATGGGAAGTATGATACCGTGTGCACATTGATCCAAATGATGCCCAATTACAAAGATCTCAAGCCAACGGAAGTCATTGGTAGAATTGTTGCTCATGAGATGTCACTCAAGGATAAAGAAGAGCTTCACAACAAGTCTAGTGGTGCTTACAAAGCTTCATGTGATGCTCCTACATCATCAAGTGAGAAACAAGTCTTCAATGAAGAATTGAGCCTAATGGTGAAGAACTTCAACAAGTTCTATAAGAGTAGAAGCAAAGAAAGAAGTCACAAGTCAAGGTCCTACAATGACAAAAGATCTTCTAGTCATGATCGCAATTGCTACAATTATGGAAGAGCCGGACATTACTCTAGTGAATGTACGGCTCCCTACAAGAGAAGAGAAGACTCACCAAAAAGGAGAAGCAAAACATAAGAATCACCTCCGAGAGAGAGAAGGAGTAGAGATGATCGTTATGAACGAAGATCCTCTCGCAGAAGCAAGGATTCGGAAAGGAAGGACAAGTCATCAAAGAGCTACACAAGACGAAGACATCAAGCTCATGTTGGTGAATGGGTATCCGGTTCCGACTCTGACAACTACTCTGAGAGAAGTTATCACTCCGACTCCGAATATACTCAAGATGAAGGTGTTGCCGGTCTTGCACTTGTGTCATCCAACTCCTACGACATATTTGATTCACCAAATGAAGGGATTGGAAGATGCTTCATGGCTAAAGGCCCCAAGGTATCACACCCCGAGTATGTTGATTTCAATAGTGATGAGGATGACTTGCTAGGTGATGATGATTTACTTGTTGACAATTCTAGTGATGAAATTGCTCTTAATCATGCTAATCAAGATGAAATGAATGACAATGTTAAGAAGGAGATTGAGCATCTAACTAAAGAACTAAACACTCTTAAGTTAGCTCATCAAACTACCTTAGAAGATCATCGAGAGCTTTTAAAGACTCATGAGAAGCTACGCTTTGAAAAGCT
The DNA here is from genome assembly GCA_011799875.1 of Thinopyrum elongatum. Classification (NCBI taxonomy): domain Eukaryota; kingdom Viridiplantae; phylum Streptophyta; class Magnoliopsida; order Poales; family Poaceae; genus Thinopyrum; species Thinopyrum elongatum. The sequence goes on along the minus strand of CM022297.1, from coordinate 200,317,310 downwards.
CAATCTAGAGCAAGAGCATGAGTTCTTAAAAGCAATCAATGATGATCTTCGTAAGAAAAGTTCTTCTTACATTGCCAAGCATTTACTCTTGTCTACTTACATGCCTCAAGTAAAATCTAGCAACAAGAGTAAAAAAGATTCTTCGTCTAGTAGTAACAATAATCATGTTAAATCCAATATTGTTGCTTCTAGTAGTTCTCTTGATTCCACTAATGATTCTCTTAGCCAAGTTACACTTGAGCAAGAAAATAGCTTATTGAAGGGAATTATAGAGAAAGGTGTTTACAAGAGCCTTGCCGGAAGTAAGCAATTTGAGGAAATTGTACGCAAGCAAGGAAGGCACCGGAAGAATCAAGGTGTTGGTTTTGAACGCAAGTTCAATGCCAATGGTGTTGAGTGGGAAGAAGATCAATACCCCAAGACGAAGTTTGTTCCTCAACAAGAGAAGTATGACCCCACTTCTTTCGAGGGAACACAAGCTCAAGAAGATCTTCCACCACAAGACCACAAGCTAAAAGGCAAGGACAAGCTTCAAGAGGAGATTGATGCATTTGAAGAAGCTCCTAAGGCCTTGGTCAAGTGGGTTCCCAAGACTACATCAAGTTCCACTTCATCAAGTACGACTACAACTCCAAGGATCCCCATCAAGATGATGTGGATCCCGAAGAAGAAGAACTAGAGAGTTCTTAAGGGTGACTCCGCCAACATACTTCACTCATATTCATTTTGGCAAGAACAAGTGCAAACAACTTCCACATCTTGCACTAGTTCAACGAGTCACAAACCCTCTTGTTGGTAAGACAAGGGACAAGGTAACCTAATGCTTTCATGGACATCATCATATGTGTGAACTTCACTCTATGTCTATGGATATTCTTGCATGTTCCTTGTGGGACTAACCCATGTAGGTATTGAAAGTACAACTCACTCCAAAGGATTGCTCCAAATGATCTACATTGACATTGAGCATCCACATCTTCAACACCTACATGAAGTCATCATTGACAAAACCCAAGGTTAGTTCATCCCTCATAGGGGGGATATCACATCTAGGGGGAGCTTTACTCTAAGAATTGAGCTAAAGCAACTGTAATGGTGTGAACACAACAATGCTTTATGTAAAAGTGGTAACCCCACTTGTGCTTAAACGATGAGTATGACCTATGATCAAATGTTCTCATTTGACTCCTAAGTCAATATACTCATATATAGATGACCTAGTCATCGCAAAATTGCTTGATAGATGCTAGAGTGTTTGTGCATGCTTTGCCACATATTTCATTTTCTATCTTATTGTGTGAGCATGTTGGTTGCATATTTTTCTCATTCAAGGACATCCATTTGTTGCTTTGATTGATTGGCTTTTCTTTTGCCAAATGGATGGACAAGAATGCCTAAGTACTCCCTCTATCTATCTATGCTTTTCTCGTCTCGAACTCTATTCATGCTACATCACAAAGTTTGATCAAGTCATATTCGGACCCTCCGGGTGAGGAGCACTCGGAGCCACCGATTCGTCATAGACTTAAACTTCCAAAACCTCTTAGTGTATTTCGGTCTGACCGATCCATCCCTTTCGGTCATACCGAGTTCATTAAGTTGTTCTAGGTTTTAATATCGGTCTCACACCGAGTTGCAGCAACCGCTTGCGATTCTGCATTTTGGTGCCACCGAGTTGTTCCACTCGGTCACACTGACAGGGTCTGGATATATATACCTGGGTTGAAAATTTGGAAATTCCTCCAAACCTCTTCGCCCACGCCTGTCCAGCTCTGCCGACTCGTGGTCTCCGGATCGTCTCCTCATTGCCCACGACCTCCTGCCGCTGGTCTTCGCCGCCGTCGACGGGAATCCTCACCGCCGTCGTCGCCGTAGCGGGTTCATCACCAAGTTAGGGTATGAACTCGACCCTTTGTGCTTTCCTCACTCCGATTCTTAGCACAAAGTTCAATGCCATGATTCTTGCCACGATTGAAATAGTTCTATCCAGTCAAAACTTCCTCTAGATTAGTTTTGATCCAAAAACTTAGGGTTAGGTTTCTGCCGAACTCATCTCGGACCGACCGATTTGAAAGATTCGGTCTCACTGATTTGGCCCAGGCCATTGCACATGTACTACTCGGTCTGACCAAAGTGTACAAATCTGTGTGACCGAGTTTACTTTCTCAGTGAAACCCTAGCATCTCGGAGTCACCGAACTGTGTGTCGGTCTGACCGATTTCACATGTTTAGACTCTAAAGTTGCTTCAGTGTCACCGAGTTTGTCATATCGGTAGCTCCGAAATGCTTTCTGCAGAAAACTAAAATTAAGTTTTTGAGTCATTCCTTTTGCCAAAATAGCTGCACTTTGTGATGCTCATCTACTCTATCTCAATCCATCTATTCACAGGGTCAGTTTCAGCTATGTCAAACCAAAGTGACAGCCAGAACAAGTCAGAAGAGCACCAGAATCTCAGTGAGGGCACTAGTCCCTCAAGCATCTATGATGATGGAAGCAGGAGCACACCCAGCAATCTGCCTAAGGCTGCTACTAGGCAGAGGAAGAAGAAAACTTCAGACTGCAGTTGAGCAACTACAGGAAGAAGCAGAGGAGAGGAGAGGAAGATCTACCACAGATGCTTATCAGAGGGTGCCTAGAGCACAAAGGTCTGTAGCTGTGCCAGTCACTGACACCAGGGCCACAACTTCTGCACCTGCAGCCACAGCCTCAGTTGCCCCTCCAGTGGCAACCCCTCTAGTTCCTTAGACATCAGTTGAAGTCTTTGCAGATGCTTTTCTCTCCACGCCATCTTCGCACTCTGGAGCTCCTGGAGATCGTGCTTAGAGTGCGTATAGCACTATGCATTTTCAAGCTTTTTGGTAACTTGTTGCCAAAGGGGGAGAAAGTGTATAGATCATAGGCTTCGAGAGAGAGTGTGTTTTGCTTTATTTGTCTCTCTTGCTACTTATTTGGTCGTTTGTTTGCTACTTATTAGTGCTTGTGTGTGAGATACCTCTTATGATCATGTGATTGATCATATTTTGCTTAAATATGTGTGCTTGAATGATGTTATCTTATCATTTGTGTATGATCAATCATATTTGTCTTGGTGGTAAGTGCATGCTATCTATACTTTATCATTTTGAGCACTCCACCAAGATGTATGTGACATGGAAGAGTAACCCATGATCCTAATCGATTGTGCATTTGCATTCAAAAGCAAATCATAAATAATGCACAAATTTAGGGGGAGCTCTTGCTTATCACATACTTCTCAAAGCGACGATATATTTCATTCTTATTATCATTTGTCGAAGCTTTGATCTATTTGTTGTCATCAATTACCAAAAAGGGGGCGATTGAAAGTGCAACTAATCCCTGGGTGGTTTTGGAAATTCATAACAACATATAGCTCATTGAACTAATAACTTTTCAAGTTGATTATTTCAGATAGTTCAATGATTGGCATGGCATGGACTAGAGATGTGGACCCCTCAAAATGCTAAGGACAAATATTGGCAAAAGCTCAAGACTCTACATTTCTATTTTTGTGATCCAAGATCACATTGAGTCCATAGGAAAAGTCAATACTATTAAAAGGGGATGAGGTGTTGCTTAATGGTCTACTTGCTCAAAATGCTTAGTGATATGCTCCACAGCCCTCAACCATCTTCTCATATCCAAATATGTCCTAAACCTAAAGTCAAACTCGGCCCCACCGATTTGATCTATCCGGCGCCACCGAGTTCACTTGACATAGCCATAGCCAGAAACCCTAATCAGTTCGGTCTAACCGATAGGGATCTCGGTCTCACCGAAATAGGATTGCAAACTCTCTGTTTCCCTTCGTAATGTTTCGGTCTCACCGAGATGAGCGATCGGTCCCACCGAGTTCACAATGCAAACTCTTTGTTTCCCTTTCATAATGTTTCGGTCTCACTGAAAGGAGCGATCGGTCCCACTGAGTTTGCCTGACCAACTCTCTGTTTGCTTATTACTGAAATCGGTCTCACCGAGTTGAAGTAATCGGTCAAACCGAGATCAAGTTTTGCCCTAACCCTAGCTCATCGATCCCACCGATTTGATCATGTCGGTCCCACTGAAATTCCTAACGTTCACATTTTTGACTGGATCGGTCTCACTGAGTTTACCTATTCGGTCTGACCGAGTTGGCTCATTTGTGTGTAACGGTTAGATTTTGTGTGGAGGCTATATATACCCCTCCACCCTCCTCTCCATCAGTGAGAGAGCCATCAGAACGTGCCTACACTTCCACTACTCATTTTCTGAGAGAGAACCACCTACTCATGTGTTGAGATCAAGACATTCCATTCCTACCACAAGAATCTTGATCTCTAGCCTTCCCCAAGTTGCTTTTCACTCAAATCATCTTTCCACCATAGCCAAATCTGTGAGAGAGAGTTGAGTGTTGGGGAGACTATCATTTGAAGCACAAGAGCAAGGAGTTCATCATCAACACACCGACTATTACCTTTTGGAGAGTGGTGTCTCCTAGATTGGTTAGGTGTCACTTGGGAGCCTCCGTCAAGATTGTGGAGTTGAACCAAGGAGTTTGTAAGGGCAAGGAGATCGCCTACTTCGTGAAGATCTACCCGAGTGAGGCAAGTCCTTCGTGGGCGATGGCCATGGTGGGATAGACAAAGTTGCTTCTTCGTGGACCCTTCGTGGGTGGAGCCCTCCGTGGACTCGCGCAACCATTACCCTTCGTGGGTTGAAGTCTCCATCAACGTGGATGTACGATAGCACCACCTCTTGGAACGACGCCAAAAATCTCCATGTCTACATTGCGTTTGCCTTCTCCAAACCCTTCCCTTTACCTTCATATGCAATGTTTTACTTTACGCTGCTATACTCTTAGAATTGCATGTGTAGGTTGATTGCTTGACTTGTGCTAAGTTGTTAAAATCTGCCAAGACTTAAAATTGGGAAAAGGCTAGATTTTTATTTGGTCAAGTAGTCTAATCACCCCCACCCCCTCTAGACCTACTTTCGATCCTACAGTATCATATCACGTGGTTTGGATGCACCGGCGAAGTTTGCACCACATCTCGAGGTGAGAAAGGGCAATGCACGGTACCAGAGAGTAGTAAATGGCGGAAACGTGAGAGTGCGTATAATCCATGGACTCACATTAGTCATAAAAAACTCACATACTTATTGCGAAAGTCTATTAGCCCTCGAAGCAAAGTACTACTACGCATGCCCCTAGGGGGGGTTGGTAGTAGTTAACCATCGCACGCCCCGACCTTCACACAAAGGAAGACACTCAATAATAAATCGTGCTCCAACTTCTTAGCATAACGAGAGACTATACATGCATGCTTCAGGAATCACAAACCTTAACACCAATATTCTTACTAAACCAAAATCATTCACTAGTACCTCCCACATATTACTACCTTTATATCACAAAACTATTGCAAGGAATCAAACTTATCATATTCAGTGATCTACATGAAAGTTTTTATTATATCCTTCTTGAATACCTATCATATTAGGACCAACTTCATAACCCATGTATATTGCTATTACTATAATCAAACTCTCAAAATGATATAAGTGAAGCACGAGATTATATTTATTTCTTTAAAATATAACCACCGTCGTGCTCTAAAAGATATAAGTGAAGTACTAGAGCAACTGCCTAGCTCAAAAGATATAAGTGAAGCACAAAGAGTATTCCAACAAATCACGAATAAATGTGTGTCCCTATCAAAAGGTTTGTCCAGCAAAGATGATTGTGGCAAACTAAAAATCAAACAAAGCAAAGACTCATATAATACACGATGCTCCAAGCAAAACTCATATCATGTGATGAATAAAAATATAGCTCCAAGTAATTTACCGATGGTTGGTAGAAGAAAGAGGGGATGCCATCCGGGGCATCCCCAAGCTTAGAGTATTGGGTGTCCTTGAATATTACCTTGGGGTGCCTTGGAAATCTCCAATCTTAAGTTCTTGCCACTCCTTATTCCTTCATCCATCGCGATCTCACTTAAAACTTGAAAACTTCAGCACACAAAACTCAAGAGAAAACTCGTGAGATCCATTAGTATAACAAGCCAATCATAAACTTTAGGTACTATTGTAAACCCATTCATATTTTATTATTGCATAATAACTACTGTATTCTAACTACACCATGACTTATACCCCCGATACAATACATAGATTCATTAAAACAAGCACACAATGCAACGAAAACATATCTCTCAAAAACAGAATAGTCTGTAATGATCTGGGCAAATGCAATACTTCTGTAACGCCAAAAAATTCTAAAAATTTAGGACAGCGTGGGAAATATGTATATCAATCATGTGTAAAAAATGCAGAATTTTATCATGTTCCAATGAATTTAAACATTTCTGCTACTGGGCAAAAGCTTCTGTTTTCTCACAGAATCAAATCAACTATCAACCAAATCATACCAGGCTTTAGTTGGCACAAACACTAATTTAAACACAAAAACACAACCATAACAGTAGCATAATTGTGTGCACACACAAAACCAGAAAAGAAAAAAGAAAAATAAAGATAACTATTGGGTTGCCTCCCAACAAGTGCTATTGTTTTACGCCCCTGGCTAGGCATAATGCCCAGTTTCAAGTGTTGACATCCTTAGTTTTTGCATCATTAGGTCCGTGTTCATTGGGAAGTTTTTAAAAAATAATGGGGAACACGTCATCAACCAAGATTTTAGCATTGTTAAAGCAACCTTCCTCAAACCCTTGTTGGTTCCCCTTTACTATCCAAGAATATTGTTGATTAATACCATTGAAAACTTGTTGGATAATATGTATGGGAGGAACTTCCTTTTTGGCATTTTCATCAAAAGTATGATTATCATGAAACAAATACCTCCTCAGATAATCTTCATCATGATTACAATAAAATCGGGTGGAATCGCTTTTTCTAAGAATTCTCGCTTAGCTCAAATCGAGCAGTTCTTTCCTTACTTTCATAAATGGACACATAGATAACTTTAATGGACTCACTCATATCAAGCTTGGGTGGCAAAATTTTAGATCTGAGATTTTCCACATCATGAGCACTTTTATCCATGTTCCTAGCCATATCATCAACTTTATTCAATTTTTCCTCTATCATAGTATTGAAAATCTTTTGAGAATTAATAAATTCTTTAATATTACTTTCAAGATCAGAGGGCATCCTATTATTATTTTTATAAGAATTACCATAGGATTTGCCATAATTATTGGAGGAATTTCCAGGAAACGGCCTAGGATTAAAATTACCTCTATAAGCATTACTATTGAAATTATTTCGAGAGACAAAATTCACATGAACGGGATCATTATTTTGCTGAATCAACGTAAACAATGGCACATCATTAGGATCAATATGAGCACTCTTAATAGAAATCATTTTCATAAGCGCATCCATTTTATCACTCAAAGTATTAATTTCTTCAACATAATTCACCTTTTTACTAGTTGGAGTTCTTTGAGTATGCCATTGTGAATAATTTGCCATAATATTATTTAGGAGTTTTGTAGCTTCTCCTAATGTGATTTCCATAAAGGTACCCCCCGCGACGGAATCTAAAAGATTTCTAGAAACAAAATTCAATCCCGCATAATTTTTTTGTATGATCATCCATAAGCTTAAACCATGAGTGGGGCAATTTCTTATAATTAATTTCATTCTCTCCCAAGATTGTGCAACATGTTCATGCTTAAGTTGCTTAAAATTCATGATTTGATTTCTAAGTAAAATAATTTTGCGGGAGGAAAATACTTGGCAATAAAAGCACCCCTCTTCTCGGATTGCTGGAATTCATGAGTATTGAGCCTCTCAAGAATATCGGCAGGGTCTAATTGCTTGAACCCAGGACGTTCTTGTATCATCAAATGAGCTGTCGAGTGACCTCAGTAGCTTCTTCACATCTTCATGCTTGTGGATATCAGTGGCGCCAAGAGCATGAAGCTCATTGGTGATATCAGTGAGAGGATCGAAGGTGAGTTGAACATTCTCATTTTCAAGCCTCTTGAAGCGGTTGAAGAGATTGTGAAGAACATCAATTCTTGAGTCTCGCTGGGATGAGATGCCTTCATTAACCTTGGAGAGCCAGCCCCAAACTAGCTTCACGGACTACAGAGCACTCACACGTCCATAGTGCCCTGATGCTGAGCATCCTACAGTCATCCCCATGTACACTACGACTACTCCCCAACTGCCAACGAGACATATGACGAGACCTCGAGCATACGCCATTGGACACAAGGTGAACTCGCTCATCTCCGAACCGTCACTTTCCACATGTGAGACATGGCTACTACCTCATACATATGTGCAATGCATGACCAAGAACCAAGAGGAATACCATGGTACAGCTAGGAGCATTGGCAAGATGGAGAGGACACCAAGCAAGAGGAACAAGAGGAAGAGCTACCAGGAAACTACAGCTCTCGGATATCCGACGATCTCCGGACGTCCGACGCCTGGAGATTCCACCAGCCAGAACGACTCCAGCCGAGGCACGCTACAGCACTCGGACGACCGCCAGATGCCAGACGTCCGACACTCTCCAGCGCCCGTACATCCGACCGCCACTGAAAATTCAGCAACTCCATCCAGGGCCAAAACGTCGGACGGCCGACCCCTACCAGACGACCGGACCCTCGTGAGCCACCGGACGTCCGGTAACGGCCGGACGACCGACGCCTGTCTGCGCATAGTGTTTCGGGCCGAAGCCCATGTACCCCTTCGCCCCTCACTTACCCCTTTGTGGCCCTAGACTATATATACTCCTCCACCTCCACCATTTTAGGGTTAGCATTGGTTTAGCTCATATGAGAGATAGAGCTTTGCTCATCCACTTGATACCTACTCCATTGGAGGCCAAGTCCTCCACCAAGGAGAAGATTCCCCAAGTGGATTCAAGCCCTCCGTCTAGGAGAAGATGCCCTCGTGGATTCAAGACCCCGTCTCCGGATCGGGAAGAACTACCGCCTCTTGTATCATCCTTTGTTGCGTTTGAATCTTGTATCACCCTTTGTGTTCATGGATCTAGCACATGTGTGATTGTTCTCGTTGATTTGAATGTTCCCCCTCGTGTTTTCCTCCGTGTGTTCGTCGTGTTCTTCGTGGGATCCCCGCCGAATCATGAAAGATCGGCCCTAGGGTTTCCACCCTACATCATCTTGGTATCATGAGCCACGTTGATCATGATTTTGGAGCCTCCCCCATCGTTTTCTAGCCTAGTTTTGTTTGATTTCATCCTAAATTTCGAAAATCCCCACCAAAAATAGACCCAATTTTTTTGTGGTTTGTTGGTTTGATGATGTTTTGTTGATTTTGATCCATGGATTTGTTGTGTTTCAAGTGGATCTAGCTTCTCCACAAGTTTCCCCAACTTCCATCCACGAAATCTCCTCAATTTTGACCCAAAAATCTCCATTTTCCACCCAAAATCGCGTCCCGGATCCGAAACCTCGAGTTGACCCAGACCCACCGGATGACCGACACTTTACCGGACATCCGGAGCCCCCAGAACCACTGGACAATCGGTATTTACTGGAAACCCGACACCCCGAACCCGAGCGAAATCCTCGGATGTCCAACAATTACCGGACGTCCGGTAGCCAAGAAAACTGATTTCGGCAGATTTTTGTTTCGGCCATAACTAATTCATCCGGACTCGGATTTTGACGTTCTTTAGCTCGTTTTGAAGCCCTTGACATCCCCCTTTCCACAAAAATACTTCCAACATCATTTGATGTAGCAACCTGACCTCAAACGGTCAAGCCTCTGTGTATCTGTATCATCCCTAGATCAGTATGCTGGCACACACAGTACATCAATGTATATATCAAAGTGCAATCACATGTATGAATAACATAAAACTGATATATACCTCATAAGTCTCAGCGGAAGCAAACAAACGGGTGTGGAGTCCCATCAACGCCATCGGCAGGTTGAGTGTAGACCGTAACCCTGTGCCATACTCTTACTCATCAGAAGAAAAATATCTACAACATGAGACGTTGCAGCCGTGTAGGTCAGTACATTGAATGTACCGGCAAGATCACAAATAAGAGAAACAGATGATGAAACTATTCTATATGCAATATGGCTTTGTGGCTCTGTGTTTGAGTTTTGTTTGCATAAAAGCTGCTTTTATTTTCATTACATCAAAGGAAATAACCGGAGTCTGTACTACGGAGTTTTCTATCATGACATGGTTCCGCCAACCGATGTCTCATAGCCCAGAATCATCAATAGTTGCCCACTATTAAGTTTTCGATCCGGTGTTGAGAGTTCCGAGATAGATCCAAGTCCAGAGGCTCAAATTGTCCGTAACCATGGACACGGCTAATTGATTAGGTTTTAACCCTCTGCAGAAGTTTGTACACTTTACCCGCAAGATTCGATCCCTCTTTTTACGTTCTCGCACTTCATGATGTTTGAGAACAAGACGACCAAAACATGCTCTTTCGAAGAGCTCCTCTGACCATTGTCCGGTGCCCATCCAGAGTCACAACTATGGTCAACCAAGCCAGAGCCCATAGTGACTTGCGGTTGCATAGGTAAGCTTCCGGGCATGAAGTATTCTTTCATCTCTTTGAGCCTGGGTGGAGCTTTCCGCATGATATCACGGTGCTTCTCCAGAATCACTGAGTACTGGGTGCACCATGTACCCTTCTTAACCATTCTCCACCCAGAGGTACATTGAATTCTTGTCTCGAGTCTTGAAGTCTTGAGGCCTTGAAGATGCAGTCCTTGCAGATGCCATCTTGGAGTTGTCGTCATTGACGTAGAGCCCTTCATACTCACACCACTCCCGAACACTCATACCAACCCCGTCTACTATAGCGTAGCATTAAAACTATATAACGTCCCGGGCTTGATAACAGGGAGATGGGTTCCTACCTCATGCATTCTACTCAACTACAAGAAGTCAATATCACTACTGGAGGGATTATGAATGGTGACACTAAATGCAATAAAAACATGGGTATGAATAACATGGTCAAAGTGAACTTGCCTGGTAAGTCGATGAAGATTATAATGCTCTTAGAAAACTTGATAGAACTATTCGTCACTCCGTTGAAAATCTATACAGTCAAACATTGCATTCATGTAAGCAATCATTCTAGCAAGCAATTTCTAGCAATCATAATAAAAATTAAGACAACAAAGAAAACTCAATAACAAAACTCAAATGAATTCAAAAAAAACCCTCAAATAAAACTATAAAGAAAAACTACTAACGAAAGTCTACGACTTTACTACAAACATCTAATATAGTTTTACCCTAAGTAAAAACTTAACAGCAATTAAAACACTAAACTAATAAATTAACAGAAAATAAAAATGTAAAACAACTAATTTAACAGAAAGTATTTTCCATAAACTTTTTGTAGCAAAAGAAATAATTAAAAAGCTTTTATAAAACTCTAACTATGTCCTATACAAGTTTTCATACAAAACTAACGAAAATAAAATTTTAAAATAAGAATAAAATTATCTAATGTTAAATAACAGAAACAAAACTAAATTTGTCAAAAGTGACAAAAAGAAATAATTTGAAAACAATTAAAACTATAAAGAAAAGGCTAAAACAAAACTAGAACTAAAACAGTACTATTTTGCCTAAACCCTAATTTAAAATAAACTAAAACTATATCACCATATGCTATTGGATAGACAAATGAAATAATAAAACAGTAGCAAAAAGAATCAATCAAAAATGTTTTATAAAACTCAAGATACGTCCAAATCAGTGATTTGAACAAATTTCATCAAATTAAATTTTAAATTACTAAAATCTGAAATACAAGTGCACCAACAGAAACTTTATAAAATTATGAAACTAATGCAAAAAGAATCACTAAATTTGGACTTAAAACCTAAAAGATATTAACAATCTAAAACAAAAACTATTTCTGTAAATAAAACAAAAACATAAAGAAAAAAATGCTAGGCGTCGGCTAGCCTACACGTGGCGCAATCATGTTGGACGTGGGGTGTGCGTGTTCTAAACTAGGGGCAGTCGGCCGAAACTTAGAGCATACGGCGGGAGCGGTTAAAAAAAACAGATCCCTCCTGCGATGTGGCGCACCATGAATGGCTGGAGGGCGTCCGCTAAGTAGCTAATCTAGCGAACGGCCACTAATTAGAAAAAAATGATTTGAAAAAAATGAAACCAATCTAATCTAATCCCTAGATCTATGATCAGATGGTGGCGAGTCATCGGGGCTTACCGCGGTGGTCGGCACCGGCGATGGCGTCGGTGGTCGTCGAGGTGGCTGCTCCGGCGGTCCTCCGGCGATGGGCGGGGGTCGAGGGTGTTTAGAGCGGCGCGGGGAAGGCCAAGGTGATGGTGGTGCTCCTCAGCGATGCACGGATGAGGTGGGGTGACAGCGGTGGGGTGTCGTCGACATCGGGGAAGACGGCAGCGCGCGTGTCGGCTCGAACGGGGCGGCGAATCCAGGGGTCTTCGGCGTCAGGGAGGAGTACTACGGGGTCCAGCGAGGTGAGTCGATGGCAATCGTGGAATCGGCAGAGTCGGGAGCCTCCTGTGGTGACGGGCGGCTCCGGTGAGATCCGATGGTCGTTGGGGAGGCTTCTCCGGTGCATGTCTGCTTGAGAAGAAGGATCAGAGAGCTGCGTAATTGAGAGGAAGGAAGAAACAGCCGGACAGTGGTAATCGGGAACCTCTTATGGCGTCGGAAATATCCAGCGAAGGCTTCAGGTGGCGACGAACTCCGGCGAAATCGGATCGGGCGTTCTAGGGCATGAGGAAACAAGGTTTTTGCGAAAATTGGACGAGGAGGGGTAGGGGAGTATTTATAGGGGGCAAATCTTGCGTGAGTGGAAAGGATCGAGCCAAATTCGGGCAAAGTTTGAGTCGGGCATGGCGGCCTTGCGTGCGTGAGGAGGAGTTCGCCCAAAGGATGGGGATGACAGGGCGGGTCTACTCGTCAGCGATGGAGAGAATAGAGGTGATGACGCGTGGGGCCGTGCGGGTGTTAGTGCTGACGTGCGCGTGTACGGCTGCCACGGGGAGAGATGGGCTGGCCTGCGCTAGGTTGGCGGCTAGGCCGTGGGGCAGAGAGCTTCGGCCGCTTCCAACTAGGAGTTTTTTTAGCAGAGAAAGAAACTAAAACAAAAAGGATAAAATAAAAACAAAATATACATATACATATTATATATCTAAATTTTCAGAAAAACATTTCCTAAAATATGAACATATTTTCAAGTACAAATAAAATCCATAAAAATTCAAATAAAGGAAACAGTGCTACTGTTGCATTTAAAATTAAAATAAAATGTTTTTAAAATATCAAAATGATTTCAAATTTATTTTTCTCCACTTTTCTACTGTAGGGAATCATTTTACGCTATTTTCAATGTATTTTATTTTTGGAGAAAAATAATTTGAATAAAATCCAAATAACTCCCAATTGGATTTGAATTTCAAACCAATTTCAAATTGTTTTCTGTTTTCCCTTGGCAAAAAATATTTCAAATGCCTCTGAATATTTGAGGTGTCATATCTCTTCTCTCTTTTTGAATATTTTTAGAGGTTTTGAAATTTGAAAATTCAAATAACTTCAAATTGAAAGTGGGTTTCAAAATACCATCAGAGGGGCTTTTCAAATTGTTTCTTTTAAACTTCCAACTCATATTTGAAGAAATCATTTTATCTTCTCTCATGAGGATCATTGAGTTGCATAAAGTTTCTGAGTTTGAAATGATTTTAGATGGAATTCTGATCTTTTCAAAAGCCCTTTCATTTCAAATGGAAGAAGTCGTGTTGTCTTCACTCTAGGGTTTTGCTTTGGTAGTGAATTTGAATTCAGGGAGATCAAAAATGCAAAGTGAAAGTTTGGGAAAGTCATTTCATTCCCTCTCATTCAACTTTCAAAAAGTTTCAAATTACACTCAATTTCACACAATCAATCACACACCAATCAAACAGACAATCAAAGTTATTTATTTAATATAACATTCCAAAATTTAGAATTTTGGGATGTTACAAACTACCACACTTAAAATGAATCTCGTCCTCGAGATTCGAAGAGGCTAGAAAGAAGGTTAGGGTTTGGGGTCTTCCAGCAAATCCATTGGTCGGAAAGCTCTAGTGTGCTACCACACTTAAATTTAGGTTTATGGTTCCGACCAAGACTCATGTTCTCATATTCTTTCGGTGGGGCATAACCTTTTCCTCAAACTCGTGTCCTTTCATCTTGGTGAGGCTCTTCTGAGACTGGTTCTCCTTAGTTGACAGATCAGTCGCCAATACTAAACAACTATCGAAATCTCATGGTGGTCAATTATTATTGGTTTCTCCTGCAGGAAATGGGTCTGGGTTGAATCTCACCGTATATCCTACGATTGGCAACAGTTGCCTTGTACATGGATCAATCGTCCTACCATTCAAAGGCTTAAACAAGGTTGTGACATTGTCGTCTCTCTATTATGGGTAAGTCACTCCAGATTTCCTATTCCAAATAGCAAGAGCAAATGACGAGAGTAAGTCGGTATGGCGATCAATCAATTCCGCACCCAAATCATTACCCTGTATAAGGTTTAGCGGATCTCGCAGTTCTAACACTCGGGCATTCTCACAAGCATTGCAGAATTTCTCTTGTATCGAACAGGGTTCGGGTAAATCCTTTGGTTCTGCAAGCCAAACAAAACATCTATCGTTTCTTCACAACTCTTGGGTTTTTGCGTAACCTCCTATGTAACGTGTGCTGATGAAAACACAACTTCTTCCAAATTTCTTCCTTCATCAAGGTTATGTCTGTTCATTTTCAAATCCTGGGCCTGTGGGTTATGGCCCGCTTCAACACTTGCACAACTTTAACTCATCGTTGGAGTTAGATTGTTCCTGATTCCGATATTGCACCTCCTTTAAATCCAATAGTTCTTCATTCCTTCATATTATTGGGGTAACCAACATATTAAAATAAAACTCATACTTATTTTGTCCAAAGTCCACTCCACGGAATACATTTTTCCTTTCCATTGGTCAGGTGTTCTCACAGGGTACTACCACCCTTAAAATGTAATACACAAATCCATTCGTAGACTATATTTCTCATCTCCTCGAAAAATGGTCAAATCTTTGTTCATAGAGTAACAACTCATACATTCCAACATATGAAATCATGTCACATTAACTTTAATGATTTCATGAATTCATTACAATCTCTGAGCACCCATTACATAACTCAACTCATCATACTCATGAAAATAAATTTGCTTCCTACTACAC
Organism: Thinopyrum elongatum; assembly: GCA_011799875.1. Lineage (NCBI taxonomy): Eukaryota > Viridiplantae > Streptophyta > Magnoliopsida > Poales > Poaceae > Thinopyrum > Thinopyrum elongatum. Next base: position 200,302,059 of record CM022297.1, on the reverse strand, counting down.
TTATTACCAATATCGAAATTCCAACTACTCAGCTCCAGCTTTCATCTTGTCGGGACATTTAGTAGCATAATGTCCTGCTTCCCTGCAATGAAAACAAATGACTTCTGATAAGTCTTTGGGCTTCTTGGGGATGGTGTCTACTCGTTGGGTTCTTGGCTTCTTCTATGGACACATATTGGCATAGTGACCTAAGGTCTTGCACTTGAAACATGTGATATAACTCAGGTCCTTCTCTGCAGAAATTGGGTTGTTCTGGGATGTCTTCGGTTTCTCTTCCTGGACTTCTTCGTTCCGATCAATTCTTCTATTCCCTGTGGATCAAATTCCACTTCTGCTATCGGGAAGTCTCCCAAATACTCTTCTCTTTCCTTTGTGCAATACTGTGAGAAATGTCCTTCTTCTCTGCCTAAATAGCAGGCATGAGCGTAAAATCTGTTTAGGCCTTCTCCATCAGGGTCTTCAAGAACTTCCTCCATCACGGATTCTTCTAAACTTTCCCTGAGGGCTTCTTTCTGCTGCTTGGTAATTTCTTATACCTTGGGGTTAAGGTGACACTAAGTTGGGTAGTGCGTAGTTCCTTGACACAGGAAACAAGTAACCTGCCCAGTCGGGCATACTTCGGTTGGGTGATTTTCCTCACAATCAGGGCATCCATCCTTGTGTTCTTCATGGGTGTGTCCTATTTCTCCGCAAATCTTGCAGGCACAAGGTTTCTTCTTCGGGTTATCACAGTGCTTCCGAATAAGACGGGATCTCAACAGAGTCTTCTTGAATTCCTCCCAAGTTTTTGCTCCATTGCATCCTTGTATGGCTTGATGCATTTTCCACCAGGTTGTAGCACTCTCGGTAAAATACTAAAGAGCATAGTGAACCTCATACTTCCTTGTAATCAATTATTTCCCGAAGTGATCCTCCATGTTTTGAATCCATAGCTCTGCCTCTAATTGAGTCATCGGTCCAGAGAATACCAATCCATCTTCCTTCCTCATCTATTGGGTCCAAGGGTTTTGGGATGAGATACGAGAGAAGAATGGAGGAATATACACACAATACAAACAATGGTTTTGAAGAAACGGTTTTTATTTTGTGCCTGTCAGAAAAACATCAAACAAATGACAACTCACAAATCGTTGCATCTAACGTAAGTATATAACAGGGGTTTGGTCTTCTAAAGGTCAAATAAATCTTCAGATTCTTCAAATTCTTCAAGTCTTCGGAGTCTTCAACTGTTGTAGCTTCAACTTCTCTAATGCATGGTGAAATCCTATTTACTCTGAAGAGGTGATCAGTTGCCTGATATCTTGTCCTTCTTGGAGCAGCTTCAGTTGATACTCCGTCTGGTCAAAAGGGAATGGGGTGTATTCTAATTCTAACTATTTGAGGTAAGAGGGACTATTTGATAAATCAGAAAAGATGAGAAGTAAAGTATTTTTTGCAAATAAAGTTTTGGAGATTTCCTGTCCTAGGGGCTTTTCGATTTCTAGGGTCACGTCCTACGGTCAACATGTGCTCTGATACCATATCTGTAGCGACCTGACCTCAAACGGTCAAGCCTCTGTGTATCTGTGCCATCCCTGGATCAGTATGCTGGCACACACAGTACATCAATGTATATATCAAAGTGCAATCACATGTATGAATAACGTAAAACTGATATATATACCTCATAAGTCTCAGCGGAAACAAACAAACCAGTGTGGAGTCCCATCAACGCCATCGGCAGGTTGAGTGTAGACCATAACCCTGTACCGTACTCTTACTCATCGGAAGAAAAATATCTGCAACATGAGACGTTGCAGCCGTGTAGGTCAGTACATTGAATGTACCGACAAGATCACAAATAAGAGAAACAGATGATGAAACTATTCTATATGCAATATGGCTTTGTGGCTCTGTGTCTGAGTTTTGTTTGCGTAAAAGCTGCTTTTATTTTCCCTACATCAAAGGAAATAACCGAAGTCTGTACTACGGAGTTTTCTATCATGACATTGTTCCGCCAACCGATGTCTCATAGCCCAGAATCATCAATAGTTGCCCACAATTAAGTTTTCGATCCGGTGTTGAGAGTTCCGAGATAGATCCAAGTCCAGAGGCTCAAATTGTCCGTAACCGTGGACACGGCTAATCAATTAGGTTTTAACCCTCTGCAGAGGTTTGTACACTTTACCCGCAAGATTCGATCCCTCTTTTTACATTCTCGCACTTCATGATGTTTGAGAACAAGACGAGCAAAATATGGTCTTTCGAAGAGTTCCTCTGACCATTGTCCGGTGCCCATCCAATCCTACCGTAGTTCTACATCTGCTGGCACCGTCCCAGCCAGAGTCACAACTAAGGTCAACCAAGCCAGAGCCCATAGTGACTTGCGGTTGCACAGGTAAGCTTTCGGGCATGAAGTATTCTTCCATCTCTTTGAGCCTGGGTGGAGCTTTCCGCATGATATCACGGTGCTTCTCTGGAATCACTGAGTACTGGGCGCACCATGTACCCTTCTTAACCATTCTCCACCCAGACGGGGTTGGTATGAATGTTTGGGAGTGGTGTGAGTATGAAAACTACATAACGTCCCAGGCTTGATAACAGGGAGATGGGTTCCTACCTCATGCATTCTACTCAACTACAAGAAGTCAATATCACTACTGGAGGGATTATGAATGGTGACACTAAATGCAATAAAAACATAGGTATGAATAACATGGTCAAAGTGAACTTGCCTGGTAAGTCGATGAAGATTATAACGCTCTTAGAAAACTTGATAGAACTATTCGTCACTCTGTTGAAAATCTATACAGTCAAACATTTCATTCACATAAGCAATCATTCTAGCAAGCAATTTCTAGCAATCATAATAAAAATTAAGACAACAAAGAAAACTCAATAACAAAACTCAAATGAATTAAAAAAAACCTCAAATAAAACTACAAAGAAAAATTACTAACGAATGTCTACGACTTTACTACAAACATCTAATATAGTTTTGCCCTAAGTAAAAACTTAACAGCAATTAAAACACTAAACTAATAAATTAACAGAAAATAAAAATGTAAAACAACTAATTTAACAGAAAGTATTTTTCATAAACTTTTCATAGCAAAAGAAACAATTAAAAAGCTTTTATAAAACTCTAATTATGTCATATACAAGTTTTCATACAAAACTAATGAAAATAAAATTTTTAAATAAGAATAAAATTTTCTACTGTTATATAACAGAAACAAAACTAAATTTGTCAAAAGTGACAAAAAGAAATTATTTAAAAACAATTAAAACTATAAAGAAAAGGCTAAAACAAAACTAGAACTAAAACAGTACTGTTTTGCCTAAAACCCTAATTAAAAATAAACTAAAAATATATCACCATATGCTACTGGATAGACAAAACAATAACAAAACATTAGCAAAAAGAATCAATCAAAAATGTTTTATGAAACTCAAGATACGTCCAAATAAGTGATTTGGACAAATTTCATCAAACTCAAATTTAAATACTCAAATTTGAAATACAAGTGCACCAACAGAAACTTTATAAAATTATGACACTAATTCAAAAAGAATCACTAAATTTGGACTTAAAACCTAAACAATCTAAAACAGAAACTATTTCTGTAAATAAAACACAAACAGAAAAAAAATGCTAGGCGTCGGTAGCCTACACGTGGCGCAATGCTGTTGGCCGTGGGGTGTGCGTGTTCTAAACCAGGGGCAGTCGGTCGAAACTTAGAGCATACGGCGGCAGCGGCAAAAAAAAACAGTTCCCTCCTACGACGTGGCGCACCATGAATGGCTGGATGGCGTCCGCTAAGTAGCTAATCTAGCGAACGACCACTAATTAGAAGAAAACAGTTTGAAAGAAATTAAACGAATCTAATCTAATCCCTAGATCTACGATCGGATGGTGGCGAGTCGCGGGGCTTACCGTGGTGGTCAGCACCGGCGATGGCGTTGGTGGTCGTCGAGGTGGCTGCTCCGGCGGTCCTCCGGCGATGGGCGGGCGTCGAGGGTGTTCAGAGCGACGCGGGGAAGGCCAAGGTGATGGCGGTGCTCCTCAGCGTTGCACGGACGAGGCGGGGCGACAGCGGCGGGGTGTCATCGGTGTCGGGGAAGAGGGCAGTGCGCGTGGCGGCTCGAACGGGGCGGCGAATCCAGGGGTCTTCGGCATCGGGGAGGAGTACTACGGGGTCCAGCGAGGTGAGTCGATGGCGATCGTGGCATCGGCGGAGTCAGGAGCCTCCTGTGGTGATGGCAGCAGGTGGCTGGAGCGACGGGCGGCTCCGGTGAGATCCGATGGTCGTCGGGGAGGCTTCTCCGGTGCATGTCTGCGCGAGAAGAAAGATCAGAGAGGTGCGTAATTGAGAGGGAGGAAGAAACAACTAGACAGTGGTAATCGGGAACCTCTTGTTGTGTCGTAAACATCCAGTGAAGGCTTCAGGTGGCGGTGAACTCCGGCGAGATCGGGTCGGGCGTTCTTGGGCACGAGGAAACAAGGTGTTTGCGAAAATTGGACGAGGAGGGGTAGGGGAGTATTTATAGGGGGCAAATCTTGCGTGAGGGGAAAGGATCGAGCCAAATTCGGGCGAAGTTTGAGTCGGGCACGGCGGCCTTGCGTGCGTGAGGAGGAGTTTGTCCAAAGGATGGGGATGACAGGGTGGGTCTACTCGTCAGCGATGGAGAGAATAGAGGGGATGACGCGTGGGGCCGTGCGGGCGTCAGCGCAGACGTGCTTGTGTGCGGCTGCCGCGGGGAGAGATGGGCCAGCCTGCGCTGGTTTGGCGGCTGGGCCGTGGGGCAGAGGCTTCGGCCGCTTCCAACTAGGAGTTTTTTTTAGCAGAGAAAGAAATTAAAACAAAAAGGATAAAATAAAAACAAAATATACATATACATATTATATATCTAAATTTTCAAAAAAACATTTCCTAAAATATGAACATATTTTCAAGTACAAATAAAATCCATAAAAATTCAATTAAAGCAAACAGTGCTACCATTGCATTTAAAATACAAATAAAATATTTAAAAAATATCAAAATGATTTCATATTTATTTTTCTCCACTTTTCTACTGTAGGGAATCATTTAACCCTATTTTCAATGTATTTTATTTTTGGAGAAAAATAATTTGAATAAAATCCAAATAACTCCCAATTGGATTTGAATTTAAATTTCAAACCAATTTCAAATTGTTTTCTGTTTTCCCTTGGCAAAAAATATTTCAAATGCCTCTGAATATTTGAAGTGTCATATCACTTCTCTCTTTTTGAATATTTCGAGGGGTTTTGAAATTTGAAAATTCAAATAACTTCAAATTGAAAGTGGGTTTCAAAATACCATCAAAGGGGCTTTTCAAATTGTTTCTTTTAAACTTCCAACTCATATTTGAAGAAATCATTTTATCTTCCCTCATGAGGATCATTGAGTTGCATAAAGTTTCTGAGTTTGAAATGTTTTCAGATGGAATTCAGATCTTTTCAAGAGCCCTTTCATTTCAAATGGAAGAAGTCATGTTGTCTTCACTCTAGGGTTTTGCTTTGGAAGTGAATTTGAATTCAGGGAGATCAAAAATGCAAAGTGATAGTTTGGGAAAGTCATTTCATTCCCTCTCATTCAACTTTCAAAAAGTTTCAAATGTCACTCAATTTCACACAATCAATCACACACCAATCAAACAGACAATCAAAGTTATTTATTTAATATAACATTCCAAAATTTAGAATTTTGGGATGTTACATTTGACTTCATCAAATTTTTGGAACTTTGGCATTTTTGCCTAGGGCCTTCACCACATCATCCGCATTACCACCACCGACTTCTGCAACCTAACCCATTTTTGTTCCCCATAGCATTAGTGGTTGCTTGAGTAGTGATTCGAGTCTCCTAAGGTGTTTTGGCTACTTAGGGATGGTTACTTCTTTATCAACCACCACCATAACTTCCGCATAAGCTTGCCCACCATACACTTCCGCCACCCAACTTAACCCAATTTGGTTTGAGCTTGTTTGAGTTGTGGGTTGTGTCTCCTAAGGTGTTTCGGCTACTTAGGGACGGTGACCTCATCTTCGACTCGCATAACCCACCTCCACTTCTGCATTGCCTACTCCAAAAGCCATCATTTTATTTCTGCAATCCCATTGAGCTTCCGCAAAACCACCACCGCATTCCGCTAACACCATTTGACATTTGCCTTTGGAGATTTTGAGTTGTGGTTTTTCTATTTCCTAGGGTGTTTCGGCTAAGTAGGAACGGTTCAACATCGACAACACCGCAACTCAACTTCGCCAAGGATTTGACATCGATCACCTTCACCATTTTGATACCCTAACCGTAAGCAAGTACGGTAACCTCTATATCATCTTGGTATCGTGGTATCCCATCATTGTACATTCTTCTTGCCATAGTATTGTTAGCCCCCGAGCCATTTTGCGCCACTTGCCTATCGAGACTAGCCATTGAGTATTGCGGGCAACGTTACTTGTGCACATTAGTGATCATCGATCTACACCTTCCATTACATACATACCATATCATCTTGGTATCCTTACCTTGGTATCATCATATCATATCTTGTGTCACAAGGTTGTTCCCACATATACACAATTGCTATCTTGGTTTGTACATTTCGCATAAGCGGCCATACAAAAAAATAATAAGATTTTAAGCAAAGAGGAAAACAAAGAGCTTGTAAGCAATAGCCATAGCATCATACCACATTGCATATCAAATTGCCATCATTGATCATCTTGGATCATTGTGAATACAACACCGGGAACCATACATACATATCATACTTGGGATAGAAGTTGTTGCATTTTTTTTCTCTTATAGCGTGTGCACAAGTGTCGTATCCCCCTATTGAGCAATCGTGCTAGTGTCTCTCTAGAGTTGTGCAACAAGAGTGTCGGGGTGCGACACCTATGGGATCCCGAGAGACCCCTTTACGATACGGCGGGGGGAGAGGTATACGCAAAGAGCAGAACCAGTGATCGACGCGGGAAGTTTTTACCCAGGGTCGGGCCGCTGATCAGCGTAAAACCCTACTCCTGCTTTGTGTTCTTATTGATGTTCTTGAGCCCAGCCTTCAGGAGCGCTCATAATGAACAGTACGTTCAAAGAGCAGCTACGCATGCAGAATGGGCTAGAAGTCCTCCTCCTCTGTAGCAATTGCCTTGGGCCTCCTTTTATATGCTCAAAGGGGTCTCCACAGTTGCAAAATGTACATACATTGAGGTGTAAAGTAGCTACAGGGTATCATACCTAACCCCTGACGGATTAGGACTAGCGCATTTAATGCACCGTGAGGTGTCCGTTTAGGTGTCCTCACTTTCTTGGGGATGGAAAAAGGGGCCATCCCATCAGCACCGCTTAAGCTCTCCTCCACTGGCGCGTTGCCACTCATCCAGAGAAGGACCCAGAATGTCAGGCTTGTTACTGTGCCGAAGCGGTGGCACAGTGGGAGAATCTCGCCAGGCGCCGATCCTTGCCGGGCACCAAACCTTGCCGGGCGCCAAGGCTTGCCGGGAACCAAGCCTTGCCAGGCGCCGAGCCTTGCCGGGCTCCACAGGCCATCCCAGCAAGGATCTTGTCAGGGAAGCTGGCCTTCGAATTCCAGCTTTGCTTATCTGCTGATCCCCAGATCTCTGACTTGATGATTTCCTTGATGGCTTGAATCGACCTCGAGCTGCTCCCGGCAAGCCTTGCCGCGAGGGTGGCTACAACTGCCCGTGCACAAGTACGGGGTACTAGTGGCCCAATACTTAGTACACCGACAGGAGCCCTGGGCCTAGGCCATACACGAGTGCGAGGCGTTGTTGGGCTAGGCCCAAACAGTGCACGGGCACGCGTGGCAGGGGATTAACTACTCGTAAATATGTCGTTTTACTGTGCCCCCCACTACGCGCACGGAGCGCGTGACGTGGGAAGCGTGCCAAAAAGGCTGCAACTGTCTCACGCCTATAGAGGCGCATTCATATTGGGGAATAAAAAAGGCGGCCCCGCTCCTTCCCCATAAAAAGGAGAAGTCGCAGAGGCACAAACCTATTTACCCCCCTCTCCTTCTCAATCTGTCCATCGCCATCGCCTTCCTCCTCTCGAGCTCAGAGCGAAACCTTTTTCTCTTCTGCCCGCTGCTCCCGCGCTCGCTCCGCCCCCCAGCTTCCGTCCTCATAGTCGCCATGCCGCCCAAGGCCAGCAAAGGCAAGGGCAAGGAGGCGAAAGCCGAAGTTCCGGAGAGCGAACTGGCGAAGATGCGGAAGAGGCTCGTCGTCTTCCCTCCGACGCTCGATGCTGAAGCTTTGAAGGGGCGATACCAATGCATGTGGGCGAAGGGAACACAAGCCCACCCCGCCACACGCGTAATCCCAGGTGCTTGCTGCAAAGGTGGATCGGACAAATACCCTTTCTTCACTGCATATTTCTATTGCGGGCTCTGTCCCCCCTTTTCCGACTTCTTCAATGATATCATGTACACATACGGCTTCCGTCTTCTTGATTTCACGCCGAATGCAGTACTTTGCATGTCTATCTTTGCCCATCTCTGTGAGAATTTTGTTGGCGTGATCCCCAATTCTGCTCTTTTTCGCCATTATTTCTTCCCTCGTATCCAAAAGGGAGAGGCTCTCTCTGGTTCTATTGCCTGGATTCCAAGGGCTTGGAATAAAGAAATATACCCAGAGGGAGTTTACCGCGAAAAGTGGGACGAGTGGCGGGCCGAATGGTGCTGGATCCAGGAAGCAGATCCCCATCCATTTTGTCATCCCCGGCAACAGCAGGTGGTCCGCGGCAAGGATTGGAGCGACCCCGCAGCGGAGGACGAGAGGCTCACAATCGGCACTACCAGGATCCTTCGCCTGAAGGCTGCCGGACTGAAGATGGAGATGATCGGCTTCGACTTTCTCCCCCGCCGCATCGCCCCTCTGCAGAATAGGGGAAGGCCAGCTTGGGAGTACAAGAACGCGGCAGATGTCATGAGACTGCGCCCCGGGCTGAACAACAATCTGACCGCCATGCAGCTTGGCGCTCTCCGTAAAAAATTATTCCAGCGCGAAGACAAGCACCGGCTGCCGGCAAGGATTGTCCCCTTGTGCAACAATTCTGCCTTGGGGTCAATCATTGCCTTCATGCCGATGTTCAATGCCCACGGCCTTGACTCGACCTGGGCCGAGCCAAGCGAGGAGGAAGCGCAGAAGTTCTTTGACAATTTGACGGAAAAGCCTGTCCGGCAAGAGTCAGATTGTATCCGAGCCACCACTGATCAGGAAGTACCTTACATTGCTACTAGAGTGGAGGAGGCAAATCTTGCCGCGGAGGCCGGCAGCGTCGGCTTCACAGAGTGGGAAGCCAGCGACGCACAGGTGGTAGTGGAGGTAAAGCCTGCCGGGAAGGACAAGGTTGCCGGGGAAGAGAGCAGCGCAGCTGCTGAGAGCTCGTCCGGCGAGGACATGGCCGAAGAAGAGACACGAGAAGAGCCCCCACCTCCGAAGAAGACAAAGCGCGTTCTTCGGAAGACTGCATCTGGCATCCCGGCAAGCCAGCCTTCTTCGAGCGGCGAAGCCCCCGGCAAGAAAGTGGCCGGCAAGACTGGACCGCGGCAGGGGGCTCGTCAACAGCCTGCGCGGCGCGCGAGACCCACACCTGCGGCCCCTACTGGGGCGGCAGGAGGGTCTCGTACTGCCGCACCGGAAGCTGCCCCGGCGCCTGCCACAGCCAAGCGGCCTAGGACTCCTCCTCCGCCTCCCCACTCAGACATCGCAACGGAGGTCGACTTCGACATCTCCGGCTTTAGTCCGGAGCGGGAGGAAGAAGAGTAAGTACTTTGCCACAGCTTTTACCTTCCAATCTTGGATCAATCTCACTAACTTGCTTGTACTATTTCTGCAGTGACACAGAAACCTTGCTGGAGAGGATGGCGAAGAGGTCAAGGACTTCTACGGGCGACGAGCCCCCGGCAGGCTCCACTAGCGTGCCAGAAACCGTCATTGTGAGCCCGGAGTCCAGTCCTCAACGCAGCCCCCAGCGTAGCCCCCAGCACAGCCCCCAGCGTAAGTTCATTGTTCTTTTTCCACTGGCGGGTGCCGGGGTTCGCATTCTTGCCTACTAACATCTTTGGGTTCGCAGGAGAAGAACGGCAACAAGGAGGGGACATCCCCATTGTGCCTCCTTCATCGACCGCTCCGCCCACAAGCACGTCCCCGACAAGAGATCCTGCCGACGAGCCCATCCTAACTGAGAAGGAGTTGGCAAGCGCGGACTCCGGCGACACGCACCCGGCAACCGGAGTTGCCGGGAGGGGCGAAGCCACCTCCCAGCAGCTCGACGCAGGTACTCGATTGCCTCAGAGTGCTTGTTACTCTTTTTCTCTTATCTCTCTGTCTTTAGTCACTTCAAACTTAAACCTTGATCTTATTATGTCTTCCTCCTTCGCCCTTCAGAGTTCCCTGTGATGGAACACAAGGACGTCGACGTTGTGATCGAGGAGACCGCCAGGGATGCCGCCACCGAAGCAGACAGGATCGCTGCCAACGAGGCCACCAAGGATGACATTGTCAAGGCTGGTGGTGCTCTTGACGGGGAGGCCGCCAAGACAGCACAAGAGGAAACCGCCGAAGAACCTGCTGAAGGGGACGACAGGGAGGCTGATGACCGCACTGATAGCATTCCTGCCACAGGAGCGCCAGGCGCTGCACCGGCCACAGAGCCCCCTGTCACTGGTGAGGTGGCCACTGAAGACCAGCCATCAACATCTGAAGGCCCCTCATCCAGCAAGTACCTCAAGGTTGGCGAGAACCTGTTCGTCAACTTGTCGGGGACGGCAAGCGCTGGGGCACCAGCCGATGGAGAAATTTTTGAAGAAATCATCGCTGCTGCCGGGCTTCAAGTTGTTGACGCCCCCAGCACTAGCAGCGGCAAATCTGAAGAGGATCAGCTCCTTCAGGCCATGGGCGAGAATTTTCGCAAGCTCCAGGCTCTCCATCGCGCCCGGAAAGACAAAGCGGACTCCAGAATGGCAGTCGTCGAGGTGGCCGAAGCAGATTTCCAAAGGCGTGTCGCACAAATGCAGATCTGGCAAGCCGAGGCCCTCCAAGAGTTGGTTGCCGGCCGAGAACAAGTGAGCCAGCAGTGGAATGAGATCCTCCTGAAACAATCAGATATGGAGAAGGCGCATGATGAAGCTGTTCAAAGGATTGCTGCCGAAGATGCCCTCCTGACGGGGCGCCGCGTTGCTCTTGATGCTCATGAGGAAGATCTCACTGCTCGTGAGCGGGCGCTCGTCACCAAGCTTCACAGCAAAGATGAGGATATTGAAAATCTTGTCGCGCGGCGGACCCAGGAGCTGGAGCGAAAACATAAGGAGGCGCTCGAAGCTCTGACTGCAAGTCACGCCGGCAAGCTCAAGGAAGCCATCGATGCTGCCGAAGCTGCAGAGGCCGCCAAGAACGTGCTGAACGACAAAGTGAAGAGGCTGGAAACAGATCTCGAAGAGCACGGCAAGGAGCTCTCGACGCTCAAGGGAGACAGGGAAAAAACCCTCCACTCCTTGGCGGAGATGCAAGTTGCCCTGTCCGACAAGACCAAGCAGCTCTCCTCTACGGCTGATAATATTGCGGTTCTGGAGCTGAAGCTGACCACGCTGCAGAAGTCTCTCGAGGCCGGCAAGGCCCGTGAGAAGGCTCTACTCAAGGATCTCCAAGGAGAGAGGAACCTGCTCAAGAGCGCCGCCGCTGCCCAAAACGAGTACGAGAAGGGAGTGGAGATCTGGACTGACCGTCTCATCGCCACCGCGGAGAAGCTTAATGCAAAACTGTCAACCATGGGCTTGTCGAACTTCAAGTATTCTTCCGAGGAAAGAATATCTCCAAGTGCCAGGTTGACGATGTTCTTTGAAAGCATCATCAACGCGTTGAGGGTGCTCCAGTCTGGCCGGGCGACCCAACTGGTAAACGAGACTCGCCGACTTTGCCGGGCCGTCCTCCGCAAGGTGCTCATCAAGGTGGTGCACAGCAATCCTGGCATCGACCTCTCCAACGCGCTCGGCCATCTGCCAAAGGATGCAAATGTTGAGGCCCTTGAAGAGTGCATCGCGCCTATCCTTGAGAAGGTGGACTCCATCAGAAGGATCGAAGGCCAGTGCAGGGATTGAGTGCTTCTCCCTTTTTCTTGCCGTCGCCATCTCATGTAAAAGACAATTAAGTCTCAAGTTAGAATTGCGGCAACTCATGGATGTAATACAATTTGCCCATGTTTAGGCTCATGCTTGCTACTTTCCTTGTCTGATTCCTTTATGTATGGAGTTCATCCTACGCTTACTGAAAAACTTGCCGGCGCGTAGCCTACCGCGAGTGCTGGGTGCGGGACTTCAGCAGCCTGCTGGAGGCGCAGCGGCCGGCAAGACTCCTTGGTGTTCTCAGTGCAGCCACTTAAATCGCTGAGCAGGCTCGAAACAAAATAAGGGCGTGACCGATCACAACAAGGGTTCCTTCGCGTGCAGATTTTCCATACAAGAGTCGGAATCGTCCAAGGAAATAACTTGGTAATAAAAGAAAAACTTGCTCTGAGTTTTTAGGACTTAGCTTTCTATCACTGTCCTTCCTCCGGCAAGCGTCGATTCCGAACGCCGCCAACTGGTATTCACATCTTCCTTCCCCCCCGGCAAATGTGCACGCGAGGAATCCTTCTGTCTTTTGAGAAAAAGAAAGAAGAGAAAATAAATACATGAAACCTTGGCGGTTCGTTAGAACTTACCGGGATTAGGTGTCATACAACATCTTAGACAAACATGCATATATATAAATATGAACATGGGAATCAATAAGGGAATGTACAACACTTAAAATTATTCATTTGTGCTCAGGGTCTACGCCTGGCTTTGTACAAAGGATCACATGCCTTGCCGGCAAGACTTGTACAAAAAGGTGGTTGCCGGGAGCCCCCGGCAACCGCGCCTTATGGGTAGAACTTGCGAAGATGTTCGATATTCCAGGAATTGCTCACTGGAACGCCATCTTCGGTCTCCAGGCGAACAGCGCCAGGCCTGGTGACTCGTACTACCCGATAAGGGCCCTCCCACTTTGGCGTCAACTTGTTTGAATTCTTGGCGGACTGAATCCGTCGAAGAACAAGGTCGCCTTCCTCAAGGCTTCGGGACTGAACTTTGCGGCTATGGTAGCGGCGCAAAGCTTGCTGGTAGCGTGCAGCTCGCACAGCAGCCTGAAGACGATTCTCCTCAAGGAGCACAGCGTCATCTTGCTGCAGTTGCTCTTGCTCGAGCTCATCATAAGCGAGCACTCGAGGAGATCCGTATATGAGTTCCGTGGGGAGAACTGCTTCCGCTCCGTAGACTAGAGCGAAGGGCGTCTGGCCGGTGGCTCGATTTGGTGTCATTCTGATTGACCAAAGAACCGCCGGCAACTCGTCAATCCAGCGTCTTCCGCACTTTTTCAACTTGTCGAAGGTCCTGGTCCTGAGACCGCGCAGCACTTCAGCATTGGCCCTCTCCGCTTGGCCATTGCTTCTCGGGTGAGCAACAGAGGCAAAACAAATCTTGCCGCCAAGGTCTTGGATGTACTGCATGTAGGTGCGACTACAACCGGATTGGCCAACCAGGTTGGGTGAAGTACTCCTTTGACCAGTCCTGCCGCCTCCAGCTTCTTAATTTCCTCGGCAATGAATTCTTGCCGCTCCAAGGCCTGCTTCCTGACCCTTTGCTTGACGGGCCGCGCATGAGGACAGACAGCAAGGTGGTGCTTAATTACCTTCCTGAGAACACCAGGGATGTCAGACGGTTGCCACGCAAACACGTCGACATTCGCCCGCAGGAAAGCAACGAGCGCGCTTTCCTATTTGTCATCTAGGGTGGAACTTATGGTGAAAGTTCCCCCCGTTCCGTCCTCCCTGGCAGGCACCTTCTTAGTTTCCGGCGGAGCAGCCTTGGACTTCTTGTTCTTGCCGGTGGAACTCTCTGGTACGTCCTCGACGGAAGCGCAGCACTCCGAGGAGGTGCGCTTGCCGGAGTTCGCGCCAAGGTTCCTGCCGTCTTTTTCTTCCCCCCGGGAGTTCCAGCGGCAGGAGCAGATGCCTTGACGGCAGGTGCTGCAACTGCTTCCCGGTAAAGCTGATCGGCACAGATGAGCGCATCCTTCTTATCAGAATGGATAGTGATGACGCTCAATGGCCCAGGCATCTTCAAGACGTTGTACGCGTAGTGTGATGCCGCCATAAACTTAGCCAGCGCTGGCCGACCAAGGATCCCATTTAATATGACATGGGGATCTTGGCGACATCAAACACCACCTTCTCGGTCCTGAAGTTAAGCTCGCTGCCAAATGTTACTAGCAGCGTGATCTTGCCCTTAGGCTGGGTTCTTCCCGGGTTGACCCCTTGAAACGTACCCGTTTCCTCGAGGTCCTCGTCAGCAATCTGAAGCTTTCTGAGCACATCCGGTGAGATTAAATTTAGGCCGGCCCCGCCGTCAACTAACATCTTCGTCACCTTGAGGTTGCGAATTGTTGGCGAGACCAACAATGGCAAACACCCGACCGCAGTTGTGCGATCAGGGTGATCCTCGGCGTCGAAGATGATAGGCGTGCTGGACCACTTCAGGGGCCTACACGCATCTGGGGATGGCTCTGCCGCATTGACCTCCCGCGCCCACTGTTTGAGTTGGTGGTGGGAGGAATGCAGCGAGGCACCCCCATCAATGCACATGGCCTCCGTAGCCTTCTGGAATTCTTGCTCACTAGATTCATCATCTTCCTCATCATCATCTCCTTCTTTATCTCGGCCCAGGGCGGGCCGATCCTTTTGCTGCTTGGCCTTGCCGCGGCGACCTCCTCGGCCACCGTGTTTCTTGCCGGATCCCTCAGCACCATCTTGGGCCTTCTCCTTATCTCGCCTCTCGTATTCGGCCCTCTGCTTCTCGGCAAGCTGCTCAACTTGCCGGCAGTTCTGGAGATCGTGGCCCTTAGTGCGATGGATCTTGCAATACTGCTTGCCGGAGTTCTCCGACTTGTCGGCAGCCGCCAAGGCCTGACAGGAAGGGCACCCGGCAAGATCCTTGACGGGGTCACCAACCTTGGCCTTCTTGGCGGCGCCGGGGTTGTCGGATTCCTCGACAGCAAGCACGACCTTGCCTCCACGCTTCCTGTTCCGCCGCCGGCCTTTCCTTGACGGGGCCGCGGCGTCTTCATCTTCGGACTCGCCCGCCGCGCCAACAGCCTCACCGGGGAGTTTCCTCCCCTCTTCAGCTCGAGCGCACTTGTCGGCCAGAGCGTAAAGCTCAGCGATACTCCTGACTTTGTTCATTGCCAGCTCTTCCCGCATTTTGCGGTTACGCACGTTCTGATGGAACGCGCTAACAACAGCGGCAGGATGAACGTCAGGAATATTGTACTGCACCCGGCTAAATCTCTGGATAAACTTGCGCAGGGACTCGCCCTCCTTCTGAGGAATGATGTGCAAATCGCTCTCTTGGCCAGGAGCTTGGTGGCCTCCAACGAAGGCGCCAACAAACTGATGGCACAAATCTGACCAGGAAGAAATAGAATTCTCCGGCAGATGCATCAACCACGACCTGACGTTGGGCTTGAGCACCAACGGGAAGTAGTTGGCAAGTATCTTGTCATCTCGACCCCCGGCAGCCTGCACCGCAATGGTGTAGATGCTCAGGAACTCCGAGGGATGGGTCTTTCCGTCATATTTCTCCGGGACCTCCGGCTTGAAGGTTCGGGAATTGGGCCACCGGACTTGCCGCAGCTCACGGGTAAACGCTGGAGTCCCTACCTCATAAGGCAAGTCTCCTACGTCCCCTGGCGCAGGCTCGTCAACAGCCGGCCCCGCGTGCTTATCGGACTGATAGCGCGCTTCCCGTTGCCGCTCGATGGTAGTTCGAGCGTCCTCCTTGCCTCGCTCCTGGAGAACTTGACGCTGATCGCGGCGCATCCGTGGGTCGGACGACGCCGTGGAAACTTCTTCATGGCGGTGGACTTGCTGAGTTGTCGACCGCCGCTGGTGTCGCGGAGGGGAGTGCACTGTGGTTGCACCACCTCCGGTTTTCTCTACATCGGCTCGCGCCGGATCGATGGGCCTCCGCTGCAAGGGCCCTGCCTCTTGCGGTCCATCTTTGTTGGCGAAGCCGATGAGGCTCTGGATGGTAGCTCGCCACTCCTCCATCTTCTCCGGGGCAGGAGGAAAATCGAGGAGCAGCTGCGCACGTGCCAAGGCTTCCGCTGGCGTAGGTGGCGGCGACAAGTGCGAGGTACGTGAGGTGCTCTGACTCCTAACCATGTTAGAAGGAGCACCACCACGGTCACGCGACCGTGCGCCACCTCCGCCGGCAGCTCGGTGTGCATGTTGGCCCCGCGCATCTTGGGATCTATGCGCAGAAACCTTTTCATGGGGACGCCCTGAACCACCAGCGCCATGACGTCGCTCATCATGCACGACCTGGGTAGGTCGTGAGGCTTGGGCCGGCGCGGGAGCTCTAGCAGGCGCCCTTCGATCTCTCGAGTTCGTTGTGCCACCCGTAGGCAACACAGCACCATCTCTAGATCCAGCGGCGTGCAGGTTACCACTGCCACAGCGAACGATACCGCTCGCTTGGCTCGGATCACCAGAACGCCGCGGGGGTTCTAGTCCTCTTCCTTCTGCACCCACGCCGTTGCCAGTACGCGAAGGTGTAGGCAAAACGGATGCGGACGGTTGCGCTGTCGCAGTGCTCTTCTTCTTGGGTGGCATGATGATGAAGATGATGAAGAAACTAAGGCGCCGATCACCAGATCAGGTTCACGCAACCTTCAATCCCCCTACCTGGCGCGCCAAAGATGTCGGGGTGCGACACCTATGGGATCCCGAGAGACCCCTTTACGATTCGGCGGGGGGAGAGGTATACGCAAAGAGCAGAACCAGTGATCGACGCGGGAAGTTTTTACCCAGGTTCGGGCCGCTGATCAGCGTAAAACCCTACTCCTGCTTTGTGTTCTTATTGATGTTCTTGAGCCCAGCCTTCAGGAGCCTTCACAATGAACAGTATGTTCAAAGAGCAGCTACGCATGCAGAATGGGCCAGAAGTTCTCCTCCTCTGTAGCAATTGCCTTGGGCCTCCTTTTATATGCTCAAAGGGGTCTCCACAGTGGCAAAATGTACATACATTGAGGTGTAAAGTAGCTACAGGGTATCATACCTAACCCCTGACGGATTAGGACTAGCGCATTTAATGCACCGTGAGGTGTCCGTTTAGGTGTCCTCACTTTCTTGGGGATGGAAAAAGGGGCCATCCCATCAGCACCGCTTAAGCTCTCCTCCACTGGCGCGTTGCCACGCATCCAGAGAAGGACCCAGAATGTCAGGCTTGTTACTGTGTCGAAGCGGTGGCACAGTGGGAGAATCTCGCCAGGCGCCGATCCTTGCCGGGCACCAAACCTTGCCGGGCGCCAAGGCTTGCCGGGAACCAAGCCTTGCCAGGCGCCGAGCCTTGCCGGGCTCCATAGGCCATCCCGGCAAGGATCTTGCCGGGGAAGCTGGCCTTCGAATTCCAGCTTTGCTTATCTGCTGATCCCCAGATCTCTGACTTGATGATTTCCTTGATGGCTTGAATCGACCTCGAGCTGTTCCCGGCAAGCCTTGCCGCGAGGGTGGCTACAACAGCCCGTGCACAAGTACGGGGTACTAGTGGCCCAATACTTAGTACACCGACAAAGAGCATTTTTTGTGGATTCCACATTTTGAGCTCATTCCTTGGTTGCACGACCCCATTTTATCTATTCGTGTGTGTGTTTCCGTGTGCCATTCATTTCTATTGGTCTACTTGTTTCACTTGCGATTTTGTGAATCTCTTTCAACAATATTGACTCTTGCTAACATTTTGCATCAAATTTTTGTGCCACTATCATCACCAAGTTACTCCATAAGCCTTACTTGTGTAGGTGTGAGAATTGACAAGTTCCGGTACCAATTGTGTTATTTCCTTGCTACACTATTGAGTGATCATTGATCCATTTTCAACATTGGATAAGGTACATTGGTCTAGTTCTTTCCTTTCTTCCACTCACATTTGCTCGAGTATTGTGATGGATAGGCAAAGCATTTCATCTCCGGTCTTCAACGGCAACGACGGCGCGAACAACTACGTCACCATCACTCACACTGTCGAACTACAATGAGCAATGCAAGGCGCACAATCTACCTTGCGCAAGCGCATCGACAACATCGCCACCAACATACGACAATCCGAAGCACGGACAAGAGACTACTTCGATGACACATTCGTCTACCACAACAAAAGGATGGACAAACACATGGAGGAAATCCGACAAGTGTTGTCCGACTACAAGTCTTCGTCCCCTTCGTCATCCTCAAGGCGGCAGCGAGCGAGTCACAAATCTTCGGAGTGCCCAAGCAATGCAAGCGCAATTCGTCAACGTCCACATCTCCATGGAGACCATCATCACATTCATGATCCTCATCGTCATGAAGGGCAAGTCACCTCCAAGCATCATGTGCGCGACAACGACTAATACCATCACCAAGAAGATGCTCGAGATGCGTACACCTACAAGTCCCAACAAGCTCTACATCAAGCTACGACCATCCTTCATGAGCACAAGAGAAGACCACGAGACAAGCACCACCAAAAGGAAGCTACGACTACCACCTCCACTTCGGTATCTTCGCCAAGTGATATCAAGGCATCTTCGCCTTTGGACGTACAACATCTTCGGCTATGCCTACATCGACATCATCAAGTCCAAGGCGAATGACTACAAGCAAGGTTGACACTTCCATCTTCGGAAGCCCCTCAAGGAAGATGGATGAGCATGGAAAATTCCCTTCGGTCATGGAGATGAGCTACGAGGTGCCACATCATATCGGCCTCATACAAGACAATGACAAGACGGTCGAGCAAGGGCCATACCCTTCGACCACGGTGGTGAGCACGAACCTCTTCAACAACACAAAGACGGCGCCCCAGTGGGACTCATACTCTGAGTCAGGCTACAAGACCGCACATGAGACATTCTCTTTGGTCTCGGAGGAGAGTGATGATTTGCCACTTCCTACGGCATTCATCTTTGGAGGCGTTATGGATGAGGAGGTTGAGCATGGGACTATCCCTTCAACCAAGGCGGCGATAGGAGTTGAGCATGGAGACATTTGCACCTACATCTCTCTGACACCCATATATGACAAGATGCCCCAATTGCCATGTGAGGAGAGCCACCACCCCATGAGTGAGATGATTGACTCCACCATATATGACATTGAGTGCATTTCCTATGAGGGGATGAGTGTGACCACCACTAGCCCCACACTTGAGAGCATGCCACACATCCTATGTGAGGTTGAGAGCCATTTGAGTAACTCCACCAACCATATGAGTGAGAGCATCTTACCAGGAGTGAGTGAGCCACAACACTTAGTGAGTGAGGTAGTTGAGAGGGTACGTGAGGCCACTATGATTTCTAACAACTTACCCTCTACTCCAAGTGTGTTTTCCTTTTTGGTGCTAGATCTCCAACAAGATGAAGCGCCAATCCTCGATGAGTCCATACCTCCAATGGGCAAACCGATGGCCATGATGGACGACATTGCACCCCCACATGGTACCAACAAGTTGATGAAGCTATTGACCAAGTGTCAATGTTTGCAACCTCACCTACAACACATGAGCGGAGCTCTAAAGGTAACATAGGTGATGGTGCTTCACTTGTCCCACTAGTGGAATATCTTGCAAATGATTGCTTGCATGATGTTGATCACCTTCTGGATTCACCACATACTATGTCTTCTACATGCTTAGATGTGCCACCTATTTATGATGAATATGATGATGAGCATGTTGAATTTCCGAGTTGTGATGCTATGCTCCATAGGATATCATGTGATAATTCTATTGGTCACATTATGTTTGACAATCCATTAAACTTGTCATATGCTATGAGTGAGATCTCCCATATTTCATCATTACAATCTCAACATAGTAACTATGCATGCCCCATTAAAATAAATCCCATTTGCACTAATGGCATAGATGATGAGATGATGGTCATTGGCTTTTGTTTTTCATGCGATGATATTGCCATGCTTCCTTTACATGATTTGCGCAATTCATCTACTATGCCATGCCATGATCACATTGTTCTGAATATGCTTTGTTTTCGATGTTGTCAATATTCTCCATGTGATGTTTCCACTAATGCTCATGAGGAGACCCCCATAGTTTCCTCATACATATTAGGAGATTTTGAGGCATTCCATACTTTGCATGATTCCCATAATTGCGTGCACCATATGCATTCCATGAATAACAATGCTCTACATATTTCTCGTGATGCATTACACAATTTGAGTCTCCATTATGCTATACATAACAACAAACCTATCATGATGGATGACATGTTTCTATATCATGCATCTCATTTATTTGAGCATTGGATATTTTGTGCTAACCAACACATGAATGTGCACATCGTAATGGATGATGTGTACATATACCACGCACACACAATTTTCCCTCTGCCTTTGTTTTGTGTAGGTACATATGAACACTCGTCAACCTCACAATCCCATGAGTTGACGAAACGAGCTCTTCAGAGCAACGATGACTTGGGATCCCATGGATTATCCTTACCACCGTTCCCTTCGCGCAAGACTACGCGCATCTCTTTTACTTGACTCTCACACGGTTATGGGCTATATATCACTTGTTACTTTATGCCCATCGAAGCATGTTCACTTTGCATGATACACCTCTTTCTATGATTTTGCCATGCAATTGTGACCCTTGCGTGCATTTACCCATGATTCACCATTATACTACTTCTATGTGTATTTGCATGCTTGGTGGAGATAATTGTTGTTATTGCCATGTTATATACATGCTTTATCCTATTGTTGATTCTTGTGTTGGGAGAGTCATGATGTTCCATTGCTATTTACATAGAACTTCTTGCCAATACAATGATGATACATTACTCATATCTTGTTTTCATGCTTGTGATATGTCATGTGCATTATGTATGCTCACTATTTGCACACACAACATCATTGCCATGATTACCTCTAGTATGTTGCATCTTCGCACTACTAGCTTGCATGACTTGTTTCCTATGATCACTTGCTTTGTCGCATCATGCATGATACATAATTGTCATTGCATTGGGTTGATAGCGTATATATTCTTGCCTCTCACATGATTTATCTTGATCATTGTCACTTGTCTCTAATAGTTGCATATCTCATATTCACTTGTAGTGAGTGCAACAATGCTATGTTTGTTGATCTTGGAGACTTGGACATTTTACTTGTGAAGCATGCTTGTTTGATTGAGCTTAATGCCTTTGGTTGTGCTAGCATATTATGCCTACATGCCATGCCCTACACCCTTGTACTTTCTTATGATAAGAATGATGATAACACTTGTTGGGTATCTCACCACACGAATGATAGGTCTTGCATTTCCGCTAACCTCATTTGTTTTTTGAGTGTTTGTCATGTTCTTTCATTTTGAAGGATTCACAAGGTGGTACCGTCACTAGACATATTGGTTATGTGAAGGCGTACAAGATGTGCGACACCACCATCTTCGCGAACATTCATAAGGTGAACTCCTTCCCTTTGAGCCATCCTCACATACGCATATTGGATGGGTCATTCTTTCATTGTTGTCTCGTTCTTCTTGTCTACATGATACATATATTGGATGGAGGACCGACATTGGAGATGGACCCTATGGACCTTCAAGTTGAGGAGTGCTCGGACTTAGTGGATGCACCTATTTTGGATGCACCTTCGGACCTCCACTCATGCAACAACATTGAGCATTGGTACATCAACACTCCTTTGACACATTGCACCAACACATCCATATTTGTTGACTGTGATCCCATATGTCATGCTCGATGGACATATCATACTCATCGCAAGTTTGCACCCAATGCATGGATTGACTCACATTATGCTTGTCTTGTTGCATCTATTTCCATGTCATCCATGATATATGAGCCTGTACACTTCCTTAGCAAATTTGTTGTGATCTACCTTGATGACATATTCATACATAATGCTCACATTGTCCACCATCAATTGCATGATAACATAATAGTTTTGAGCACCACTTGCCATGTTCATGCTTTTGATACACCATCCCATTATGACATCATTTTGCACAATGGTCGCATTAATCACATTCCCAACACCTTTGCGCGTACTATGAATGAATTTGCTCCCATGAATGCATTACATATCATTCTACATCATTTGGATAAGCATCTTGTGCCTTGCCATGAACAATCTTGTCGCATGGACTCATACTTACTTGATGGACACCTTATGTGCGCTAACCATTGTATTTCCAAGTGTCCCTTGTGTTTGCTCGTTTTGCATGTAAACCATCCCGACAACATCTTGAAGTACTTGGATTGCGCCATGACTTCCACTCCGTCCAATTACAAGCCCGTCCACGACAACTGTTTCCATGGTGATGAGGATTACAATCTGAGGTTGGATCTATCCCAAGGAGGGGAGACGTGCGGAGCATCCTACGGTCATCCCCATGTACACTATGACTACTCCCCAAGCGCCAACGAGACATACGACGAGACCTCAAGCATACGCCATTGGACACAAGGTGAACTCGCTCCTCTCCGAACCGTTACTTTCCACATGTGAGACATGGCTACTACCTCAAACATATGTGCTATGCATGACCAGAAACCAAGAGGAAGACCATGGTACAGCTAGGAGCATTGGACAAGACGGCGAGGACACCAAGCGCGAGGAACAAGAGGAAGAGCTGCCAGGAAGCTATAGCTCTCGGACGTCCGACGACCTCCGGACGACCGACGATCTCTGGACGTCCGACGCCTGGAGATTCCACCAGCCAGAATGAGTCTAGCCGAGGCACGCTACAGCCCCCGGACGACCGCCACATGTCGGACGCCCAACACTCTCCAGCGCCCGGACGTCCGACCGCCACCGAAAATCCGGCAACTCCATCCAGAGCCAAAACACCGGACGCCTGACCCATACTGGACGACCGGACCCTGGCGAGCCATCGAACGTCTGGTAACGGCCGGACGACCGACACCTGTCTGCGCACAGTGTTTCGGGCCGAAGCCCATGTACCCCTTCGCCCCTCACTTACCCCTTCGCCGCCCTAGACTATACATACTCCTCCACCTCCACCATTTTAGGGTTAGCATTGGTTTAGCTCATATGAGAGATAGAGCTTTGCTCATCCACTTGATACCTACTCCATTGGAGGCCAAGTCCTCCACCTAGGAGAAGATTCCCCAAGTGGATTCAAGCCCTCCGTCTAGGAGAAGATGCCCTCGTGGATTCAAGACCCCGTCTCTGGATCGGGAAGAACTACCACCTCTTGTATCGTCCTTTGTTGCGTTTGAATCTTGTATCACCCTTTGTGTTCATGGATCTAGCACATGTGTGATTGTTCTCGTTGATTTGAATGTTCCCCCTCTTGTTTTCCTCCGTGTGTTTGTCGTGTTCTTCATGGGATCCCCTCCAAATCATGAAAGATCGGCCCTAGGGTTTTCACCCTACATCATGCCCTTTAGTCACATGACCACAGATGATGTTCTTGGCGGTCGAGTCCAGTTGCGCGAACCTATTCACATCAGCAGCGGTGACACCTTCACCGACTTTGGGAACACCGGTCCTAACGACATACCAGAGGTCATTGTCAATGGCTTCAAGATGCATGCACATATTATTCTTCCAGTAGGGGTAATCAGTGTCATCGAAGACAAGGCATGCAGCAGAAACCTTGATTATCCCTGCAGTCGACAAAGCTAAAACTCTAGGTGGTTAAACCGAATTACACAGAACAAGAGAGCACCTTGCTCTGATACCAACTGAAAGTGCTAGTTATCGACTAGAGGAGGGTGAATAGGCGATTTTTGTGAAAGTCTTCAAGACAGGCAATGCCTTCGAACATGCGGAAGAGAAATAGTAACTGAACTGGATACAACGAAAGATAAACTACACTAGACATGTTGGAATGTCAATCAACGTGATGAGGACATGACTACCTTGGATACGACCAAAAATATTGCATACATGCATATTTATGAGGTGATTTCTAATGCAAACTATGCAATAATTTATTTATGTTATCCAGGACAAAAATACTTCACAGACTTTTGTGCCATGTCTAATTGCAGGTGTATGAGACATTTGTACAATCCACATATGAAGATAAGGGAAAAAGAGAAGTTTAGGTGCTTCTCAAAAAGTCCTCTCATGTCACTTTTGGGCCAAGAGAAGATAGAGTCCAAGTCTCTCACATTCTGGACTCAGATTCGGACTGCACAGACATACCTGACTCAAACGCCAAGATCTCTTTCATCCGGACTCCGAATTGAGTGATTCATTTTTTGTTGGAAAGTAGATTTCGTGCTCTTTCCAACCCAATTAGATTCACCTTCAAATTCGTCCAGAGCATTGAGATATTGATAAAACAATTGACGCTGTAGTAGAATTCGAGTCAAACTACAATTCCAAAGGTGTTGCATCACCTCCACTTGGGCCCATGGGCATTGTACGACCTAGGGTTGCTTTTAGGATGCCTTGGGACGTCCTCCCACCTCCTTGGCTGCCACCACTTACTCCTTGATACGTCTCCACTGTATCTATACTTTTTGCTTGTTCCATGCTGTTATATTATCATTCTTGGATGTTTTACAATCATTTTATAGCAACTTTATATCATTTTTTGGGACTAACCTATTGACATAGTGCCCAGTGCCAGTTGCTATTTTTTGCTTGTTTTTTACTTCGCAGAATATCAGTACCAAATGGAGTCCAAATGCAGTGAAACTTTTTGGAGATTTTTACTCGACCAGAAGATACCCAATGGGCCAAAGAAGTACCAGAGGGGAGGCCTGAGGTGGGCACAACCCACTAGGGCGCGCCAGGAAGCCCAGGCGCGCCCAGGGGGTTGTGCCCCCTCGGTGACCTCCCGCACCGCCTCTTCGTCCTATAAATTCCCAAATATTCCAAAAACCCTAGGGGAGTTGATGAAACACAACTCCAGCCGCCGCAAGTTCCAGAACCATGAGATCCAATCTAGACACCATCCTGGAGGGGTTCATCATCCTCATTGGTGCCTCTCCGATGATGCGTGAGTAGTTCATCATAGACCTACGGGTCCATAGTCAGTAGCTAGATGGCTTCCTCTCTCTCTTTTGATTCTCAATACAATGGTCTCTTGGAGATCTATTTGATGTAACTCTTTTTTGCGGTGTATTTGTTGGGATCCGATGAACATTGAGTTTATGATCAGATCTATATCCATGAATATTATTTGAGTCTTCTTTTGATCTATGATATGCATGATTATTTATAACCTCGTATTTCTTCTTCGAATCTTTGGTTTAGTTAGGCCAACTAGATCAATTTTTTTTGCCATGGGAAGAGGTGCTTTGTGATGGGTTCGATCTTCGGTGTTCTTTCCCAATGACAGAAGGGGCAGCAGGGCATGCATGTATCGTTGCGTTGCTATTAAGGATAACAAGATGGGGGCTATTCCTACGTGAATAGATCTCGTCTACATCATGTCATCGTTCTTATTGCATTACTCCATTTCTCCATGAACTTAATACACTTGATGCATGCTGGATAGCGGTCGATGTGTGGAGTAATAGTAGTAGATGCAGGCAGGACTCGGTTTACTAATCTTGGACGTGATGCCTATATATTGATCATTGCCTTTGATATCATCATAATTATTCGATCTTATATCAATTGCCCAGCAGTAATTTGTTTACCCACCGTGTGCTATTTTCTTGAGAGAAGCCACTAGTGAAATCTACGGCCCCTGGGTCTATTCTTTATCATATTTTCTTTGAGATCTATTTTTATTCGCTTTTGTTTTCAGATCTATTATTCCAAAAACCCAAAAATACCTTGCTGCACTTTTTTTACTTATTTTATTTCACGTTTTATCGAGATCTATTTATCCAATCTACACAAATTTTATCCCGTCAACTTGACAATTTCTGGCGCCGTTACCCGAAGAGGGATTGACAACCCCTCATACGCGTCGGGTTGCAAGTATTTGTTCTTTGTGTGCAAGTACCGTTTACATAGTGTTGCTTGGTTCTCCTACTGGATTGATACCTTGGTTTCATAACTGAGGAAAATACCTACCGTAGTTGTGCTGCATCATCCCTTCCTCTTTGGGGAAATAACGACGTAGTTCAAGCGACATCAAAAGGAATTTCTGGCACCGTTGCCGGGGAGACATCATCAACATCTATCAGGTTCCTAATCACAAATCTCATCTCCTTGCAATTTACATTATTTGCCATTTGCCTCTCGTTTTCATCTCCCCCACTTCGCAAAAATTTGTCGTTTTATTCGCCCTCTTTTTCGTTCGCCTTTTTCTCGTCAGATCTATCTTTTTATGTGTGATCTTCCTTGCCTACTTTGTCACTATGGCTAGCATGACTACTCCTCCTTTGTCACCAGATTTTGAAAGTTTTATACTTCAAGCAGAAACAAGGAGAAAATTTGAAAGATTCTTGGTATAGGCTAATGGAATCCTATCGGATTAGCAATCTAAAGGGGGATGCAAAGATTTTGCTTTGAAATTTTTATATAGGATTAGCTTTGCATCATAGACAACTTTTGGATTTTGCCGCTAAAGGGAACTTTATTAAGCTTGATGCTAATACCGCTTATGAGATCCTAGAGGGGATTTTGGGGATTCCACCAACCAAAAAGGGGAGTTCTTTTACTCAAGAAGGGCTTCAAATTTTAGACAAGTTGAGTGATTTGCATAAACATTTGGTTGAGTTACAAAAATATAATGAACCTCTTAAACATATCAGTGGAAACCTCAATCGCATGAATACTTTGATTACTCTTTGCAATAAACGGTTGGATATTTTAGATCTCAAGATGGTTTCTTTTCCTGAGAATTTGGCGAAGCGTAAAGAGCCTCCCAACTTTGAGAAAGCCATTACCAAAGTAGCAAACACTAAAGATGATAATACTTGAATCTATGCATTATGCCTAGCTAGGGGCATAAAACGATAGCACTTGTTGGGAGGCAACCCAATGAATAAAATTTATTTTTGCCTTTTTCTTTCTGTTCTCGAGTGTTTACACAATTATGCCTCTGTTATGATTGTGTTTTTTATATTTTAATTAGTGTTTGTGCCAAGTAAAGCCTTTGGGATAGCTTTGGTGATAGTTGATTTGATCCTGTTGAAAAAAAGAAACTTTTGCGCCCAGTAACAGAATTGTTTAAATTCACAGAAGCGACGAAAAATTATGATTTTTTTACACAAGATTGATATGCAAATTTCCTCTTTTTTCCTAATGTGTCAGAAGTTTTGGAGTTACAGATGTATGGAAACAATTCGCATCTTTACAGACTGTTCTGTTTTTGACAGATTCTATTTTCGTTGCATTGTGTGCTTATTTTGATGAATCTATGGATTGTATTTGGGGGTATCCATGGAAAAGTTAGAATACAGTAGATATAATGCAATAACAAAATTTGAATGGGTTTGCAATAGTAATTAAAGTAAATATTGGTTTTCTTATACTAACGGATCTCACGAAGGTTTTGTTAAGTTTTGTGTGATTGAATTTTTCAAGTTTTGGGTGAGATCGCGATGGATGAAGAAATAAGGAGTGAAAAGAGCCTAAGCTTGGGGATGCCCCATGGCACCCCAAGTTAATATTCAAGGAGAACCAAGCAACTAAGCTTGGGGATGCCCCGGAAGGCATCCCCTCTTTCTTCTAACGACCATCGGTATTTTACTTGGAGCTATATTTTTATTCGTCACATATCATGAGTTTGCTTGGAGCGCCTTGTATTATATGAGTCTTTGCTTGTTTTGCTTTTTAGTTTGTCACAAGTATCCTTGCTGGACACACCTATTTGAGAGAGCCAAAATTATGCTACGATTTGTTAGAATTGCTCTATATGCTTCACTTAAATTTTTTGAGCTATGGAATTGCTCTAGTGCTTCACTTATATCTTTTTGAGCACGGTGTGCTTTAATATTTTTGAAGAAATGCTCTCATGCTTCACTTAGATTAATTTGAGAGTTAGTAAACTTTTGAAGAAATTATCCCATGCTTCAGTTATATTATTTTGCGGGACAAAAAAATTTATGCTCATGTTCTTCACTTAGATTTGTTTGAGCTTGTCAAAAGCAATTGCAATATATGAAACTAGTCCCAAAGTGATAGATATTCAAGAGGAATATAATAAAAACTTTCATGAAGATCATTGGGCAAAATAAACTTGATTCTTTGTAATAGTTTTGAGATATGATGATAGTGATATGTGAGTCATGTTGGTGAGTAATTATGCTTTAGTAAGAATATTGGTGTTAAGGTTTGTGATTCCCTATGCAAGCACGAAAGTCAATAGTTATGCAATGAAATTATATCCTACTTGTGGTGCATTATTCGGTGTTAGTTATGCTTAATGCTCGCTTATGTGATTTTTCGTTTCTTGGTTGGTTGCTTCTCAATCATTTTGCTAGCCTCCACTTGTACTAAGTAGAAATACTACTTGTGCATCCAAAATCTTTAAACCCAGTTTTGCCACATGAGTCCACCATACCTACCTATATGCGGTATTTCCGTGCTGTTCTAACCCAATTTTGTATGTGCCATCTCTAATTTTCAAAATGAATTTCCTTTTTGTGTGCTCGTACCGCTCATGAAGCGGCAGGGTGATAGAAGCAAAGGTGTCCCATCTTTCGATGAGATTGGTGATTATCATTTTCGGAGGAGTAGACTTTGACGATCCGACTACAAACATGCGAGGATGTCGCGCCTTAGCAATCGCTAAACCAATTCCGAGAGGTTATTGACCACGCCGGAGCATGATCAACCTGACCACGAGGGTCTATTTTCTGCAAGCAAATGAAGAACAAGCAAGAAACTAAGATATCAATCTGGATATTGCGAATATAAGATGAAAGCTTTATTGATCAAGGTGGGGTTCTGTGACGTCTCGGTCTGGTCGTTGAACACAAATGAAGTACGCGAAGTTGCAGCTATGGCAAACTTTTAATCTAAACAAAACCCAAAGTCTAAACGACGCCCTAAGGGTTGTATATATGTAGGAGTAGGGGGGAATTTCGTGGCCCCTTGTAGGAGGGGTCCGAAACCAACCCTAACTTTGTTTCCCCACACATACGGAATCTAAAAACAGCCTATACTTAAGTATTTCAAAATTACATGGGCCTGGCCCAAAAATAAGGTGGCGCAGCACCTAAAATAAGCTATGGACGAAATTTATGAAGGGGCATCTTGTATTATTCATCCATGTCCTTGTAGGTCATCACGGAGGCTTCAAAGTGCTCAAATATGCACTAGAAACGCCATTCTGGATCCCTTCACGTGCGCCTTCATCTCCATGCTTGATCCTGCTCCAGTGTTCATCCCTGTTGTCCATGCTAGGCCCTTCATTAGTAATCAACACAAATGT
Source organism: Thinopyrum elongatum (assembly GCA_011799875.1). Classification (NCBI taxonomy): domain Eukaryota; kingdom Viridiplantae; phylum Streptophyta; class Magnoliopsida; order Poales; family Poaceae; genus Thinopyrum; species Thinopyrum elongatum. Next base: position 200,272,599 of record CM022297.1, on the reverse strand, counting down.
ATCCAATTTAGGCAGCATCATATTCTCATGAACATTAGAATTGTCACCAAGAAACAAAAGTACTTGGTAATTCAATTGGCGTGCGCGAGCTCCAGTAATTGGTCCAGTATGTATAGCAGCAGGGGCTGTGGGTGTAACAATGGTATTGATGTCCTCATCATCCTCCCCTTCTTGAAATGAAGTTGTCCCCGACGGAAGCTCATCTTCCTCACCCAAATAAGGCTTCAAATCTACAATGTTAAAAGTGGGACTAACCCCAAAATCCGCAGGCAGCTCAAGTTTATATGCATTATCATTTATTTTCTCGAACACCTTAAAAGGACCATCAGCACATGGCATTAGCTTTGATTTGCGCAAATCAGGAAATCTATCCTTACGCAAATGTAACCAAACAAGATCTCTAGGTGCAAAAACAACGCGTTTTCTACCCTTATCTCCAAAAAGTTTATATTTAGCATTCATACGCTCAATGTTCTCCTTAGTTAACTCATGCATTTTTAAGATCAATTCAGCACGTTGTTTAGCATCAAAATTAGCCTTCTCTGAAGATGGAAGAGGCAACAAATCAATAGGTGCACGAGGTAGGAAACCATACACAATTTCAAAAGGGCACATCTTAGTAGTAGAATGCAGCGAACGATTATAAGCAAATTCAATATGAGGCAAGCATTCTTCCCACATTTTCTTGTTATTCTTCAAAACAACCCTAAGCATAGTAAACAATGTTCTATTGACTACTTCAGTTTGTCCATCAGTTTGGGGGTGACAAGTAGTACTAAAAAGCAGTTTAGTCCCCAACTTAGCCCATAAACTTCTCCAAAAGTGGCTAGGAAATTTAGTATCACGATCTAAAACAATAGTATTTGGTACACCATGCAAGCGAATAATTTCACGAAAGAACAAATCAGCAACATTAGCAGCATCATCGCTTTTATGACATGGTATGAAGTGTGCCATTTTTGAAAATCTATCCACGACAACAAATATGCTATCCCTCCCCTTCTTTGTTCGAGGTAATCCTAAAACAAAATTTATAGATATATCCTCCCAAGGAACACGAGGTACAAGCAAAGGCATATATAAACCATGAGGATTGAGTCGTGACTTAGCTTTTTGACATGTAGTGCAGTGAGCAACAAAATGCTCAGCATCCCGTCTCATCTTTGGCCAAAAGAAATGTGTAGCAAGTATATCCTCTGTCTTATTCATGCCAAAGTGTCCCACTAATCCTCCTCCATGTGCCTCCTACAACAACAAAAGACGAACGGAGCTAGCTGGAATGCATAGCTTGTTAGCACGAAACACAAATCCATCGTTAACGACAAACTTGTTCCATGTTCTCCCTTCTTTACAATTCTGCAATACATCTTAAATTCAGCATCATGCACATATTGATCTTTGATGGTCTCCAAACCAAATATTTTAAAGTCAAGTTGTGAAAGCATAGTATAACGACGAGACAATGCATCAGCAATAACATTTTATTTACCCTTCTTGTGTTTAATGACATAAGGGAAAGTCTCAATGAATTCAACCCATTTAGCATGTCTACGGTTCAGTTTTGCTTGACTTTTAATGTGTTGCAAAGATTCATGATCAGAATGTATAACAAATTCTTTGGGCCATAAATAATGTTGCCATGTTTCTAAGGTCCGAACAAGAGCATATAATTATTTATCATAAGTAGAATAGTTCAGACTAGGCCAACCCAATTTTTCAGAAAAGTATGCAACAGGTTTGCCATCTTGTAATAACACACCTCCTAATCCAATTCCACTAGCATCACATTCAAGCTCAAAAGTCTTATTAAAATCAGGAAGTTGGAGTAAAGGAGCATGTGTCAACTTATCTTTCAAGACCGTGAAGGCTTCTTCCTGTGCGGTACCCCAAACAAAAGGCACATCCTTGTTTGTAAGCTCATTGAGAGGTGCAGCAATGGTGCTAAAATCTCTCACAAAACGCCTATAGAAACCAGCGAGTCCAAGAAAACTCCTCACTTGTGTGACTGTTTTGGGCTGCAGCCAACTCTCAATAGCTTCAATCTTGGCTTTATCAACTTCAATTCCCCATGGAGTAACAACATAGCCAAGAAAAGATAATTGGTCGGTGCAAAAGGTGCACTTCCCAAGTTTACCAAACAAACGTGCATCATGTAGAGCAATAAAAACAACACGTATATGTTCCAAATGTTCTTCCAAAGATTTGCTATAAATCAGTATATCATATCAGAGAGGCGATTTCCTATGCATGGTGGTAGCTACGCATGCATGGTGGCAACTACACACCCTTTAGCATAAGTGCATTTTTTGATATATGAGGTGTTGGGTTTCTTATGGTATTTGCACAAGTGCATTTTTGTTGTATAAAAATGACTTTTTCTCACTTCTCTTTGTCTTTGTTATTAATTTTTTGACACAAGTGCCATTTCGTTGTGTAGAAAGGGCCCTTTCTCACTTCTCTCAATCTGTTTGCTTGCCTTTTTGGCATAATTGCATGTTTGCTTGCCTGGTTGGTCCAAAGCCATGATATTCTTGTTATATAGTTATTTTTTATTGTCCAAAATAATTTACCAAAATAATTAGAGATAAAAATTGGTCCCGTGCGTAGCTACCACCATGGGTAGCAAATTAATTCCGTATCATCAAAATAGACTACCACAAATCGTCCAATGAAAGAACGTAAAACTTCGTTCATTAATCTCATGAAAGTACTAGGTGCATTAGTTAACCCAAAAGGCATGACTAACCACTCAGATAAACCAAACTTAGTTTTAAATGTTGTTTTCCATTCATCTCCCAATTTCATACGAATTTGATGGTATCCACTATGCAAATTAACTTTGGAGAATATTGTAGATCCAGTCAATTCATCAAGCATATCATCTAACCTACGAATAGGATGACGATAACGAATAGTAATATTATTAATGCCTCTACAATCAACACACATACGCGACGTACCATCCTTTTTTGGCACTAGTATAATAGGAACAATACAAGGACTAAGAGATTCGCGTATATAACCTTTGTCAAGCAGCTCCTGTACTTGACGCATAATCTCCTTCATCTCCTTTGGATTGGTATGGTATGGCGCACGGTTTGGCAGTGAAGCACCGGGAATTAAGTCAATCTGATGCTCAATCTCATGAATAGGTGGTAATCCCGGTGGCACGTCTTGTGGAAAGACGTCAGCGAACTCCTGCAAAATGTTAGTGACAGCAGGAGGCAAAGAGGAAGGCACGTCCTTGAATGAAAATAATGCCTCTTTGCACACAAAAGCATAACAAACAGATTTGCTGAAATCTAGATCATCAATATCGGATTTGGTGGCAAGTAAACATGCACTTTTCAATTTAATTTCAGAAGCAACACTAGATGGTTTATTATTCGGCTTCATTTGTTGCCCAAATTTCTTTGCCACAATCTGATTTTCACTCTTATTTTTCTCCTGTTTTGCTTTATTAGCTCTATTAATATCATCTTTCAAAATGGAATCAGGAGTCATAGGAAGCAAAGTAATATGTTTATCCTAATGAATAAGAGTATACTGATTGTTTCTACCATGGTGTACAGAATTTTTATCAAATTGGCATGGTCAACCAAGTAATAAGGAACATGCTTGCATGGGTACCACATCACAATCAGCATATTCAGCATATGTAGGGATACTAAAATGCACACGAACAGTATGTGTTACCTTAACCTTGCCGCTATTGTTGAACCATTGGATGTAGTAAGGATGTGGATGTGGTCTTGTGGTGAGAGATAGCTTCTCCACCATCTCCATGCTAGCCAAGTTGTTGCAGCTCCCTCCTCTATGATGACGCGAACAGAACGTTCCTTGACAACACCCTTTGTATGGAACAAATTATGCCTCTGATTTTGCTCAGCTTGTGTGACCTGCACACTCAAAACACGTTGAGCAACTAAACTTTCATAGCTGCCAGCATCTTCAGCAGCCATGTATTGCGTCTCATGATCAGAATCATCTCCACCGTGTTCTTCACTTGCAATAAGAGCCAAAGTCTCCTCATCATAGTCACTAGCGGACTCATACCTACTGTCGGTGTCAAAACAGGCAGACCTCAGGGTAGGGGGTCCCGAGCTGTGGATCTAGGATCGATGGGTAACAATGGATGACGAACACAGTGTTCACCTAGGTTCGGGCCCTCTCTAAGAGGTAAAACCCTATGTCCTGCTTGATTGTATTGAATGTATGACGTGGTTTACAGAGTAGATCTACCTCGAGATCAGCATGAGCTAAACCCTAAGGCTATGAGGTGATGAATGTAGCTCTAGCCCTAAAGACTAAAAACCCTCGGTTTATATAGACACCGGTAGGATTAGAGTTACCGAAGATAGATTACAATAAGGGTTTAAAAAGATCTTGCACCTTCTTGACTTGGAGGGCACACCACGGCTTCATAGATCTCCTATCAATATACAGCTCCACCAGTCCGACCCATGTACAATGGGCCATCGCCCCGAGGACCCCTTAGTCCATGACTCCCTCAGTAGCCCCCGAACTTGCCTCCAACACCAAGACTTGTATCCGGTATCCATTCATCCGACCAGTATTTGGCTTGCGGGGCGAGTTCCTTAGTATGTCTCTCCCCTGTTCGGAACCAAGTGATGTCCGGAATCTGAAACGGTAGTTTTACTTAACACCGAAGGTAATAATAAAAACAGCGCTCAAGCGCAAATAGTGCCTTTATCTGACAACTTTTTCTCCTTCAACAAAGAGTCGCCTCCGGCCATAATGCCAAGCAATTACTATTTCTCGAAGCACGGCTCGAGGCCAATGCCACGTTTGACACGTCCCCTCCAGGTGAAGATCGTGTCCCGCTTTTCAGGGGATATGGTCAATGATTTCGATTCCCCTCCCCGCTCATAATGTTGCGGAGATATCAGGAAGGGGAGAAGCCAACGACGTGGAAAAAGGAATCCCCTGCCTGCTAATAGTCTATAAAGGGGGGGGGTCGCTTCAGTCTGCATCCCATGCCCTCTTCCACCTTTCGCTCACATAGACCTTCAGAGCTCCAGCGCCCTTTCCCCCTGCTTCTACAGCAAATCCCAACTCACCCCCTTTGACCATGGCCAGATCTGGTGCCAATGGGAAGTGGGAGGCCTCCTCCTTCACCGACGGGGACATTCTGAAGCTGAAGGAGGCCGGCTACTTGCCGGCCAATGTCGCCCATCGGGCCCCCGAAGAGGGCCAGATCATCCCTACGCCCGAGCCGGGCGAAAGGGTAGTTTTTCTCCCCCATTTCCTTAGGGGGCTCGGATTTCCCTTGCATCCCTTTGTGCGGGGGCTGATGTTCTTCTACAAGCTAGATTTTCATGATCTAGCCCCCAACTCCCTCCTCCACATCTCGACCTTCATCGTCGTCTGTGAAGCACTCCTCTGGGTCCAGCCGCATTTCGGTTTATGGCTGAAGGTGTTCAATGTCAAGCCCAAGGTGGTCGGTGGCGAGCATGCGGATTGCGGAGGGGCCATGAATAGTAAGCTAACACGGGTCCAGTGGCTAGATGACCACTTCGTCGACACCGTCCGGATGTGGCAGAAGGAGTGGTTTTATATCACCGAGCCGAGGGAGGCCGCCTGGGGAGCGGCCCCTGCATTCAGGTCCGGACCCCTTTCAGATTGGCCTCCTGGACCACCAAGAGCCCAGACTGGGGGTGTGTCGCCAACATGAAAGCACTGCAAAAGCGCGTCGAGAGCATAATAGAGACCGACGCGAAGCTGGTCGATATGGTCCAAATCATGCTCCACTGTCGGCTCCTCCCTTACCAGGAGAGGGCCAAGCCCCTGTGGGAGTACGAGCCCGAGGATCCGGCTACCGTGCGACACCTCTACAGCATGACTCCTGACAAGATATGGGGCCAACTATTCCAGCCCTAGAAGGAGTGGCCAGTCGAGGGGAAGGACATCGGCCTCGACGCTGCGAACCCCCCAAGGGAGGTGAGTGGCATTTTTTCTTCGAAGAGTGTTCGGATGCTCACACCACGTTTGATTCGGTCTAGCCCTAGTATGTGGATTTTGTAGGGCTGGCTTGCCAAGGCCAAGAAGATCTGTGGCCCGGCGCCTCTGCCGGAAGGCCCCCGGTCAGAGCAGCTGGAAAATCTGCTGGTCGTGGTGCCTTATAAGGCGCCCGTGAAGAAGGGCAAGAAGAAAGAAGTGCCGGAGGCCAGGGAGGGCCTCCGCCGCAGGGTTCGTCCGGGTAATCGGTCCGGAGATGCTGCGGCCTCATCCGTGCAGGATGGGGGCGAGGATGAAGATGAGGAGGAGAGTGCCTCCTCGCACTCCATGAAGAGGGCGGCGTCCGAGGACGTCGAGGAGGTCCAATCTTCTCCGGCCCCGAAGAGACGATGCTGGCCCAAGCTGGTCCTGTCCGACAGTTCGGACTCCGACAAGGAGTCCGAAGTGTCCGAGAAGGTTCCAGAGAAGGGACCCAGGGTTAAGCCCCCGGCCAGCAGGTAAGGCATTGGCATTTTTAACTATCTCGTTTTCAGTAACTTGCTTTAGTTGAATGTTAACCCCTCCGAGTTGCAGTCCCCCACATGAACGCCCCACCGAGTAGACTTCGGAGGGGACGTCTCCGCCCGCTGAACTAGCGGACAGTGGGTCTATGGCGCACTCCGCGCCTCCTATGATCCCCGAAGAGGTTGAGGAGGTGCGGTCCCAAAGGACTCCTCCTCCCCCGAACACGGAGGGGGAGGCGGACGCCGTAATGACCGAGGTTAACACCTTGGTCACCGAAGACCAGGAGGGAGTGTCCCTCCTGGCTGACGAGGGAAAGGAGTCCAGACCATCCGGACCCCAATCGTCGACCGCTCCCGAGCCCCCAATGCCTTCGACAGCACAGGCTCCTCCCAGCGGGGAAGGGGCCGGGGAGCCAACGCCAGCGCCGAACACCTCCACACGGGCGGCAACTAGCTGGCCAGACATGCTGGAGGAGCTGGTGAACAACTCTGTCATCATTGATGGGCACCGCACTCTGATGAGTGTGGTCATGTAGAGTGTTCGTTCCGTCCAATCCGGACTGAACGACACTGTCCAAGGCCTTCTAACAGGCTTTGAGGTAAGTCACATAATGTTCTTTCCTCATAATGTGGTTGTAATTGTTAGTTTGGGTAGGCTATATACATAGTAGCCCCCGAGACTCTGCCAGGACCTCGGAGAGACCTGTAGAGGATCAAATTTGGTAGGTCGATTAATAATGTCGACGTTTCTTTTGCTGACGCAGGCATCTTCCGTGGCCGTGGCTGCTAATGCCGCAGCGTTAGAGGAGATGGATCGAAAGCTCAAGCTTTCCGATCAAGAGCTTGACCTTGTCAACAAACGGCTTGACGAGGCGCAAGGTAAGCCCTGTGAGAAGATGTGTACTTGCTTGACGCCGGATATTGACGATCCGGACTGTATGCTAATCCCTTATCTTGATGATCCTGCAGCTGCTGCCGCCGAGGTCGAGGGCTTGAAGGAGGCCCTGAAGAAAGCCGAGGCCGAGGCGGCCGAGAAGAAGACGGCCGCTGAGAAGGCGGTGGCCGAGCTTGAGAAAGCCAAGCTTGCTGCAGAGCAACATGAGGCTCGGGTGACCGAAGTCCAAGTGGAGCTCCAGGATGCCGCTGAGAAGCTGGAGGCCCTTGAGAAGGGGTGAGAGGAGCAATCCTCCTGGCTATCCAAGGCGGAGAAGGAGCTCCAAGAGGCGAGGACTGACGCACGAGGTGTCCGGGAGGAGCTCCGCCAGGCCGCGCAAATTGCCAATGGTAAGAAATACTTACTGCAGAGTGTGTTCGGAGGCAACATGTTCGCCCTGCTGGCACGGGTCTGGCGCTCCACAGGCGTCTTCGCCGAACTTCTGAAGAATGCGGTGGCCGCAGCGAGGCACTATGCTACCCTCGAGGAGGACTCCACGCAGCGGCTCTTCTGGTCACAGTTTCCGAACTCGGAGTGCCCTCCCCTTCTAAGCGATCAAATGAAGCAGCTAATGGAGATGCATCGGATGTCGGAACTGGCCGTGAAGGACCTCCGTATCAGCCTGTGGCAGGCCGAGCCCATTCCGGACACCTGCTTTGGCCTTGTGCAGAAGCTGCAGGAGGCACCGCTTCGGATTGACGCCGTAAAGCGGTCAGCGTGCCTTGAGGAGGCAAATCTCGCGTTTGCGAAGACCATGGTACATTGGCCGAGGATTAATCCAATGGAGATGGCCACTGGTCCTCCTTCCAAGGGGAAGAAGCATTCCTGCCCCGAGCAGTACGTCGCATAGGTGATAACCGGAGTGTGGGCGATAGAGGGCCAGTGTTCGAAAGATGTAATGTTTGAGTAGTTGTATTAAGTTTGTATCAAGTGGGACTTATGCTTCATTATGCGCCCGACGGACTTATTTGATATTGTAATGATTAAATTTTGACTCATGTGTGGCCGTATGTTTATTCTGAAAGCTACCAGTCGTCAGCTTCAGCCCCCAAGTGAATATAACGAGGGGTGTTTTGTCTCCGCACTATTACCTTTAGCCAACGTCTTGGTGCCCGGAGGCAGTAGTGCGGGAGCAAAACTAGGCGATCAGACTATTCAGTTTTACTACTTTCACTTAGCCTTAGGAGCTTGATGGTGGGGACTAGGGACTAGCCCCCGGTATATTGTGATGTACTTGGGGATCAAAACCTGCCCTTTTCGATCACATGGTTTGTGTTAAGACGAACCCTTCGTGTGACACGGCGAAATCGCCAACGATTTTTAGAGTCAAACCTCGTCATCGGATCGCGGACCCATTCGCGCTTACTATGACGGTCAGTTTTTGGCTTTTTCCTCCTGAGGTACTTGATCGGGCAAACCAGAAGTACAATCGCAGGGGTTCTCCCTTTTCCCTCTTAGTCGAACATGCGGAACATAAGAGGCAAGCACAAGAGCCGGGCAACCCAACTATTGACCCAAGACATAGTTCGGAACAGATGCATATAGTGCAATATCCGAGATGCCGAACACCTAGCGGAAAGCGGTGCCGGACTTGAAGATGTTGAGCTGATATATAAATCAAACTCCTGACTAGTTAATATATTTTCATGCCGGGCTGTTCTAAGAGCGAGTGGGGAATCCGGAAAAAGACAGAAAAAATTGCAAGATGCGGATATCCGAACACCATAAAGGGTATTTTTATTATTTCTCGTAAGCTCGGGACGTCTAACCATACAATTCGAACTACGAAGGCAGTACTTGTAAGAGGGAAAGAAAAAGAAAATTTACAGAGTAAAGGTTGACGCAGGGCCTTGATGCGTGAGTTGAAGCCTTCACTGTGCCCTGCTGCATGTCTGCGCCTTTGCTTCTGATAGGTGGGGGTTGGGACCTTCAATGAGACCTTGATGGGCGAGGACCCTGCCGATGGAGCTTTAAGCTTGGGGGTATCCGAAATTGGTCCCCGGGTCGTCCGAAGATGAGGTAATTCGAAAGTTTGGTTTAACCGAACATGTACTTCGGATTAATGTATGCCTCACGGCTGCCATGGTATTTTGAGTGCGAAGTTGTGCTGACGAGGCACGTGCACCGTGAAGAATGTGGGCGTGCCGTGGGGCGCGTATCCCTATTTGCGGCGAACGCATGCGGGTTCCCATGAAGGGGAACGGGTTCGAACCCGTTTACTATTGTCACCGGCCCTTACGGCTGGTTGGCATCCGGGCCTATATGGGCCGGTGTGGTCTTCGGCCGCTAGGGCCGCAGTGTGCTCTTCGGTTCGAAGTGAGTGTTCTGTGTTGCTGTTGATAGTTATGACGCCCGAAGGACCAGGCATCTTCAACTTGAGGTACGCATAATGTGGAACGGCATTAAATTTGGCGAACACTGTTTTGGCCGAGGAGGGCGTGATAGCCACTGCGAAAAGGTGCAATATCGAAGATCAAGTCATCGCTCCGGAAGTTATCTGGAGATCCGAACACTACTTCAAGCGTCACGGTTCCCGTGTAGTGGGCCTCCACTCCCAGAATGACCCCCTTGAAGGTGGTGTTACTGGGTTTAATCCTTGATGGATTGATCCCCATTTTCCTCACTGTATCCTCGTATATCAGATTGAGGCTGCTTCCTCCGTCCATTAGGACTCTAGTGAGGTGGAATCCATCGATGATGGGGTCTAGCACTAGGGCTGCGAACCCTCCATGGCGTATGCTGGTGGGATGATCCCTGTGATCGAACATGATCGGGCAAGCTGACCATGGATTGAACTTCGGCGCTACTAGCTCGATGGAGTATACGTCCCCTAGCGCTCGCTTCCTCTCCTTCTTCGGTATGTGGGTTGCGTAGATCATGTTCACCGTCTTGACCTCAGAAGGGAAGGGTTTCTGGCCTCCACTATTCGGCCTGCAGGGCTCATCGTCGTCCTCGCTTCGTGGGCTTTTACCCGAGTCTTCGGCTGTGAGTTTGCCGGCCTGTTTGATCACCCAACAATTTCGGTTGGAGTGGTTGGCGGGCTTCTCTAATATGCCGTGGATCTGACAAGGCCTGTCCAGAATTGTGTCCAGTCTAGACGGGCCATCACCATTGCCTTTAGGGGCTTTCTTTCGGGGTCCGGACTTCTGGTTTCGGAATCCGGCATTTACTGCTATATCCTCACCCTCGCCGTCATTGTGGCAACGTTTATTCTTGCTGCGTTGGGGCTTTCCATTTTCGTCCCAAACCTCGGAGGTACCGGGTGTGTCTGGGTTGGTGTTTTTGCGAGCAAGCCAACTGTCTTCGCCCGCGCAAAAGCGGGTCATGAGGGAAGTAAGGGTTGCCATAGTTCTTGGTTTGTCCTGGCCGAGCTGCCACACAAGCCATTCGTCCTTGACACTTTGCTTAAAGGCAGCCAAGGCTTCGGCATCCAGACAGTCAACGATCTGATTTTTCTTGGTCAGGAATCGGTTCCAAAACTGTCGGGCAGATTCTTCAGGTTGTTGCGTGATGCGATTTAGGTCGTCAGCATCCGGAGGCCGGACATAGGTGCCCTGAAAGTTTGCTCGAAAAGCATCCTCAAGCTCTTCCCAGTAACCTATAGAGTCTTCGGGGAGGCTATTCAACCAGTGTCTAGCCGGGCCTTTAAGCTTTAGCGGCAAATATTTAATGGTGTGGAGGTCATCTCCTCGCGCCATGTGGATGTGGAGGAGGAAATCCTCTATCCATACGGCTGGATCTATGGTTCCGGCGTATGATTCGATGTTCACAGGCTTGAAGCCTTTCGGGAATTGATGTTGCATTACCCTCTCTGTTAAGCACAAGGGGTGTGCGGCACCCCGAACTCAGGCTACATCGCGTCGGAGGTCTTCGGCCCTCCTAATCTGCTGCTGCTCCCAGACTCTATTGTTTCGGTTTAACCGATCATAGTATCCTTCCCGGTATGCGGGCAGGTCCTCTCTGGGTCCATAGATGGATCTGGTACGGCCTCCACGAGCATCTAGGTCATGGCGGAGGTCGTACTCGTAAGTGGGCCATACTTGATCCTTGTTGTGACGGCGAGGTGGGGCGGCTGGGTGTTTGGCCTCGTCAGCTTCCCTGTCCCGCCCTCTAGGGGGGCGGTCCGGCTATTCGGCATTTGTATACGTCGGGCGTGTTGGCTATGCAGCCTCGTCGTCGAACTGGGGCAATAGACTTCGCTTGGGATAACTCCTGGTTGGCTGATCGCGGCCATACCCCTCTTCGGCAGCTAGGACTTTAGTCCATCGGTCATTGAGGGTGTCCTGTTCGGCCTTGATTTTGCGTTTTTGCTTCTTTAGGCTACGGGCGGTGGCTAAAAGCCTCCACTTGAACCATTCTTGCTCCAGAGGGTCTTCGGGGATGATGAAATCGTCCTCCCCAAGACGGGCCTCCTCTTCAGAGAGTGGGAGGTAGTTGCTATCCTCGGAGTTGTCGGGGTTTTCTAAATTGAGCGGGTCCTCCTGCCCCGCGAGGTCATCCTGATGATGTTCGTTGGCTGCGTCTCCGGCGAGGTCATCCATATTATTTACGGTGCCGTTCTTCGCAGAGTCCACGTTGCTCGCATGGCTCCGGCGTGGCTTTGATTGACGGCGTTGTTTTTGGCGTTTCGGTCGCTCATCTCTAGGCTTGCCTCGGTCTTGATCAGGAGTGCCATCGCTGTCCTTGGGGGTGTCCACCATGTAGATGTCGTAGGTTGATGTGGCCGACCAGCGGCCGGTGATGGGGGGGGCAACATCAGCATTGGCCGTGGCTCCGTCCTCCTCGTCCATGTATTCGGCACTCTCCGAATTGTAGTCTAGCATATCGGTTAAATCGTCGACAGTGGCTACCAAATGGGTGGTGGGTGGGACGCAAAATTCCCTATGGTACGCCTTGAAGGGTTGGTGGTTGAAGACAGAGGGCAGGTCCTCCTAGATGGTCATTTTCTGGATTTGGTCTAATGCCTCGTTTACCATTCCAAGGGTCGCCGAACTCGATGGTTCCGGGCCGAATTCAGTTGTGACGGGGTGGGGGTAGTCAATGCCCTGGCCGATCCTTGATTTCCGCTAGCTGTGGTAAGCTCGGGGTGCGGAGCCAGATCATTGAAGGGGTCTGGCACATCACTGGAGGTCAGGACGGGCTTTGGTCCTTGCATGTGATTTTCCCGCCGAGTTTTGAGATCGGGCTACTTTGGGCTGAGGGTGACCCCTGGCCGTTGGCTACCACTTTGTCGTAAGGGCTCAAGGCCAGGTGAGCGCTGTGAAAAGAAGGTTCAGCCGAGGTTGACTCTTGGCCTCTGCCTCCTGATTCTACCTCGAAAGTCTAGGATAGGTCCTCCGCGGCCATGATGTGTCCGTACAGAGGTGAAGCGGAGCTCTCCTGGCTCGAAGCCGTCGAGGCCGATCCGCCGATCGAATCGGAAAGGGATTCCGGATCAGGCATGGCGAAGGGGCGGGAGGGGGAAGTGAATCCGGTAAAAGGCAGATCGCCCCGCGTGTCCGCAACGTATTCCAGACCACCGAATCGAATTCGGTGTCCGGGAGCAAAGGTATCGATCTGACCCAGGCGACCAGTCGGGTCGGCATGCAGCACGATGCTACCAAACGCGAAGAGTTACCCGGGGACGAAGAAGTCCCCGGACCCGATGCCTTCTCCTATGATTAGGCGAGCCATCAATCCTTTTGACGACCCCACAGCGGAACTCTCAATGAAAGCACCAATGTCGGTGTCAAAACCGGAGGACCTCGGGGTAGGGGGTCCCGAGCTGTGGATCTAGGATCGATGGATAACAAGAGACGACAAACACAGTGTTTACCCTGGTTCGGGCCCTCTCGAAGAGGTAAAACCCTACGTCCTGCTTGATTATATTGAATGTATGACGTTGTTTACAGAGTAGATCTACCTCGAGATCAGCATGAGCTAAACCCTAAGGCTATGAGGTGATGAATGTAGCTCTAGCCCTAAAGACTAAAAACCCTCGGTTTATATAGACACCGGTAGGGTTAGGGTTACCGAAGATAGATTACAATAAGGGTTTAAAAAGATCATGCGCCTTCTTGACTTGGAGGGCACACCACGGCTTCATAGATCTCCTGTCAATATACGGCTCCACCAGTCCGGCCTATATACAATGGGCCGTCGCCCCGAGGACCCCTTAGTCCATGACTCCCTCACCCACCATCCTCAGTAGCAATCATAACACGCGGAGATTGGCATTCTCTCGCATAATGACCTCTACCCTTACAACGACGACATATAATATCATGTGTGTGCCCTGTTGATGTCATGGATGAAGAAGAGCTCTGTGCAGGCCCGGTAGGTGTGCTCTTGGCAGATAGTGGTGGTAGTGCCTGCTTTCTTGTATCACATCTGGAGGTGGCAACTGACGGAGGAGCCGGGGTAGCTGAACGTGTGGAAGTAGAAGATGCACGAGGTGTCCATGATGAAGGTCGACCTGCAGAAAAATTAGTCCGCGCCAATGCCTGTCGATCCTACACTTCATGTTCAGCTTTGCAAGCAAGATGGAATAAACGAGTGATATTGTTATACTCCTTATACTCTAAAATGGTCTGAATCTCTCTATTTAATCCACCCATAAAACGTGCAAGCATAGCTTCATTATCCTCAACAATACCACATCTAATCATGCTAGTTTGTCTCAAACGCTGCAGTTTTTCAAGTAATTCACGTTGATAATATGGTGGAACCCAACGAGTACGCATAGCAGTTTTCAAAGCAGCCCAAGTAGTAGGGATGTTATCATGATATAATCTACAATGTTCAGACCACCAAACAGAAGCAAAACTAGTGAATTCACAAACAGCAGCAGCAACATGTCTATCCTCAGGATATTGTAAGCATGTGAAACGTTGTTCAGTTTCTAACTCCCAAGTAAGATATACATCAGGAATGCATCTACCCTCAAACGGTGGAATATTCAATTTCAGCTTAGGAATATGGTCATAATCTCGTACCTGAGGTGGTGTTGCAGCCCTACCGTTGCAATTATATGCATGAGGTCGACCTGGTGCTGGTGGTGTTGGTGGTTGCACGTAGTTCTGATTTTGATCAACCTCATGCTCGTAATAGTCCTCCACCTCTATAGTAGCAGCAGGAGCTACAGAAGCATCAACAACATTAGCAGCGGCACCAGAAGTTTGTCCTGGCTCAAGAGGAACACGCTGCGCTCGCCCTGCTGGATCGCGGCGTGGAGGTGGTTGTTGATGTTGTGGCAATGGTGCAGCAGATGCGGGTGGTGGTTGTGGAAGACGCGCGCTGCATCTTCATCAATCCTCTCCAGTGCCTTTCCAAAGCTGGCCATCACGTCTTCCACCTGTTGACTCAACATTTGCTGAAATTTATCATGAAGCTCCTTCTTCGTTATGTTCTCCCAGTCAATCTCGTCGGCTTGTGGTCCTGCCATGGTTAGCAGCAATAGAAACACACAAGAATATGATTCTGCAGACTACTAAAAAGTGGTGGTGGTGGGGTGTCACAAATCCATCAAGCAAATCTCAAATTCTTACCAATTCTTACCCAACAGCAGGTGGTGATCGGCAACTGTTGTAGTCAAAACTCGCAAAGCTTGGACAGAGCGATTGCCAGGTGGTGTCAAAAGCATGATGTAGATGTATGTGGAGCTGGGAAGGCTTATGATATGGTAGAAAAAAATGTCAGCAATAATCAATTCAGAGATGCAAAGTTAAATAAATGCTCAACGACGGTACTGTGTTGGTCCTAGGCTAGACCGTGCTAGAGACGCGAGCCTAGAACACTAACAAAATCACGGCGCTGCACGTAAACAAGGAAGGAGCATACTCTGAATCTCTTTTTTTTTCTTTTTTTCACTTTTTTGCACTTTATTTTTCCTCTTTTTTTTGCTCCGCAACAATGTTTTTTTTTGAAAAAGTCTACAAATGGCCTAAAAACTGCCTAGCCAGAATTTTCCTGACTTAGTTTTTTTTAAACTGGAACTATTTTTCTTCTACGGGTGGCACAGAAATTGGGGAATCCGACTTGGTCACGCCTCGGAGTATGGCATGATCTGGAAATCAAAAATAAAGAAACAAATACTAGACTTGGACTAGGACTGGTGGCGGAGATGAATCTGGTGGAAACTCGGACTGGTGGTGGATATATGTAGGGCGATGGAACACGAACTGGTGGCGAATCTGTGATGGAGGTGGACTCGGATTAGCGTGATGGTGGTGGATATGTGGTATATGGCAGCGGTGATGACGATGGTGGTATATGGAAGTGGTGACGGCGATGGTGGTATATGGCAACGGTGATGACGATGGTGGTATATGGCAGCGGTGATGACGATGGTGGTATATGGCAGCGGTGATAACGATGGTGCGGCGGCGGCGTGACAACCTGTGAAAAGAACTCGAAACTCTAAGGGACTAGACGCTAAGACCAGCAACTTGACACGACGATGCAACCGCAAATTCAACAAAGCAAATACAGAAAAGATTTTGCAAAGGCTCAAACTGGTTCGGATATGATGAACTAACCCTAATTTTTTTAGCTTTTTCATGGACTATAGGTATGAAGAACAGACTCGATCTAAACTACGAAAAACTGTAAAATCTCACCGAGCAACCTGGAAATTTGATTCCACTTGATAGAGGCAAAGGTGTCTCGTCTTTCGATGAGATTGGTGATTATCATTTTCGGAGGAGTAGACTTGGATGATTCGACTACGAACGTGCGAGGACGTCGCGCCTTAGCAATCGCTAATCCAATTCCGAGAGGTTATTGACCACACCGGAGCACCATCAACCTGACCACGAGGGTCTATTTCCTACAAGCAAACGAAGAACAAGCAAGAAACTGAGATTGCAATCTGGATATTGCGAATATAAGATGAAAGCTTTATTGATCAAGGTGGGGTTCTGTGACGTCTTGGTCTGGTCATTGAACACAAATGAAGTACGTGAAGTTGCAGCTATGGCAAACTTTTAATCTAAACAAAACCCGAAGTCTTAACGACGCCCTAAGGGATGTATATATTTAGGAGTAGGGGGGAATTTCATGGCCCCTTGTAGGAGGGGTCGGAAACCAACCCTAACTTTGTTTCCCCACACATACAGACTCTAAAAAACAGCCTATACTTAAGTATTTCGAAATTACATGGGCCTAGCCCAAAAATAAGGTGGCGCAGCACCTAAAATAAGCTATGGACGAAATTTATGACGGGGCATCTTGTATATTTCTTCCATGTCCTTGTAGGTCATCACAGAAGCTTCAAAGTGCTCAAATATGCAATAGAAACGCCATTCTGGATCCCTTCGCGCGCGCCTTCATCTCCATGCTTGATCCTGCTCCAGTGTTCATCCCCGTTGTCCATGCTAGGCCCTTCATTAGTAATCAACACAAATGTATCCAATTTAGGCAGCATCATATTCTCATGAACATTAGAATTATCACCAAGAAATAAAAGTACCTGGTAATTCAATTGGCATGCGCGAGCTCTAGTAACTGGTCCAGAATGTATAGCAGCAGGGGTTGTGGGTGTAACAATGGTATTGATGTCCTCATCACAGGGGGTGGCCAATATTTTCCATGCTAGATGTGTTATTCTCAAGATGAGTGTTTATTCACTTGTCATTGCACGAGAGTACGGCGGTAATAGGGATGCCCAGTCCCGAAATGAAAAAGAAATTTACTTTATGTTGTCAAATAATAAATTCCTTGGAAAGTGTTGGTATGGAAGGCACCCGTGGATACGGCTAGCCATGGATTGTGAAAGAATGGTGGAAAAAGGAATAAACTTTATTTTCTGTTCGGGAACCGCCTATGATATATCTAGCATGGAAAGTGTTGGGAATTACTCGGTCGTTTTCGTTGACGGGAAAAGTATACCTCTCAAAAAAAATTATCTCTCAATTTAAGCTTTGAGCTCTGGCACCTCTACAAATCCCTACTTCCCTCTGCGAAGGGCCTATCTATTTACTTTATGCAATTTTTTTTTTATTTGAGTCTCCATCTTCTCTTATAAAGCACCAACTAAGGGGCACTATGATCGTACTTGAGCATTGGATGTAGCTAATATGCGAGTGTGTTTCATGAAGGGATCAATGATTGAGCATGATGGTGAAAGGATCGAGAAGAGGGGTCTAGAGGGGGGTGTGATTAGACCCTCACCAAGCAAAAGTAGCAGTTTTTAAGTTCTTCAAGTTGAGGTGGAGTTTTAGCACAAGTTTAAGCATTCACAATACATTTCAAGCAAGCATGGCAAGAGTATATGAGCAGCGGAAAGTAAAGCATGCAATTTGCAAGAAAGTAAAGGGATGGGATTGGAGTGTGCAAATGCAATTGGAGACACGGAGATTTTTGGCGTGGTTCCGATAGGTGGTGCTATCGTACATCCACGTTGATGGAGACTTCAACCCACAAAGGGTAATGGTTGCACGAGTCCACGGAGGGCTCCACCCACGAAGGGTCCACGAAGAAGCAACCTTGTCTATCCCACCATAGCCATCGCCCACAAAGGACTTGCCTCACTCGGGTAGATCTTCACGAAGTAGGCGATCTCCTTGCCCTTACAAACTCCTTCGTTCAACTCCACAATCTTGACGGAGGCTCCCAAGTGACACCTAACCAATCTAGGAGACACCACTCTCCAAAAGGTAATAGATGGTGTGTTGGTTATGAACTCCTTGCTCTTGTGCTTCAAATGATAGTCTCCCCAACACTCAACTCTCTCTCACAGATTTGGCTATGGTGGAAAGATGATTTGAGTGGAAAGCAACTTGGGGAAGGCTAGAGATCAAGATTCTTGTGGTTGGATTGGAATGTCTTGGTCTCAACACATGAGTAGGTGGTTCTCTCTTAGAAAATGAGTAGTGGAAGTGTAGGCACGTTCTGATGGCTCTCGCTCTAATGGAGAGGAGGGTGGAGGGGTATATATAGCCTCCCCACAAAATCTAACCGTTACACACAAATGAGCCAACTCGGTCAGACCGAATAGGTAAACTCGGTGAGACCGATCCAGTCAAAAATGTGAACGTTAGACTTTTCGGTGGGACCGATATAATCAACTCAGTGGGACCGATGTGCTAGGGTTAGGGTAAAACCTTGTCTCGGTTTGACCGATTACACAAACTCGGTGTGACCGATTTCAGTAATAAGCAAACAGAAAGTTGGTCAAGCAAACTCGGTGGGGCCGACTGCATATTTCGGTGCGACCTAAATAGTTGCAATAGGCAACAGAGAGTTTGCAAGCCCATCTCGGTGAGACCGAGATCCCATCGGTGAGACCGAACTGATTAGGGTTTCTGGCAGTGGCTATGTCAAGGAAACTCGATGGCGCCGGATGAATCAAATCGGTGGGGCTGAGTTTGACTTTAGGTTTTGGACATATTTGGATTTGAGAAAGTGGCTGAGGGATTTGGAGCATATTACTAAGCACTTTGAGCAAGCAGACCATTAAGCAACACCTCATCCCCTTTTAATAGTATTGGCTTTTCCTATGGACTCAATGTGATCTTGGATCACTGAAATAGAAATGAAGAGTCTTGAGCCTTTGCCAATCTTCTGTCCTTAGCATCTTGAAGGGGTTCCACATCCTCTTGTCCATGCCACGCCTTTGCTGAACTATCTGAAATATACTAGATGAAAATATTAGTCCAACAAGAGATATGTTGATATTAATTACCAAAATCACCCAGGGAGCACTTGTGCTTTTACAAGGAGCACTTGTGCTTTCAATCTCCCCCTTTTTGGTAATTGATGACAACATACATCAAAGCTTTAGATAAAGATAAGAAAGGTAACAAGTAAAGCTTTGGAAGGACATGTAACATGCATAAACTCTCCCTACATGTATGCAGTCATGTGAAGATAGAATATAAGAACATGTGAGTGCATAAACATGTCAGAGCAAGCAATGAGTTACATGTATCTTGGCTATATGCATCAGAGCAAAAGATGTAGATACAGAGAGTATACCTTCATGTTCATGAGTCCTTCTTGCAAACAATATGTACATCAACAAGATACCATCATGCACATGAGTGTGATGCATATACTTACCTTGTGGTCTTGAGCTAGCTTTGGAAGAGATGACTCTGTGAAAACAGGGTTAAATAACACAGAAGCACCACTAAACAGAGCAAACTCAGAAGAAGATAAGAGTGCCAAGACTGGGATGACATGTAGTGAGTGAGTACTTAGTACTCTTAATTTAGTATAGACATGTCCCCAAGGATTAAAGATATGCAATGAATTCCAAAGATTTTCTTCCCTTGGATATTTCTCCCCCTGAATCTGATATTGGATAATGGGAGAAGGTAGGGTAAAAGAAAATCAGAGCAAGAAACTCAGAGCAAGAAATAGTACAATCAACTAGGTATTAACATGTCTTTCCCCTCTTAAAGACATGTGACTTCTCTCCTCTATTGTTAATAAGCATCTGGAGAAGCTTAGATGTGCTTCTCTCTTATGTGATAAGCTTTGATGTGTGCTCTCTCTCCCCCTTTTACATCAATTTCCAAGAAGGGATCTTCTGGAGCATGAGTCAAATAGGTTTGATCCTTGAGTCACAGTTCAGAGCAGCATGTAGTTTAAGATGCTAGTAGAGGAAAAGAATCATCGAGTGGAGCTGGAGAAGAACTAACATTGTAATGGCAAAATGTTTTCTTAGTAGTGAAATCGGTAATGCCAATTCATTTTCATCGGTGACACCGAGTTAGCTGTGTCATAGATGATGCATATCAGTCAGACCGGGTTTGTCCTTGTCGGTTGTACCGATGAACAAACTACAATGTAAATTGCAGTTCGGTCTAGCCAATAGGCAGAAATCGGTAAGGCCGAGTTCAATACGGAGGAAAAATTTTGTCATCTCAGCTCACTTGGCAAATAAGATCTCACAAGGATTTGCAAGGAATTAACTGAAAGATTTGCACTGAATTAGATGCAGGGAATGCAGAGAATAACAAACTAAAAGAGTTGAAATCTAGATGAAGTTTTTTTTGAAAGGGGAACAAGCAAGCAAGAGACAAATGCAAGAACACAAAGAAACACTAGAGAACTTGATCTAGAGTTGGTCGGCGACAGAGCCACCTATGTTAGAGTATATTGACTTAGGAGTCAAGTGATAACACTTGATCATAGGTCATACTCATCGTTTAAGCTCAAAATGGGGTTACCATTTATCGTTTAAGCATTTTGATGTTTTCACATCTTGTTGAGATGCTTTGACCCATGACTTGGGGTAAATCTCCTCTAAGATGGAACAACATACCTTGAGTGGTGGTGTTGACCTTGATCATGTAGTTGAACTTGTGTAGGGTGCTCAAGATTGATGTAGTTCATCATGAGTTGGGAGCACCACTTGTAGTTTGAGTTCATCTACCTACATGGGTTAGTTTTGCAAGGAAGAGCACTTGTGTATCCAAAATGACAATCATGAAGCTTGATATATCGAAATTGTCAAAGGATATGTTGAAAGGATTCATGCTTCCTCGTCTTCAACCACCATATTGTAGAGACTTGTTGATGTAGAGATTACTCAAGATGAGAGTGAGTTGCAATCTCATAGATTTGGACTCATCCAAGTACCTACAAGGGTTAGATAGCATGCAAGGGTACAAGTATAGATTCAAGACATATGATCATCATCATAAGAGAAATATCAAGGATTTGTCATAGGCTCATGCCTTGCATGTATCCAAATGGAGTTTCTACTCCAAGTTTGAGGCATCAATGATGTTCAATTCACCTCTCAAATGGCAAAATACTTTCTCATCAAGCGGTTTGGTGAATATATCCGCCAATTGCTTATCGGTACGAACATGCTTAAGATCGATGTCTCCTTTAGCAACATGATCTCGAATGAAATGGTGAAGAACTTCAATATGCTTAGTTCGAGAATGTTGCACGGGATTGTGAGCAATCTTAATGACACTTTCATTATCACAAAGCAATGGAACATGTTTCACATATATCCCATAATCTTTAAGTGTTTGGGTCATCCAAAGTAGTTGAGCACAACATGAACCGGCGGCAATGTATTCCGCTTCAGCGGTGGATAAGGATACCGAGCTTTGTTTCTTGGAGGACCAAGACACAATAGATCTACCAAGAAATTGACAAGTACCCGAAGTGGATTTTCTATCAAACTTGTCACCGGCATAGTCCGAATCGGAGTAGCCAACAAGATCAAAAGAAGACATCTTAGGATACCAAATGCCAAAGTTTGGTGTATGAATTAAGTATCTCACTATCCTTTTCACAGCCTTAAGATGACATTCCTTAGGGGCCGCTTGATATCGTGCACACATGCACACACTTAGCATAATATCGGGACGGGAGGCACATAGATATAACAATGAACCAATCATAGAGCGATAAACCTTTTGGTCAACAGGTTTGCCATCTTTGTCAAGTCAAGATGTCCACTAGTAGGGATGGGTGTTTTCATACCTTTGCTTTCTTGCATGTTGAACTTCTTGAATAAGTCCTTGGTATACTTTGTTTGGGAAACAAAGGTACCCTCCTTAGTTTGGTTGATTTGCAAACCAAGAAAGAACTTGAGTTCACTCATCATAGACATCTCAAACTTCTCCGACATTAGCCTTCAAAACTTTTCACTAAAATGAGGGTTAGTCGAACCAAATATGATATCATCCACATAAATTTGGCATACAAATAATTCACCATTAACCCTTTTAGTAAAAAGTGTGGAATCAATCTTCCCAATCTCAAAGCCTTTTTCAATAAGTAACTTTGTCAAGCATTTATACCATGCTCTAGGAGCTTGTTTAAGACCATAAAGAGCTTTGTGAAGTTTGTAAACATGATTAGGTTTCTTAGGATTAACAAAGCCGGGAGGTTGTTTAACATAAACTTCCTCCTCAATTTCTCCATTTAGAAAGGCACTTTTAATGTCCATTTGATATAAAGTAATATCATGATGATTGGCATAAGCAAGTAAGATGCGAATGGACTCAAGTCTAGCAACGGGGGCATATGTCTCACCATAGTCCATACCTTCGACTTGTGTATACCCTTGAGCGATGAGACGGGCCTTGTTGCGTACAACTTGTCCATCTTCATCTTGCTTATTCCGAAACACCCATTTGGTTCCAATGACATTGTGCTTTTCATCGGGCTGTTCAACAAGCGTCCATACTTGATTCCTCTCGAAATTGTGTAGCTCTTCATGCATAGCGTTCACCCAATCCGGATCATCAAGAGCTTCTTCAACCTTCGTAGGTTCAATGTTAGAGATGAAATAATAATGTTCACAAAAGTTAGCTAAGCGAGACTTAGATCGAGTAATTCTCCCGGTTTGAATGTCATCAAAGATTTGTTCAACGGGATGATCTCTTGAAACTCTTGCTCTAACTCGCGAGAGCTTTTGTTTGGGTCGGGCTGGAACATCCTCTTCATCATCTTGTTCTTCCTCTTGTCTTTCTTCATTGTTGTTGGCGTTGATGTTCTCTTGTGGAGGTGGCGAAGGAGGTCGTTGAGGTTCATATTGTTGTACATCCTCGTTTCCTTCATCTTGTTGTGTTCCACTTGTGGATGCCTCCAAGTCAACTTGTGGTTCACCTTGTCGTGAAGTTGAGGCTTCCACTTGAACAGACGAGGTACTCTCCTTCACCTCCGTTGGGCGAATCTTGCCAATAGACAAGTCTTGTATTGCTTCCGAAGGGTCTTTGTCACCTACATCAATTGGCAATTGCTCTACTTGCGAGCCGTTAGATTCATCAAACTTCACATCTACCGTCTCTTCAACCTTTCAGGTGAAATTGTTGTAGACACAGTAAGTGTGAGAGTTTGAGCCATAACCGAGTAGGAAACCTTCATGAGATTTAGGAGCAAATTTTGAACGATGATGCTTATCAAGAATATAGCACTTTGAGCCAAATACTCAAAAGTATCCAACTTGGGGTTTGTTACCGGTGAGAAGCTCGTATGCCGTCTTGCCGAGTAGCTTGTGAAGATATAGTCGGTTTGTTGCATGACAAGCTGTCTCAACCGCTTTCGCCCAAAAGTGTTTTGGCGTCTTGTATTCATCAAGCATCGTTCTCGCCATCTCAATGAGTGTCCGGTTCTTCCTCTCAACAACTCCATTTTGTTGAGGTGTGTACGTAGCCGAGAACTCATGTGAAATCCCTTCTTCGTCAAGAAAGGTATCCACATTTGCGTGCTTGAACTCCGTTCCGTTGTCGCTGCGAACCTTCTTGATCTTCACTTCAAATTGATTTTGGGCCTTCCTAGCGAAGTTTTTGAAGATCTTTTGGACCTGCAATTTATCATCAAGAAAGAACACCCACGTAAATCATGAAAAATCGTCAACAATGACCAAACCAAACGAGTTACCACCGAGACTCTTGTAGGCATTGGGACCAAAAAGATCCATATGAAGTAGCTCAAGCGGTCTTCTCGTGGTCATAATGTTCTTCACGGGATGACTTCCTCCAACTTGTTTTCCTGCTTGACAAGCACTGCAAAGTCTATCCTTGTCAAATATAACATCTTTAACACCAAGGATATGATCACCTTTAATAAGCTTATCAAGATTTCGCATGCCCACATGACCTAACCTTCTATGCCACAACCAAACTTTAGAAGATTTAGCAATTAAGCAAGTTCTAGGTCGAGCCTTTTTAGTGAAATCAACAATGTATAGATCACCTCTACGTATACCGGTAAAGACCATATTATGATTATCTCTTCGAAACACTTGGCAATCTACTTCAGTGAATAGAACATTGAGACCGAAATCGGCTAGTCTAGATACGGAAAGTAGATTGTAGCCAAGAGATTCAACGAGCATAACATTTTGGATAGAGATGTCATGTGAGATGGCCACCTTACCAAGGCCAACCACTTTACCCTTTGAGTTATCACCAAAAGTGACATACTTTCGAGGGCCGTCATTTTCAGCAATCTCACAAAACATATCCTTGTCTCCGGTCATGTGATCGGTACATCCACTATCAAGAACCCATTCCTTTCCTCCGGTCGTGTAGCCGCGAAGGTTAGCCAGAAGACCAAAGTGTCTCATAGACTCATCAAGATCAAAGTCACTATCATCATCCTCGTCATAATATCCATGTTCAACATCATCATCATATGAATGATCATTACCTAGAGAAGGCAATTCATTAGATTTATCACCATGATAATGTTCATATTTATGAATTCTAATAACTTGAGAGATAATGTCACTAATGATTCCAACATATCCTTTGGCTTGCATGAGGTCGCGAAGCTCAAATAAACAATCACCAAACTTAGGATCACTAGAATTCATCTTATTTAAAGCAATGGACTTTTGAAGAATCTCATCTAGATTTTTCATGGAATAGTTTGGAAAGCGTTTCTCGAGATATCTCCATATAGTGTAAGCACATTCAAGTGTAGGAAAGCACACAATCAAGTTTCTAGGCAATCCTCTAATGATAAGATTAACAGTTCTAAGATTGCGGATCATGTCAAGAGACTCATCGGGGGTAGGATGCAAAGGATCAATAGGAGGTGCACAAGGGGTAGCAATGTACTTGTTCAAGTGATATTCATTGAAAATCACAAGCATCTCATTTTTCCAATCATGATAGAACTCTCCATCAAGTAAAGGTACTCTACGTCTAATACTCCCAATCGTAGACTCATCCAACTTCCTCCAATGGTGATTAAACCAAAGCAATGGAGACCAATGCTCTGATACTAATTGAAAGGATCGAGAAGAGGGGTCTAGAGGGGGCGTGATTAGACCCTCAACAAGCAAAAGTAGCAGTTTTTAAGTTCTTCAAGTTGAGGTGGAGTTTTAGCACAAGTTTAAGCATTCACATTACATTTCAAGCAAGCATGGCAAGAGTATATGAGCAGCAGAAAGTTAAGCA
This sequence comes from Thinopyrum elongatum, assembly GCA_011799875.1. Taxonomy (NCBI): domain Eukaryota; kingdom Viridiplantae; phylum Streptophyta; class Magnoliopsida; order Poales; family Poaceae; genus Thinopyrum; species Thinopyrum elongatum. Next base: position 200,247,322 of record CM022297.1, on the reverse strand, counting down.
TGCAATTTGCAAGAAAGTAAAGGGATGGGATTGGAGTGTGCAAACGCAATTGGAGACACGGAGATTTTTGGCATGGTTCCGATAGGTGGTGCTATCGTACATCCATGTTGATGGAGACTTCAACCCACAAAGGGTAACAGTTGCGCGAGTCCACGGAGGGCTCCACCCATGAAGGGTCCATGAAGAAGCAACCTTGTCTATCCCACCATGGCCATCGCCCACGAAGGACTTGCCTCACTCGGGTAGATCTTCACGAAGTAGGCGATCTCCTTGCCCTTACAAACTCCTTGGTTCAACTCCACAATCTTGACGGAGGCTCCCAAGTGACACCTAACCAATCTAGGAGACACCACTCTCCAAAAGGTAATAGATGGTGTGTTGGTTATGAACTCCTTGCTCTTGTGCTTCAAATGATAGTCTCCGCAACACTCAACTCTCTCTCACAGATTTGGCTATGGTGGAAAGATGATTTGAGTGAAAGCAACTTGGGGAAGGCTAGAGATCAAGATTCTTGTGGTTGGATTGGAATGTCTTGGTCTCAACACATGAGTAGGTGGTTCTCTCTTAGAAAATGAGTAGTGGAAGTGTAGGCACGTTCTGATGGCTCTCGCTCTAATGGAGAGGAGGGTGGAGGGGTATATATAGCCTCCCCACAAAATCTAACCGTTACACACAAATGAGCCAACTCGGTCAGACCGAATAGGTAAACTCGGTGAGACCGATCCAGTCAAAAATATGAACATTAGGCTTTTCAATGGGACCGATATAATCAACTCGGTGGGACCGATATGCTAGGGTTAGGGTAAAACCTCGTCTCGGTTTGACCGATTACACAAACTCGGTGTGACCGATTTTAGTAATAAGCAAACAGAAAGTTGGTCAAGCAAACTCGGTGGGGCCGACTGCATATTTCGGTGAGACCGAAATAGTTGCAACAGGCAACAGAGTTTTCAAGCCCATCTCGGTGAGACCGAGATCCCATCGGTGAGACTGAACTGATTAGGGTTTTTGGCAGTGACTATGTCAAGGAAACTCGGTGGCGCCGGATGAATCAAATCGGTGGGGCCGAGTTTGACTTTAGTTTTAGGACATATTTGGATTTGAGAAAGTGGCTGAGGGATTTGGAGCATATCACTAAGCACTTTGAGCAAGTAGACCATTAAGCAACACCTCATCCCCTTTTAATAGTATTGGCTTTTCCTATGGACTCAATGTGATCTTGGATCACTGAAATAGAAATGAAGAGTCCTGAGCCTTTGCCAATCTTCTGTCCTTAGCATCTTGAAGGGGTTCCACATCCTCTTGTCCATGCCACGCCTTTGCTGAACTATCTGAAATATACTAGATGAAAATATTAGTCCAACAAGAGATATGTTGACATTAATTACCAAAATCACCCAGGGAGCACTTGTGCTTTTACAAGGAGCACTTGTGCTTTCAGATGGGCTAGGGATAACTTTCTTTAGTGTTGATATTTTGAAAGACATGGTTGCTTGTTGGTATGCTTGAGTATTGAAATCTTCATGTCAAAACTAGACTATTGCTTTGAACCATATAAAATTCCAAATGTCCATGCTACAAAAAGGAAAGAATACGTGATGAACATGTTAGGCAGCATTCCACATCAAAAATTCTGTTTTTATCATTTACCTACTCGAGGACGAGTAGGAATTAAGCTTGGGGATGTTGATACGTCTCAACGTATCTATAATTTTTTCTTGTTCCATGCTGTTATACTATCATTCTTGGATGTTTTACAATCATTTTATAGCAACTTTATATCATTCTTTGGGACTAACCTATTGACATAGTGCCCAGTGACAGTTGCTGTTTTTTGCTTGTTTTTTACTTCGCAGAATATCAGTACCAAACGGAGTCCAAATGCAGCGAAACTTTTTGGAGATTTTTTCTGGACCAGAAGACACCCAATGGGCCTACGAAGTACCAGAGGGGAGGCCCGAGGTGGGCACAACCCACCAGGGTGCGCTAGGAGGCCCAGGCACGCCCTGGGGGTTGTGCCCCCCTTAGTTACCTCCCACACCGCCTCTTCGCCCTATAAATTCCCAAATATTCCAGAAACCCTAGGGGAGTCGATGAAACACAATTCCAGACGCCGCAAGTTCCAGAACCACGAGATCCAATCTAGTCACCATCACGGAGGGGTTCATCATCCTCATTGGTGCCTCTTCGATGATGCGTGAGTAGTTCATCATATACCTACGGGTCTGTAGGCAGTAGCTAGATGGCTTCCTCTCTCTCTCTCTTTTGATTCTCAATACAATGGTCTCTTGGAGATCTATTTGATGTAACTCTTTTTCGCGGTGTGTTTGTTGGGATCCGATGAACTTTCAGTTTATGATCAGATCTATATCCATGAATATTATTTGAGTCTTCTTTTGATCTCTTATATGCATGATTATTTATAGCTTCGTATTTCTTCTTCGAATCTTTGGTTTAGTTAGGCCAACTAGATCGATTTTTCTTACCATGGGAAGAGGTGCTTTGTGATGGGTTCGATCTTGCGGTGTTCTTTCCCAGTGACAAAAGGGGTAGAAAGACACGCATGTATCATTGCTATTAAGTATAACAAGATGGGGGCTATTCCTACATGAATAGATCTTGTCTACATCATGTCATCCTTCGTATTGCATTACTCCGTTTCTCCATGAACTTAATACACTAGATGCATGCTGGATAGCGGTCGATGTATGGAGTAATAGTAGTAGATGCAGGCAGGAGTCGGCCTACTAATCTTGGACGTGATGCCTGTATATTGGTCATTGCCTTGGATATCGTCATAATTATTCGACCTTCTATCAATTGCCCAATAGTAATTTGTTTACCCACCGTGTGCTATTTTCTTGAGAGAAGCCACTAGTGAAATTTACGGCCCCCGGGTCTATTCTTTATCATATTTTCTTTGAGATCTATTTTTATTCGCTTTTATTTTTAGGTGTATTATTCCAAAAACCCAAAAATACCTTGCTGCACTTTTTTGTTACTTATTTTATTTCGTGTTTTATCGATATCTATTTATTCAATCTACACAAATTTTATCCCGTTAGCTTGACAATTTCTGGCCCTTTACCCGAAGAGGGATTGACAACCCCTCATACGCGTCGGGTTGCAAGTATTTGTTCTGTGTGTGCAGGTACTGTTTACATAGTGTTGCTTTGTTCTCCTACTGGATTGATACCTTGGTTTCATAACTGAGGGAAATACCTACCGTAGTTGTGTTGCATCATCCCTTTCTCTTTGGGGAAATACCGACGTAGTTCAAGTGACATCACTCCTATATAGGTAGATCAATCTAGTAGCTTTTTCCTTGGGTTTTATTTAGTTAAAAGTTAGGCACTGCTGCAACTTCGTGTACTTCGTTTGTGTCCAACGACCAGGCCAAGACTGCTTATGAAACCCCACTTTTTATAAACACTTCATCTATATTCGCAATATTCATATTGCCTTATCATATTCTTGCTTGTTTTTTGATTGCCTGCAGGAATAGACCTTCGTGGTCAGGTTGATCATTCTTCGGCATGGTCAATAACCTCTCGGAGTTGGTTTACCGATTGCTAAGGCACAATGTCGTTGCACATTCGTAGTCGGATCATCGAAGTCATCTCCACCAAATCGATAGTTATCATCTCATTGAAAGATCGGGACACCCTCGCCCATATCACAACGAGTAAAGTGAGATGCGAAGACAAACAGTAACTAGGTAGAACAGAGTAGTTTAGGAAGATAGTGTGAAGACAAAGATGTATTCAGTGGGAATGTCTTCACATAATGTCTTCAAACAAAACGAGCATGCAAAGGATTCACGAAAGTGAATAGTAAGTAAAGGAGTGAAGTGATAGAACCGGTTGCTCGGTGAATACAATTGATTTGTTTGACCAGTTCCAGTTGCTATGACAACTGTACGTCTGGTTAGGGAGGCTGAGATTGAACTCGGAAGACCACGTCTTCACCTTATTCCCCTTGAACTAAGATTTGCAAATCTCGCCCAATCACTCAGGTAAGTCTTCAAGGTAGACTTCCAAACCTTTATAGACTTTGTTCACCGGCAATCCACAATGACTTTTGGATGCTCAGAATGTGACGCCTAACTGACTCAAAGATCACAGTCTGCAAGTGTAATAAGTCTTCAGTTCACGCAGAAGAGAAAGGCTTCAGTGATGCTCAATCACTTTGAGCTCTAGATGTTTTGGGTTTTGTCCTTGCAAGGATTCTCTCTCAAAGGCTTCGGAGGTGGGTTGCTCTCAAAAGACAAAAGCCATGCACTAACTCGGAGCAGCCACCAACTTATGGTGGAGGGGGTTGGCTATTTATAATCAGGAAGCAACCCGACATGATATGTCCGAAATGACCCTGGGTCAGTGGACAACCGACACGTGTCCAACGATTGGATTTCAAACACACGCGACAACTTTACTTGAGCTCCAAGTAAAGCTCACTCAACCAACTCTAGAAGAGGTTTTCTTTCATTGTCTTTGCTTGAAGACATAAGATTTTAGGTTGAGCATTATGTCAGTTCTCTAAATTTGTTTATTCGACCCCACTTAATTGTGTGGTGGTTCCTATGACTCGTGTAACACCCCTATGTAATAGCCACCATGATCAGCTGTTAATAATGCCAAGTCATATCATATGCAGTGATTAAACATAGTGGTTAACCAAAGTAAATCAACTCCATTTTTAAAATCAACTTAAATTCATAAGTGAAATATAAGGTTGATCAAACTCTGCTGGAGAAATGTTATTTAATTAGCAAATAATCCAGTGATCATGGCAAAATCATAACCAACATTTTTGGAATATGATTGATGAGTCAAACAAGATGAAACAGCACCCAAAACAACAATATTAATTCATTTAAAATCATATCAAATTCAAATGGAATTCAAATTAGTTCAAACCACTTTTTGGTGGGGGCTAATATTACACTGCAATATTAGGGTCAACTTCCATATTTTTCAAAAGTGCACAACTATCCCAAACATTTCAGAACAGAAGTGAAATAAAAGAAAATGTGACAGAAGCAGAGAAAGTAATAAACGGGACACTGTGCACTGGGCCTTAGTGCACAGTGCCCCGATTAGAGGTCCAAACGGCCCAGCCCATCTCCCCGTCGTCCTCCTTCGTGCGCTGTCGCGCGCTGACGCCGACACGGCGACCGGCCGCCGCGCGTCGGCCATCCGCGGTGCCCCGGCTAGGTTAAGAAGCAGCCCCGGCTCCCCCTCGCCTCTCCCCGAACCCTAGAGAGCCCCCATTTCCCCTCGTTCCCCTCTCTGGTTTGATCTGGTTGGACGCCCGCAACCACTGTCGCCGCCGTCGCTCGATCCCGCGGCCACCGGGCTCCGGTTGCCTCTCCGTCGAGTCCATCGTCTCCGCCTGCCTCCTCTACGTCGGCTACGCTTCTCCGCCCGAGCCCTACATCACCACCTCGAGCGAATCGACCTCATCTCTCCTTCTCGGACGCCGCCGCTCGCCGCCGACTCCGTCGACCTCTGCTGCTCCTAAGCTCGCACGGGCTTTACATAGCCGCCCGGTGAGCTTCCCCCTCCCGCCATTCCTCTTCTCGGCACCGCATTTCCTTCCTAGCTAGCTCGCCGCCTTGCTGTGTTTTGTCGCCGCTCGGGCTCGTTGGTGTCGCCGTCTCCGTCCATCGCACGCCGAGCCTTTGGGCTAGATCGAAGCGGCGCTTCACCCGCGTTCGGCTGAGCCCGAACGCGCGCCCGAAAACCCGCTGCTGCCGCATTTTCCAATCGAGCCCGAAAGCTCCGCCGCCAATCGTCGACGCCGGCGTCGCTCCGGTCATATCCGTGTCCAGCCACTCATCCCACGCGACGCGCGCCGTTCCGCTCGTTCCAGCGAGCCAAAGCACGCCGAAAACCAAGCACCACAGAACGAATCCGGGCTCGCCGGAGTTTCTCGCCGCCGCGTGAGCTCGCTGGAGTTGCTCCGGTGGCCGCCGGCGTGGTCGGCCCGGGGCCACCCCTTGGGTCACTGACCCGTGGGCCCAGGGGCCCGCGTTGACTAGTTGACCAAGTCAACTATGCTGACGTGGCCGACCCAGAGCCACTGACAGGCGGGCCCCGCCTTCCTGTTTAATTAGTTAAAACAAATTAGAAATAAAAATAAACTAATTAACCTAATGTCTCACTGACATGTGGGGTCCACCCCCCTAATTAATCCTGGTAATTAAACTGAATCACTGATTAAAGAAATAGAGGCTGACATGTGGGTCCCACTGGACCCACATGTCAGGTTTGACTGGTCAACCGTCCTGTTGACTTGCTGACGTCAGCAGCGCGTCATGCTGACGTCATAATTCATTTTCTGATAAATAAAATAATTCCAGAAATTCAAATAATCTTTAAAAATTAATAACTTTTAAACCGTAGCTCGGATCGAAAAAGTTAAAACATGAAAGTTGCTCAGAACGACGAGACGAGTCTGATCGTGCCGTCTGTTTCTCCATCGGAACCTCCTACGTAGAAGGACTCGTAACTCCGGACCCGAATCCGGCAGATGAATAGTGCACACACGTCGGATATTAAATCCCAGAATAATTCTAAAAATAACTAAAATGACTTAGATGCATATTTAGGCAACCCTGCACTGCATCATAGCATCACACGCACCGTGTTGCATTTGTTTGCATTATGTTTACCTGTTTCTTCCTCCTCTTCTCTCTCGGTAGCCCCCGACGTTGACGTAGCTCCCGAGGCAGACGCCGCACAGGAGTACGACTACGTCCCCGACGATACTACTGAAGACCTTGCCCTTGCCCCCGAGCAAACAGGCAAGCACCCCCATTTTGAGCATGCCTATATCGCCTATTCTCTTCTCTCTTATGCTTGCATTAGAACTGCTACTGCTACTGTTTTCCTATATCTGCTGCATAGCCTGATTATTGTACCCTGCTTTGTTACCTTACCGGTTATCCTAGACTGCTTAGTATAAGGTGGGTAGAGACACGACCGAGACCCCCACTTGATCCCGACTGCCCTGCTGGACATCAGAAGACCCGATCATCGGGATTGAAGACTAGACCATGGCACCGCACATCACTTCCCCTTAGTTGCCGACACTGCTGGGTTACCATCGAGTGCCGAGGGTGAAACCTCGTCAGCACTTCTGATGTTAACCTTGTAGGTTATTTACTCGGTCGTGGTAAGCGAGGGTGATTCCTTCTACACCACCCCCGATAACGACGTCGTCGCGCAACTCCTCAAGGTGGACCTCGAGGGTGATTCCTCCTTCGTTCACCTTGATGATAACATCGAGCGGGAATTCCATCGAGGGTGATTCCTCAGGGTTCCCTTCGGTGTCAGACACACAGTTACCTTGGATATTATGACTTGCACTAAACTATGATACTAAAGACGGGTCGGCCCTGAGGGGTACCCGCGCGAGCTTAACGCGAAGTGATGTGGAGTCGGGTTGACCTGGATGGTGCCCGCGAGATAACTACGAGGCGTGGCCGGGCATTCTTAGCCCTTGCCGCAAGTCCTCGAGACGGGGCGACGGGGTCACATCGATCGTGAGTCTCTGCTCGTTTCCGCGCGCTCCTAATCCACTATGGTTTGGATATTTGATCCGAGGGGCCTCTGGCCCGATAGCACTAACCATCACGTGGGCATAGTATGGGCGTTCTGCGTCGTACACATCAGCCGAAGCTTGTTTGACGTCAGTAAGGAGCGGCGCACGCCGAGTTGGACTGGTAACGCAACCGCGCTTGTATAAGGGGTTGCTAGGTCTGCTCTCGGTGGCCCCGTAACATGCAGGAGTTCCCGGGGCGATGGCCCAAGACCCCTGGGGGCATAGGTTTAGTCCGGCGTGCTGACCTCTCTTATAAGCCTAGGTCGGGTTGCGGCGTGTTGCTTAGCCGAGGCCGGGCATGACCCAGAAAAGTATGTCCGGCCAGAGTTAAGTGAGCGTGGTGGGTAAGTTGGTGCACCCCTGCAGGGAAGAAACTTCTATCGATAGCCTGTCCTACGGTAACGGACACTCGGAGTTGTATCCCGATCGTTACAACTAGAACATGTGGTGAGAATTGGATAGTACGGCTCTGGGATTGCTTTCTCGCAGGGAGTCGAGAAAGGATCTCAGGTCGAGGTTGATGATATTACTACTACTACTTTACATTATCTTCATCTGCTCTCTCCTGATGCTGCAAGACTGTCGAAGATTGTTGAAGATGCTAGTCTTCGATAGGACTAGGCTTTTCCCCTCTACTCTGGCATTTCTGCAGCCCAGTCCACATATACAGCCATTCCTTTGACAATGATGCATATGTAGTGTAGATCCTTGCTTGCTGAGTACTTCGGATGAGTACTCACGTTTGCTTTATTTTCTTTTTCCCCCATTTTCCATTTGATGCCACCAGACGACGGAGCCCCTGAGCCAGAAGCCCCAGCCGACGACCAGTACTACTACCCGCCTGGCGAGTACTACTACTACGAGGAGCCGTTCGACGACCAGGAGTAGGATCGGAGGGTCCAGGGCAGGAGGCCTACGCCTTTCGATCGTAGTTTTTTTTATTTTACCCCGCCTCTGTGAAGGCTTATCTCTCTCTCTCTCTGTAAAATATCTGTACTCAGATATCTAATGCTTCCGCTGACGCTTGTATGCCATCGAGCTATGTATTCGAGCCCTCGAGGCCCTGGCTTGTAATATTAAGCTTGTATGACTTTATTTATGTTTTAGAGTTGTACTGCGATATCTTCAAGTGAGTCCTTAGGCTTGATCGTGCGCATTTGCGTGTATGATTAGTGCACGATTAAGCCGGGGTCGTCACAGGTTGGTATCAGAGCCGACTGCCTCTAGGAATCCCCCTTCCCAATTCCTTGGCCGAAGTTGAGTCTAGTGGTCAAAAAAAATTGTTTTACTAACTTGGCTGTGTGGCTTACGGGCCCACGTCGCCAACTGGGTGGTATTAGGATCTTTTATTCCTCGTCTTTACTCTGGGATTCTAATCTCTCATCTATTCGGGTTTAATAAAATTTACTAACACCGACATTTAGGATCTCGTTAATTCTATCCACCCGGAGAGCTGGATTCAGTGCGATTTCCCTGTCATTGATCTGATTAGTCTGATAATCATTTTCCTTTCCATTGTTTTGTTTAACCTTTCTCTTCAAGTTGTATTATACTCCGAGTTGTCATTCGATGAGACCGAATTCTGCATCAGAGTGCACGCGGAGAGTAGGATCCAGCGAGTTGATGGATCTTCGGTGTTTTCTAAACTCGACTTGAGGTTGGGTTATCACCAGATCCGTGTCCGCGAAGAGGATATTCCAAAGACTGCATTCGTTACTCATTATGGCTCTTACGAGTACATAGTCATGTCATTTGGTCTGACGAATGCTCCAGCTACCTTCTCCCGCTTAATGAATTATATATTCATGGACTACCTCGACAAATTCGTCGTGGTATATCTGGATGATATTCTGGTTTATTCGAAGAACAAAGAAGAACATGCTGAGCACCTTCGACTAGTTCTGGAGAGACTTCGAGAGCACCAATTATATGCCAAGTTCTCTAAATGCGAATTCTGGCTTCCTGAAGTGACCTACCTTGGACATGTGATTTCCAAGGACGGTATTGCCGTTAACCCGGAGCGTGTTCAGGCTATCCTTGACTGGACTCCTCCGAAGAATGCCAAGCAGGTCCGAAGCTTTCTCGGTCTAGCCAGCTATTGTCGCCGATTCGTCGAGAACTTCTCCAAGATCGCCAAGCCCCTGACTAATCTGCTCCACAAAGGCGTTAAGTTTGAGTGGACAGACAAGTGTCAGGAAAGTTTCCAAACCCTCAAGGACAAGCTCATTTCTGCTCCAGTGCTTGCTCCTCCTGATTCTCGCAAGGACTTTGTCATATATTGCGACGCCTCTCGTCAGGGATTAGGCTGCGTCCTAATGCAAGAGCGGAGAGTAATTGCATATGCTTCACGTCAATTGCGTCCACATGAAGAGAATTATCCAGTGCATGATCTTGAACTTGCAGCAGTGATGTATGCATTGAAGTTATGGCGACACTACCTTCTGGGTAATCGGTGTGAAATTTATACCGATCACCAAAGTCTGAAATACTTATTCACTCAACCGGATCTTAATCTCCGACAACAACGATGGTTAGAAGCTATTGCGGATTATGACTGCGGTATTTCTTATACCCCGGGCAAAGCTAATGTAATGGCCGATGCCCTGAGTCGCAAGTCATATTGCAACAACCTCATGGTTAGGCAAGCTCAACCTCGTCTTCACGCAGAACTGACTCAGCTGAATCTGCGAATTCTTCCCCAGGGTTCTCTTAATAAACTTGTGGTACAGCCAGACCTTCTGAAGGCTGTTAAAGAAGCGCAAGCCAAAGATGCTGAAATTGACTTGATGAAGAAGGAGCTTCACCTTGCTAAGTATCGGGATTTCTCAGTTGCTGAAGATGGTACATTATATTTCAGAGACCGCATCGTAGTACCTCGCTTCGAGCTGATGACTGACAAAGTCATGAAGGAGGCCCATGATACACCGCTGTCTATCCATCCGGGTAGTACCAAGATGTATCGAGATCTTCGTCAAAGGTACTGGTGGTCTAGGATGAAGCAGGATATTGCTCTTTATGTTGCCGAGTGTGACGTTTGTCGTCGCGTGAAGGCAGAACATCAGAAACCTGCTGGAATTCTGCAACCGCTCCCTATTCCTCTATGGAAGTGGGATAAAGTGCAAATGGACTTCATCACTGGTCTTCCCAAGTCTCAGAAGGGTCACGATGCCATTCTTGTCGTCGTCGACCAACTCTCCAAGGTTGCTCATTTCCTACCTGTTAAGGAGACTATCACCGCTAGCCAGCTAGCAGAACTGTACATTGCCAGAATTGTTTCTCTCCATGGTATTCCGAAGGAGATTAGTTCAGACCGTGGTGTTCTTTTCACTTCCAAGTTCTGGGAAAGTTTCCAAGAAGCCATGGGAACTCATATTACCTGGAGTTCAGCTTATCATCCCCAATCTCAAGGCCAAGTTGAGCGCGTTAATCAAGTGCTTGAAGACATGCTACGAGCCTGTGTTATATCCTTCGGTAAGAAATGGGAGGAATCTCTCCCGTATGCCGAGTTCTCTTATAACAACAGTTATCAAGCCAGCTTAAAAATGGCCCCATTTGAGGTTCTTTATGGACGTAAATGTCGAACCCCTCTGAATTGGTCAGAAACTGGGGAACGACCTCTTGTTGGACCGGACATTATTCAACATGCCGAAGAACAAGTCCGAATTGTATGGGAGAATCTCAAAGCAACTCAAGACCGTCAGAAGAGTAATTATGATCGCAAGCGATGGGGTGTGATCTATCAACCTGGTGATCAAGCTTATCTTCGTGTCACTCCAATGAAGGGCACCCGTCGTTTCGGAATCAAGGGCAAGCTAGCTCCTCGCTATATTGGTCCTTTCCGCATCGTGGCTAGACGTGGACAGGTGGCATATCAATTGGAGTTGCCACCGCAATTCTCCCATATTCATGATGTCTTCCACGTGTCGCAACTCCGTAAGTGCTTCAAGGAATCCCCGCACCGTGCAGTGGATCATGAGATGCTCGAGCTACAAGATGATCTTTCCTATAAGGAGCATCCGATCCGCATCCTCGACGAAGCTGAGCGTCGTACTCGTCAGAAGACGACCAAGTTCCTAAAAGTGCAATGGTCGAATCATACTGAAGATGAAGCCACTTGGGAACGCGAGGATCATCTTCGGGAAAAATATCCCGGACTCTTTCCTTCTACCTCCTAAATTCTCGGGACGAGAATTTCTTTTAGTGGAGGAGAACTTGTAACACCCCTATGTAATAGCCACCATGATCAGCTGTTAATAATTCCAAGTCATATCATATGCAGTGATTAAACATAGTGGTTAACCAAAGTAAATCAACTCCATTTTTAAAATCAACTTAAATTCATAAGTGAAATATAAGGTTGATCAAACTCTGCTGGAGAAATGTTATTTAATTAGCAAATAATCCAGTGATCATGGCAAAATCATAACCAACATTTTTGGAATATGATTGATGAGTCAAACAAGATGAAACAGCACCCAAAACAGCAATATTAATTCATTTAAAATCATATCAAATTCAAATGGAATTCAAATTAGTTCAAACCACTTTTTGGTGGGGGCTAATATTACACTGCAATATTAGGGTCAACTTCCATATTTTTCAAAAGTGCACAACTATCCCAAACATTTCAGAACAGAAGTGAAATAAAAGAAAATGTGACAGAAGCAGAGAAAGTAATAAACGGGACACTGTGCACTGGGCCTTAGTGCACAGTGCCCCGATTAGAGGTCCAAACGGCCCAGCCCATCTCCCCGTCGTCCTCCTTCGTGCGCTGTCGCGCGCTGACGCCGACACGGCGACCGGCCGCCGCGCGTCGGCCATCCGCGGTGCCCCGGCTAGGTTAAGAAGCAGCCCCGGCTCCCCCTCGCCTCTCCCCGAACCCTAGAGAGCCCCCATTTCCCCTCGTTCCCCTCTCTGGTTTGATCTGGTTGGACGCCCGCAACCACTGTCGCCGCCGTCGCTCGATCCCGCGGCCATCGGGCTCCGGTTGCCTCTCCGTCGAGTCCATCGTCTCCGCCTGCCTCCTCTACGTCGGCTACGCTTCTCCGCCCGAGCCCTGCATCACCACCTCGAGCGAATCGACCTCATCTCTCCTTCTCGGACGCCGCCGCTCGCCGCCGACTCCGTCGACCTCTGCTGCTCCTAAGCTCGCACGGGCTTTACATAGCCGCCCGGTGAGCTTCCCCCTCCCGCCATTCCTCTTCTCGGTACCGCATTTCCTTCCTAGCTAGCTCGCCGCCTTGCCGTGTTTTGTCGCCGCTCGGGCTCGTTGGTGTCGCCGTCTCCGTCCATCGCACGCCGAGCCTTTGGGCTAGATCGAAGCGGCGCTTCACCCGCGTTCGGCTGAGCCCGAACGCGCGCCCGAAAACCCACTGCTGCCGCATTTTCCAATCGAGCCCGAAAGCTCCGCCGCCAATCGTCGACGCCGGCGTCGCTCCGGTCATATCCGTGTCCAGCCACTCACCCCACGCGACGCGCGCCGTTCCGCTCGTTCCAGCGAGCCAAAGCACGCCGAAAACCAAGCACCACAGAACGAATCCGGGCTCGCCGGAGTTTCTCGCCGCCGCGTGAGCTCGCCGGAGTTGCTCCGGTGGCTGCCGGCGTGGTCGGCCCGGGGCCACCCCTTGGGTCACTGACCCGTGGGCCCAGGGGCCCGCGTTGACTAGTTGACCAAGTCAACTATGCTGACGTGGCCGACCCAGAGCCACTGACAGGCGGGCCCCGCCTTCCTGTTTAATTAGTTAAAACAAATTAGAAATAAAAATAAACTAATTAACCTAATGTCTCACTGACATGTGGGGTCCACCCCCCTAATTAATCCTGGTAATTAAACTGAATCACTGATTAAAGAAATAGAGGCTGACATGTGGGTCCCACTGGACCCACATGTCAGGTTTGACTGGTCAACCGTCCTGTTGACTTGCTGACGTCAGCAGCGCGTCATGCTGACGTCATAATTCATTTTCTGATAAATAAAATAATTCCAGAAATTCCAATAATCTTTAAAAATTAATAACTTTTAAACCGTAGCTCGGATCGAAAAAGTTAAAACATGAAAGTTGCTCAGAACGACGAGACGAGTCTGATCGTGCCGTCTGTTTCTCCATCGAAACCTCCTACGTAGAAGGACTCGTAACTCCGGACCCGAATCCGGCAGATGAATAGTGCACACACGTCGGATATTAAATCCCAGAATAATTCTAAAAATAACTAAAATGACTTAGATGCATATTTAGGCAACCCTGCACTGCATCATAGCATCACACGCACCGTGTTGCATTTGTTTGCATTATGTTTACCTGTTTCTTCCCCCTCTTCTCTCTCGGTAGCCCCCGACGTTGACGTAGCTCCCGAGGCAGACGCCGCACAGGAGTACGACTACGTCCCCGACGATACTACTGAAGACCTTGCCCTTGCCCCCGAGCAAACAGGCAAGCACCCCCATTTTGAGCATGCCTATATCGCCTATTCTCTTCTCTCTTATGCTTGCATTAGAACTGCTACTGCTACTGTTTTCCTATATCTGCTGCATAGCCTGATTATTGTACCCTGCTTTGTTACCTTACTGGTTATCCTAGACTGATTATTATAGGCTGGGTAGAGACACGACAGAGACCTCCACTTGATCCCGACTGCCCTGCTGGATATCAGAAGACCCGATCATCGGGATTGAGGACCAGACCCTGGCACCGCACATCACTACCCCTTAGTTGCCGACACTGCTGGGTTACCATCGAGTGCCGAGGGTGATACCTCGTCAGCACTTCTGATGTTAACCTTGTAGGTTAGTTACTCGGTCGTGGTAAGCGAGGGTGATTCCTTCTACACCACCCCCGATAACGACGTCGTCGCGCAACTCCTCAAGGTGGACCTCGAGGGTGATTCCTCCTTCGTTCACCTTGATGATAACATCGAGCGGGAATTCCGTCGAGGGTGATTCCTCAGGGTTCCCTTCGGTGTCAGACACACAGTTACCTTGGATATTATGACTTGCACTAAACTATGATACTAAAGACGGGTCGGCCCTGAGGGGTACCCGCGCGAGCTTAACGCGAAGTGATGTGGAGTCGGGTTGACCTGGATGGTGCCCGCGAGATAACTACGAGGCGTGGCCGGGCATTCTTAGCCCTTGCCGCAAGTCCTCGAGACGGGGCGACGGGGTCACATCGATCGTGAGTCTCTGCTCGTTTCCGCGCGCTCCTAATCCACTACGGTTTGGATATTTGATCCGAGGGGCCTCTGGCCCGATAGCACTAACCATCACGTGGGCATAGTATGGGCGTTCTGCGTCGTACACATCAGCCGAAGCTTGTTTGACGTCAGTAAGGAGCGGCGCACGTCGAGTTGGACTGGTAACGCAACCGCGCTTGTATAAGGGGTTGCTAGGTCTGCTCTCGGTGGCCCCGTAACGTGCAGGAGTTCCCGGGGCGATGGCCCAAGACCCCTGGGGGCATAGGTTTAGTCCGGCGTGCTGACCTCTCTTATAAGCCTAGGTCGGGTTGCGGCGTGTTGCTTAGCCGAGGCCGGGCATGACCCAGAAAAGTATGTCCGGCCAGAGTTAAGTGAGCGTGGTGGGTAAGTTGGTGCACCCCTGCAGGGAAGAAACTTCTATCGATAGCCTGTCCTACGGTAACGGACACTCGGAGTTGTATCCCGATCGTTACAACTAGAACATGTGGTGAGAATTGGATAGTACGGCTCTGGGATTGCTTTCTCGCAGGGAGTCGAGAAAGGATCTCAGGTCGAGGTTGATGATATTACTACTACTACTTTACATTATGTTCATCTGCTCTCTCCTGATGCTGCAAGACTGTCGAAGATTGTTGAAGATGCTAGTCTTCGATAGGACTAGGCTTTTCCCCTCTACTCTGGCATTTCTGTAGCCCAGTCCACATACACAGCCATTCCTTTGACAATGATGCATATGTAGTGTAGATCCTTGCTTGCTGAGTACTTCGGATGAGTACTCACGTTTGCTTTATTTTCTTTTTCCCCCATTTTCCATTTGATGCCACCAGACGACGGAGCCCCTGAGCCAGAAGCCCCAGCCGACGACCAGTACTACTACCCGCCTGGCGAGTACTACTACTACGAGGAGCCGTTCGACGACCAGGAGTAGGATCGGAGGGTCCAGGGCAGGAGGCCTACGCCTTTCGATCGTAGTTTTTTTTATTTTACCCCGCCTCTGTGAAGGCTTATCTCTCTCTCTCTCTGTAAAATATCTGTACTCAGATATCTAATGCTTCCGCTGACGCTTGTATGCCATCGAGCTATGTATTCGAGCCCTCGAGGCCCTGGCTTGTAATATTAAGCTTGTATGACTTTATTTATGTTTTAGAGTTGTGCTGCGATATCTTCAAGTGAGTCCTTAGGCTTGATCGTGCGCATTTGCGTGTATGATTAGTGCACGATTAAGCCGGGGTCGTCACAACTCGGGAAAGAAGAAAATGAAACTATCGAAAGACTAAGTCTTCGCGCTCCATTATCTTCAATCAAAAGTCTTCACGTACCATTATCTTCAACACGAATGTCTTCGGGAACCACCATTATCTTCAATGTCTTCATACATTTTCAAGGGTCATCTTTGATGGGTAAACCTAATCAATAGGGACTTCTACCTATGTTCTCCTGTGAATCTCACAAACACATTAGTCCCTCAACGAAGTTTGTCGTCGATACTCCAAAACCAACAAAGGACGTCACTAGATGCACTTACAAGGCTACTGTTGGTGTCCTGGACGGGGTGTTTGCCACATCGGTCCATCGGTTATTAGCCGGGCCGAGGATCCACCTAAGATTGATGAATGGGCCATACTATCCATGGCCCTCAGCGTAATGAAGATGAAGATACCTTGGAGGCTTGGCGTACACTTCAAGCGTATTTTGAATAGTTGGCATGTTTATCCCTACATTGTAACCAAGCATGTGTAAACCATAGGTACCCCTAATGTCTATATAAGCAGTGGGGTTTAGTTTGTAGAGACATGCATACACATACGCAAGGTTTAGAGCTTAGACAAACTCATATGATCTAGAGGTAGATCAATCTGTACTTTGTACCCCATCACAGTCAATAAATAAGAAGCAGGATGTAGGGTTTTATCTCATCAAGAGGGCCTGAACCTATGTAAAACATCGTGTCCCTACTCTTCCTGTTACCATCTAGATCAGATCATCAAGCTTGGGACCTGATAGAGGCGGGGTGTCCCTATCTTTCGATGAGATGGTAACTATCGATTTGGTGGAGTCGACTTTGACGATCCGACTACAAACGTGCATGACGTTGCGCCTTAGCAATCGCTAAACCAATCTCCCGAGGTTACTGATGATGCTGGAAGCACGATCAACCTGACCACGAAGGTCTATTCCTGCACGCAATCGAAGAACAAGCAAGAATATGATAATGCAATCTGAATATTGCGAATATAGATGAAGTATTGATAAAGGTGGGGATCCAAAAGCGGTCTTGGTCTGGTCGTTGGACACAAACGAAGTACACGAAGTTGCAATGGCTAACTTTTAACTAAACAAATCCCAAGCAAAAAGCTACTAGATGGATCTACTTATATAGGAGCAAGGGGTGGTAGCCAAGGAGGTGGGAGGACGTCCCAAGGCAGCCTAAAACTAACCCTAGGTCGTACAAGGCCAATGGGCCCAAGTGGAGGTGATGCAACACCTTTGGACTTGTAGTTTGACTCGGATTCTGCTACAGCGTCAGATTGTTTCGACGACAACTCAACGCTCCGGATGAATTTGAAGGTGAAACCAATTGGGTTAGAAAGAGCACGAAATCTACTTTCCAACAAAAAAAGAATCACCCAATTCGGAGTCCGTATGAAATAGTTCTTGGTGTTTTGAGTCAGGTATGTCTGTGCAGTCCGAATCTGAATCCAGAACGTGAGAGACTTGGACTCTATCTTCTCTTGGCCCAAAAGTGACGTGATATGACTTTTTGAACAGCACATAAACTTCTCTTTTTCCCTTATCTTCATATGTGGATTGTACAAATCTCCCATACACCTGCAATTAGACATGGCACAAAAGTTTGTGAAGTATTTTTGTCTTGGATGACATAAATAAATTATTGCATAGTTTGCATTAGAAATCACCTCACAAAATATACATGTATGCAATATTTTTGGTCGTATCCAAGGTAGTCATGTCCTCATCATCCTCCCCTTCTTGAAAACAAAGCCGTCCTCGGCGTTGCTTAAGCTGAAATGTGGCTAACAAAAGAGACAAGGTGTACATGTTGTATATGTATATGTCATCCAGTTTTACTTCCCTTAGTTTTTGCATATATGACACATGTATACATGAGTAACCTTCATAGTTCATAAAATCTAAAGCCAAAATATTATCACAAGTATTAGAAGACATGAAAATATTGTAACTCAATTTGCACATATAAGTGAAGCTCTTATTCATATCAAAGGATTGACAATGTTCATCGTTAAACCATCCCAACATTGGTGAATAAACCTTACTTGCATCAAATTTACATGCTACAACATGCTTAAATAAGCAAACATGCAATAAGTCATTTGACATAAAATCATCACCAAGATTAGAGGTCATATCAAAAATGATTAAACATTGTTTCTTTTGCATCAACAGTTAATTCATTGGGTGCACTCAAAATTGTTGATACTTCAACTCTTTGATCACATGACGCATTCATGATAGTAACACAATTCTCTAAAATAGCTGGTGTGCTCAAATCAATAGGTAACACAACACATGATGTTTTCAAGTTAACTAGGCATGCATCATTCTCATGTGAAAGTTGAAAATCTGTACCTTTGTCATTACCTCTTATGATCAACTCAGACGATGTAGGCACTCTTGGAGGTGATGTGTCACATGATGGAGATGATGTAGTCCTCGCAACAACGGATGTGGTTGTCATAGTACGCCTAGTAGTTGAAGAAACATCTGTATCAACACTTGGAATGTGCACCGTGCGCTTGTTCTCCTTGTGGCCAACACGTCGTTTTATTTCCTGTTCAGCTTTGCAAGCAAGACGAAACAAATGGTCCATAGGATAACACTCTTCATGAATTAGAATCTCTTGAATATCACAGTTTAATCCTCCCCAAAATCTATCCATAAAATCTTCTTCACATTCTTCTAAAAATGAGTGCAATAATGTAGTTTGTAAATCATCATAGTATTTTGTTACCGTGTCAGTGCCTTGTTTTAAATGTTGTAATTTTTTAATCATGCCACGAGTATAATAAACATCAACAAATCTATCTCTCATGACAAGTTTTAAATCATCCCAAGTAGTAGGTATAAGATCAGGGTTTAACCGACAATATTCACTCCACCAAACTAAAGCAAAGCTACTAAAAGTACTAACCGCAGCTTGAAAATTTGCACGCTCATCAAAATTATGGGAAGCAAATATAGCATTTATTTCGTACTCCCATTCAATATATAAATCAGGCCTAAAACGACCAGTAAATGGTGGCATGGAAACTTTAACCTGATTATGTGCATTCTGATGTAATTGCTCCTCTTGTGGCGGTTGTTGTATTTTCTTAGGTGATGGCAAATCTCCCACGATCGATGAAGCCCAAGAACTAACAACTCTGGAACCTGCCATAGTTAGTAGAAAACAAGAAACAAAATCCAAGAATAATGTTCCTATGAACTACTAGGATGTGGTGGTAAAACACTCACAGTGTAGCAAATATCAATATCTTACAAGTTCTTACCATGCAGCAGGTGGTGACAGGCAACCAGCGGTGTCAAATAACTCCGAAGATTGAGTAAAACGATTGCCAGGGGAACGTACGTATACACGGTGTAGAAATATGTGGAGCTCGGAAGGCTTAAATATTTGGTAGCAAAAGATTAGCAATAATCAATTCAGAGATGCAATGTTGAATAAACGCTCAACGACGGTACTGTGCTGGTCCTAGGCTAGACCGGACTAGAGACGCGAGCCTAGAACACTAATGAGGTCACGGCGTTGCACAACTAGCATCAATAAAGGATATGAAGTAGCTCTGGACAGCAAGATATAAGTGAAGATCACAATGGCAGTAAAGATAATGATGAGAAACAACTACCAAGTAGGATATACCAACAACTTTGTCTCCAACTTTCTTCTGGAAAAGTTTTTGCCAATTTTCTTATATTTTTTCTCAAGAATGGCACTGACTCAAGCTTTCAAACGCAAAAAGAATCACTAAATTCCGAGTTGATATGAGGAGTCAAAAAATTCTAAAACTGGCCTGAAAAACTGGAACAAGCTGTGTTCGCGAACTTCGGAGGGCAAAAAGACCTATTTAGAAGCCAATTTGGAGGTGTCAAATATTGAACTAGCTTCTGAAACTATTTAGATGCGGCTCATCACTAGCTTTAATTTGAGTACTCACGGAGCCAAAACAGACTTCGTACGAAAAAGATATGCCTGTTTTACTGAACACTGCGCAAAACAGTTTCCAATCCGAATTCAGCTACGAGATTGAGTCTAGATAAATCCGAATTTTGTTTTTTTTCTGCTCTTTTTTTTTCTCACACTTTTTTATTTTTTCTTTCTCTCTTTTTTTTGCTCTGACTTTTTTTTTAACTTTTTTTTTCTCTCTTTTTTTTCTCTCTCCCTCTTTCCAAAACAAACTAGATAAGATGTAGATTGGATCAAGCACAGATGTGAACGACCTCAACTATGATTATGACAATGAATGGTGGGTGGCACGATTTGGAAATTGATGGATGGGATGGTGGACAGCGGAAGGAATAACGATGCAGCGGCGGCGTGACTAATGTGAACAGAACTCGAAACTCTAAACGAACTAGACACTAAGACCAGCAACTCGACACGACGATGTAACCGATAATTCAACTATGCAAGCAATGAAAAGAAAATTGCAAAGGCTCAGACTGGCTTGGACAAAGGATGAATAGATCTAACTTTTTTTTTTGTGGCTTTTTTTTGGACAATAGGTAAGAAAATAAATCTAATATAGGGAAAACTGGAAATTCTCACCGAGCAACCTGAAAACTGATACCACTTGATAGAGGCGGGGTGTCCCGATCTTTCGATGAGATGGTAACTATCGATTTGGTGGAGTCGACTTTGACGATCCGACTACAAACGTGCATGACGTTGCGCCTTAGCAATCGCTAAACCAATCTCCCGAGGTTACTGACGATGCTGGAAGCACGATCAACCTGACCACGAAGGTCTATTCCTGCACGCAAACGAAGAACAAGTAAGAATATGATAATGCAATCTGAATATTGCGAATATAGATGAAGTATTGATAAAGGTGGGGATCCAAAAGCGGTCTTGGTCTGGTCGTTGGACACAAACGAAGTACACGAAGTTGCAATGGCTAACTTTTAACTAAACAAATCCCAAGCAAAAAGCTACTAGATGGATCTACTTATATAGGAGCAAGGGGTGGCGGCCAAGGAGGTGGGAGGACGTCCCAAGGCAGCCTAAAACTAACCCTAGGTCGTACAAGGCCAATGGGCCCAAGTGGAGGTGATGCAACACCTTTGGACTTGTAGTTTGACTCGGATTCTGCTACAGTGTCAGATTGTTTCGACGACAACTCAACGCTCCGGATGAATTTGAAGGTGAAACCAATTGGGTTAGAAAGAGCACGAAATCTACTTTCCAACAAAAAAAGAATCACCCAATTCGGAGTCCGTATGAAATAGTTCTTGGTGTTTTGAGTCAGGTATGTCTGTGCAGTCCGAATCTGAATCCAGAACGTGAGAGACTTGGACTCTATCTTCTCTTGGCCCAAAAGTGACGTGATATGACTTTTTGAACAGCACATAAACTTCTCTTTTTCCCTTATCTTCATATGTGGATTGTACAAATCTCCCATACACCTGCAATTAGACATGGCACAAAAGTTTGTGAAGTATTTTTGTCTTGGATGACATAAATAAATTATTGCATAGTTTGCATTAGAAATCACCTCACAAAATATACATGTATGCAATATTTTTGGTCGTATCCAAGGTAGTCATGTCCTCATCAGGACCCCTACCCGAATCTGTCGGTTTTAGCACCGACAGGGGGCTCTTGCTTATCACTTACTCCCTCCAATCCAAAAAATGTCGCAACTTTGAACTCAAGTTAGTTCAATCGTAGTTGAAACCTGCGACACTTATTTTCGATCAAAGGGAGTACTTCTCAAAGCGATAATGTTATTCTTGATTATATGTTATGTCGAAGCTTTGATCTATAAGTTGTCATCAGTTACCAAAAAGGGGAATATTGAAAGTGCATCTAATCCCAGGTGGTTTTGGTAATTCATCACAACATATATATCATTGAACTAATGCCAACTCAAAGAATATTTCAGGAAAGTTCAATTTAGGTATAACGATTGGGATGTGAAAGTGGACCCCTCAAATGCCAAGGACAAGTGTGGACAAAGCCTCAAGACTCTCCATTTATGTTTAAGTGATCCAAGATAACATTGAGTCCATTTGAAAGCCAATACTATTAAAGGGGATGTTCTGACAATGGGTTCACTAGTCAAGTGCTTAGAGATATTGCTCCAAAAAGCTCAATCAAACTCTCACCTTCCACTATGTCCAAAACCCTAAAGTTCATCTCGGTCCCACCGAAGCACTCACATCCAGACTCACCGAGATACACTTGACATAGTCATTGCCTAAACCATAGCTTCTCGGTTGTGACAGCCCGAGACCAATTCCTTCCTTGATTATTATTATGTTGTTGTTGTTGTTCGCTCTATGTTATTTTGCATTGCATCATTTCATCATGCCATCATGTCATTTAATTTTGCAACTCAAATAAATAAATTGCATGGATCTTTGATCCATTTAAATTGAGTGAAATTCACGTGGTGATTTCTCTTTAAAACATATGAAATTCTCCCAATATTATTAGGGAGCTATAACAAAATATTCCATTAATTTGGGATTAACCATAACACACTTGCAAAATAATTCTCATGCCCTTTCTACTTCAAGTTTGGTCTCCAAACTGTGCCGATAATTATTTTGCCTCATAAGCAAGCCCCACCAAAAATCTCAACATTTTTGGACCTTCCCAACACCCACTTCCTATTTAAACCCATTTGAATTTAATTCAAATGAGTTTGAACTTAAACCTTCAGTCTTTTCCAATATCTATTTTCTTGGGTAAAAATTATTTTTTTGAGTCCATGAAAATAGGCCTCCTGCTCAAATTCTTCTCCTAGACCTCTCTCTATTATCCCCTCCTTCCCCTGCTCACGCTGCGAGAGAGGAGCGAGATCACCCGCGGCCGATCCCCTCACCCCCGCGCCTCTGCTTCGCCCGCGTGTCGCCCGGCCCGTACGACCGCCGAACCTCGCCAGCAGGAACCCTGCGCCCTCTCGACCCCTCGTCCTCCTCCCGCGCGCCTGCACCGGGGAGAGCTTCCCTGAGCCGGTCCATGTAACCACCGGCGCCCATGGCCACCACCACGCCGGCTGCGCCCCCGCACAGCGCCACCCTCGCCGACTTGCTGCAGCTGCCACGACCCTCCTCGCCATGTGTCGCCCTTCCTCCGTTTCCCCTCCTGCGGCCCCGACCCACCATGACCAAGAGCAGGGGCTCGGCTCGCCCCTTGTCTGCCTTGACGCCGGCCTCCTCAAGCTGCCTGCCGAGCTGTTCTGCCATGGCTGTTCGCTGTCCTCCGCCTTCTCCTCCCCGCCGCCGCCGCGTCGACCCTCCTTCCTCTGCGTGTCGCCGTCCTGCTGTCGCTGCTCTACTGCTGCCCGACCTCGGCCACCGGCCATGGCCTTCTTCCCCAGTCTAACAACGGCTGTGGCATCGCCCGCTTGGCCACCCGTCGCCGGTGCTCCACCTGAATCCTCCACGACCCTGCCTGCCCACGTGCAGCGCCCTCTCGCAAAATCTGCAAGTCCACTTGAGCGCCCCTCCATCCAGCCCCTACACGTGCCGCACAACCGCCTGTCGGCATGTACAACGGAGGCACTTACGACGGGCGCCAGGGTTCGATTCCCTCCCGATTTGGTCAAATACCCCCGATCCCAGGATTTGGGCTGGCATCATGCCCAGGCTGTCGCCGGGCGCTTCCCCTCTTTTTTTGTCTGCGCGAGCCTTTTTCTCCGTACCAATCTGGCAGCGGGCGCTACCTAGAGCGCTACAAACCGGTAACGGCTCAACTAAACTCAGCTGGTCGTTGTACTATAAACCAACCAGCTCTACTCAACTAACTCGGCTGATTTCCTTTTGCAGCTGGACAAATAAACCGTTTCTTTTCTCTTCACGCACAACCATAATCTACAATAAACTAGGACAACGCTAACGCCCACACGCCCACACGTGTGGTGGGAGCGAAACCCGCCCACACGCCCTATAATACACAGACTGCGCCATGTCACCGCATGCATGCATGTGGGAATCATTTTGGATTTTCAGTTTTTAAAATGTTTTATCTCTTAGATGAAAAATCCGATTGAAGATCCGTTTTCACCATTAAATCCCTTGTGACGAGACCTTCGAAACTAGATCTCATATCAATATCTTTCGACAAATTTTTTTTGGGGTTAAAAGTTGCCATGTCTATTGCAATGAATTGTCATGGTGTTTACACTGAAGTTGCCATGATATGTTTCAGCTATTTTCTTCTACATTTAAAAGTAAATTTTGACATTTATAAAACAGGGAATTAAGAAACTAGACTTGCCATGAACCATAAACTAAAATTGTCATGATACATGCACTTAAAATTGCCATGGTTCATACAAAAAATAATTTTCATATTCAAAGTACTGGAGTTGCCATCATCAAAATACTAAAATTGCCATGCTCTACAAACTGAAATTGCCACATGGCAACTTTAGTTTAAGAACTATGGCAATTACAGTGTAAACATCATGGCAACTTTTGGGCAAAAAAAAATTTCGTCGAAACATATCAACATGGGGTCTAGTTTTGAAGATCTCGTCGAGACGGATTTAATGATGAAAACGGATTTTTTATTTGATTTTTTAATTAGGAGATAAAACATTTTTAAGCCAAAAAATCAAAAAAAATTCTGTTGATGTCATCTGTTCACATGTGGCAAAATGAGTGGTAAAAGAGGCGTGTGGACGATGTGCAAGATGCCACACGTTTGGGCGTTAGTTTTTTCCATAAACTATAGAGCTTGTTTATCTATTATAAATCTGCATGAAACCTGAATACTTACAATAAAAAATGAATTGATACAAAAAAAATGTGTAAAAATCAAATGCTTGTGGTTGCCAAGCTGGTCAAACATGGACAAAGATCCCAATCTTTAAACCTGAAAGCACGGTGAGATAAAGTTAGAAAATATATGTCAAGTTACTTCAGCCATTCTTTCAGTCATACACGGTTTGTCGGATTCAGGGCTCCGCAGACCCAAGAAGGTTCGAACTCAGGGGTGTGAATGAAGGATCCTGCTCGACAACAACGCTACCTCGCCATGCCCATGACCTGATCTCGACGAGTACGCTGGATCGCGTCGAAGGGAATAACACAGGGATTTACCCAGGTTCGGGCCACCATGCGGTGTAAAACCCTACTCCTGCTTTTGGTGGATTGGCCTCATGAGGAGGTAGATGACGTACTAGTACAGTGGATGAGCTGCCTCGCGAGAGCTCGAGTGGTGAGGATGGATTGGTCAAGGGTCCGATCCGGGATCCCTTCTACGGTGATGGCTTGCCCATATTTATAGTGGCCTTAGTCCTCTTCCCTCATAGCTTAGGCAGGAAGGGATTCCACAACGGCCAAATTTGAATGGGGACAAGGAGTACATCTTATCCTGACGAAAGATGGTCTTCGCCTGCAAAGCTTCTGGCAATGACGCAGCGGTGGGCTCGGCGATGACATCCGTCCTGCCGAGCTCGTGGTCTTGGTCTCATTGCACCAGAAGGGAAAGCTTTGGGGCCTTCCTCGGGAACCTGCGCGTGCCCTTGCTCCCTTAGCACCGAAGAGGAAACTGTCCCCTCTGTGTCCGCTGGCGCCCACCTGGCCATGGTCGTCATAGCAACCGTCATCACAGCCACACGAGGCGGGAGGCTTGCATGGAGATCTCCGCCCCTCGGGAGGCAGCCTGGGGAGGCCACTCCTCTGGGGTTCTTGGTGTCGCTCGCTTCGCGAGGCCAGGGCCCTCGCGAGGGTCTTATCATGGGGGTGTTGTAGCTGGGCCGTACAGGGCCGTCGATGGGCCCATGCGCTGGCCCGCAGACAGGCAGATCTGGGTACCCCCGATCCCAGAACGCTAACAGTAGCCCCCGGGCCCAAGGCGCGCTCGGCATGGCTTCAAGGCAAAGGCAAGGAGAGAAGGGTCAAGCGCTGCGGGCCCCCAATCGCCTGCGGGCCAGGCTCAACGCGTGGCGCACGACGGGACACGGACGCCTCCGCTTCCCCACGTCGCCTCGGCAACCGCCCGAGCTGACAAAAAGCCTGGCGCATGCCACAGGGCCATCATTGCCCTATAGCGCACTCGCCTTCCGCTCCTCCCTTCTCCCGCAAACTCGCGCTTCGTCCACCGGATCCCGCGCCTGCTTCGTCTCGCCGCGCCGCCATGGCCCCCAAGAGAAAGAGGGGCGAGACCTTGTCGACGATGAGTCGCCCGGTGGGGCCAGAACCCGTGCTTGGCCGGTCCACCGTGCTCAATCAGAAGGGGCTAGACAAGGTCCGACGGGTGATCGCCGCCGACTCCAACGAGTGGAAGGCGACGAAGATCCGGCCCACCTCCAGGCTTGCAGTCGACCTGGAGGTCACCGACATCTCCCTTCATCTTCATGCCATCTTCGCCGGCCTGCTGCCGCCGTTCTCGGATTTCTTCAACGCCGTGCTCACGCATTACCAGGTCCGTGTATTACATCTCAACCCTGAGTCCATTGTCCTCCTCTCCGCCTTCGCGTTCTTGTGCGAGGCTTTTGTGGGCATCGCCCCATCCGTGGCTTTGCTCCACCACTTCTTCTCCCTTCAACTGGTCGCCGGCGAGCGGTGCTCGGGGTGCATGTTGCTCCAAGCGGTGGACGTGACGGCGGACGCGGGTGTCGACGTTGAGCTTCATCCGAAAGCGGAGGGCTTCTGGAGGCAGTGGGTGTACGTCAACGCCACCGTTTTCAGCCCCCTGCTCCAGACTCCGACGGCCCCCGCGAAGCCGAGCTTCGGTTGGGATTATGCGAAGCTTGTCGACCCGCGTTTTGCACGAGTTATGGCTAGGCTGGCGAATCGCTCCCCTCCAGCGCCACTCCCGTCTGATGTGGGCCTTCACCGGCTGCGAGGACTCCATGAGGCTTCAGGAAGCCATCCTTCCCTCCAGTGTGCTGCGTGGAATACTCCGCCTCCTGACCGGCGGAGAAGTTGCCGCGCTCCCTCAGTAAGGGCTCTCCCTGTACAATTACCCGAATGGGGGAGCCTACGCCAAGGCGATGCCGCGCTTCGACGAGTGGGGGCTGCTCCCCAAAGCCACGTGGGACCTCAAGACAACCCCCTCCTGGTGGCACCCGGCA
The DNA here is from genome assembly GCA_011799875.1 of Thinopyrum elongatum. Classification (NCBI taxonomy): domain Eukaryota; kingdom Viridiplantae; phylum Streptophyta; class Magnoliopsida; order Poales; family Poaceae; genus Thinopyrum; species Thinopyrum elongatum. The sequence continues at coordinate 200,220,236 of CM022297.1, read as the reverse complement.
TTGGGGGTCCTGAGGCTGAAGCCCCCGGAGCGACCGTGAAGGAGCATGTCGGGCGCCTACTCCGCAGCGGCCCACCTGCGCGGCTCCGGACGGTAAGGAAGATGCTCCTCCTGAGGGCGCGCCTGTTGCCCCAGGCGCGGGGGATCGCGTCCTGAACCCCGGCGCGCCGACCTCGAGCCTCCGGGCTCCCCAGAGGAGGACGAAGCATGGTGGTTGCGCCAGTCCAGCCCCACCGGCCTCGAAGAAGAGGAAGTGGGTCACCACAAATGATTAAGTCTCCTGAGGCCTCATTCCTGAGGTTTCCGTCGGGCGGAGGGGCGAAGGAGGTCCCGTCGCCATTCATCGGAGCGCCGGAGCGTCCCGCGGCTGAGCTTGCGCCCTCTGGAGGGGTCGCGCTCCTCCCGAGGTGGCTCCTGGCGGCCCGCGGCCCTGAGGCCCCGGCGGTCTCCGACGAGGGCGGCGTCAAGCTTACGTGGGTGGCGCCGCCGCTTATCCCGACGTCGGCCGGCGGGCGTAGCGATGGCGATCTCACGCGGGGCCACGCCTCGAGCCATGAGAGCGGGCGCCGAGCCGGCCAACCTCGGGCTCCCGTCCGATGCTGCCGGACCTTCCGGAGCCCCTGCCGCAGCCGGGAGCGCGGAACGGATTCCTGGACGAGCTTTGGAGCTTGCTCTCGGTCGGGGTGCCGTCTGGGATGGCCTTCTTCAGGGCTCGAGGGGCGCGCTAGACCGGCTTGAGGTCGAACTTGGCGAGGTTGACACCCACCTCGAGGCCGAACATCAGCGCTTGGCGCGCGAGTGGCGCCGACTCGAAATGGCTGTGAACTTCAGCCACCTCCAGCACAAAGCCACTTATGCGAAGGACGAGGCATCCATCGCCGCGGCCGAAGAAGCCCGCGCCCTTGCCTTCGAGGAGGCCAAGGCCGCGGACCGGCGGCGCGAGCAGGAGCTCCTGGCCTCCATCGTAGCCCTGGAGCGGCAAGCTCAAGAGCATGGGGTCACTGCACTCATCCCTACGAAAGGGTCACTGAGCCGTGAAGTGGAACTCCACGCCCTGGGGGAGGCATTGGAGTTGGCGGCGTCGGAGCAGGTCCTGGAGCGCGATCGACTAGAGACGATGGAGCGCCAAGTGATGACTGCCGAGGCCGCTCTGGTCTCCCGGGAGGCGAGGGTCCAGGAGGAGGCCAGCAAGAGGGTTGCGGGGGTCCGCCGGGTCCCCTCCCAGGACTATTGCGTGAAGCTGAAGCTTCAGGAGTCCCGTTTCTGCAAACGGCGCGATGAGCTGAAGGGCGAGGCTGACGAGCTCAAGAAGAAGTTGGCCGAAGTGGAGCAGCGCGAGAAAGCCGCGCTGGACGCCCAGGCCACAGCCGAAGCGGAGCTGTCTTCCCTCTACGAGAAGGTGGCGGACGTCACCTCCCTAGTGGTGTGGACTTCAGATGAGGCGAACCGAGCCCGGGGACTACAGCACACGCGTTCCAGATGTCCCAGGCCCTTGAGCAGAGGGCCGGTTGGGCCCTGAGTAGCATCTACGACGAGGGCGTCTCCAGCCCGCTCGTTGCTGATGATGCCAACTACCTTGGCTTCTTCACCAGGGTCGTGGAGCGTCTCGAAGGTGGGGCTGAGAAGGTACGCCAGCTCATCAAAGAGAAAAGCCGCAATCTCCTCGCGCGAGCATCCTCGCGCATCTTCAGCCACCTTCTTTGTTTCGACCCCGACTTCGACTTCGAGGCAGTAACAACCCCCGTACCTGAGGTGATTCAGGGCATCTTGGGAGACTGGGTGGAAGACCACGTGGATGACCTGATCGCGGAGTTCACCCCCGCAGGCGGCGGAGGCCAGCCTGAGGTCGTGGGGTACGAGGCTGACGGCAACGATGGCGACAGCAGTGATGGCGACAGCAGCGACGGCGACAACATGTCTCCCTAGGTTGTCTTTTTCTTGTTCGCCTATTAGGATTTTGAATATGACCCCAGGGGGATGTAAAAGTATTTTGGGAGAAAATCCCCTTGTGATGCATGTATGAAGTAATGATATACTCCCTTAAGCCGCCTTCCTTTTACTTGTTGCGTGCCTGCAGCCCCTGAGCAGGGATGGATCGCTGAGGTTACGTTGGGCCGTGGTGCCCAGCCGAGGCCAGGGGGCGGATGTTCGCCAGGGACACCTGGCAACGCGCGCCTGATGGCTCTCTCAAGAGCGTCGCGCGAGGACTCAGGCACCAAGGCCTTGGTGAGGTGTGCGTAGAGGCAGGCCCGCGGCTAAGCGGCCGGTCGGGCTGACTTAAACGCAGGCACCGGCCCAGCCCCCGCTCATGGGACGATCGGGAGGTGGGCGTCAGGCAGCCGTTGCTGCTTCTTAAAAAGCCCGAGGAATAGAAAACAACGCAGAAAAAACCCCAATCCCTTTCGAATAAAGAAGCAAGAACCTCAAATGTCATTCCAAGAAGTGGCAAACTGGTTACAAGAGCGAGCAAAAAAGAAAGCCATGTCTGGCGCCTATACTAGTCTTCCCACCAGCGCGGAGCATGGGGCCTCCACTTGGCATGGGCATAGTCGATGTTCAACCGTGTCGTCCGCCAGCGCGGAGCATGGGGCTTCCACTTGGCGTGGGCATAGTCGCTGTTCGACTGTGTCGTCCGCCTGCGCGGATCATGGGGCTTCCACTTGGGCGTGGGTGGGAGCTCCCGCGGGGCGGAGGAGCGATGCACCGGGAGCTCCGGGGAGTGTACAGACCCACACATTATTACGCGAGAGTGTCACGGGTAGATCCTAGTGCGCCGTGTCTTATGGGCGGGGACCCCGTCCTCCGTCTCCGGGTGCGTGGGTCGGGCCTGGAGATGTGAGCAGCCTTGAACAGGCCCTCCCCCTGGGCGAGAGCCTATGGAGGCCCTCCTTGGAGAAGGGCCGCTTCAGGATGGGGTCTCCGACTTCGAGGGTCCGGTGGCGGATGTTGCGGCAGCGGCGGTGCCGCGGCGCCTGCCGGCACCTCGCGACGCGGGGCGAGGCTTGGCGATGGCCCTCCCCCCTGAGCACAAGGCCTGTTCCCCACGAGGCATCCCGACGCGCCTCGTCGAATGCCAAGACTCATGGGAAACGGGGTTTGACCTCGCGCGGGAGGACCGCCTCAGCCCTAGAGACGAGGAAGCATGGGGTCTCGCCGGCGAGCTTAGTCACAGTGGTGCGGATGAACCACAGACGGACTGAAACTCACCGCGCCAACCCCTACCGCAGGCTTCTAGCTTCTTCTTGAGGCTCCTAGGCTTGAGGTTCCACAGGACCTCAGCGTCGGCGCGCTTGGTCTGGCCGTTGCTCCGTGGGTGCGCCATTGCAACGTGATCCACCTGCGTTCCAGTGTTAACACAATATGCTCTGAAGAGATGGGTTGTAACCGAGGGTTGTTGCTGTTAATGACGCGGATGGGGTGCTGCATTGGTTCACGAGGGACCCTTGTCTCGCGAGGCCTTGTCAATCTTGATGGACAAGCCGGTGGGGATGGCGCGCGCGGGCGTTACTTCTGCCCGCTTTGGCGAACTCGTTCATTGGCGACACACGGGTAGTGGTGGCGCCACGCCCGCTTGTGATATCGCCTGCTTCCTTGCCCATGCGCATGTGCCTGAAATCAGCCTCCGGGCTCTTTCGCCTTGTCGACCGTCATTGCCGCCGCCGGATCACGCCGGCCAAGAGGTGGCCCGCCATGTCTCCTCCCGTGGGGGGCCACTTACCCTGACAGAAACCCGGGGGAGCACCTCTCGGGCCGGACGGGACATCCCGTCCGCAACCTCGCCGCTGCGGGGCTCCCCAGGTTCTCCCCGGAAAGACGAGGAGACGCAACAGGGGCAAGTGCGGATGCGGGGCGGGGGCCCCGACACAGGTGGGGGGCGAAAGGGTTCCACGCCCCCACAAGCGGCGTCTAGCAGCTCAGCGACCCTGTTGAGCCAAGCGTCATAGTTACCACCAGTAGGACGGTAGCGCAACAACTCGCGTGCCACAAGGAGCGCGGCCTGCGCGCCTGTCAGCCCACGATGGGTGCGGGGGAACGACGCCACGGCGGGGCCGAAGGAGGGCGCGGCGGTGCGGTCGCTGCGCCGCGCGAAGAGTGGTGTTGAAGGGTTCTGCTGCCGACAAGTGGGAGCGGCAGTGACCGCATTAGCCGAGGGGGGAACGGTGCGGCGAGGAGTACCACGGCTGAGGGGTGCCGCCTAGGCGATGCGATCGGCCTAACGCTCAGCGTGAGCTCGGCGAGCTTTTGCCATGAACGCGGCGGGGCGAGGACGAAGCATGGTTGGTGAAGAGGCGGAGCTCCGACACGCCCCTACCTGGCTCGCCAAATGTCGGATTCAGGGCTCCGCAGACCCAAGAAGGTTCGAACTCAGGGGCGTGAACGAAGGATCCTGCTCGACAACAAAGCTAACTCGCCATGCCCATGACCTGATCTCGACGAGTACGCTGGATCGCGCCGAAGGGAATAACACAGGGATTTACCCAGGTTCGGGCCACCTTGCGGTGTAAAACCCTACTCCTGCTTTTGGTGAATTGGCCTCATGAGAAGGTAGAGGATGAACTAATATTGTGGATGAGCTGCCTCACGAGGGCTCGAGTGGTGAGGGTGGATTGGTCAAGGGTCCGATCCGGGATCCCTTCTACGGTGATGGCTTGCCCATATTTATAGTGGCATTGGTCCTCTTCCCTCATAGCTTAGGCGGGAAGTGATTCCACAATGGCCAAATTTGAAGTGGGATAAGGAGTACATCATATCCTAACGAAAGGTGGTCTTCGCCAGCAAAGCTTCTGGCCATGACAAAGTGGTGGGCTCGGCGATGACATCTATCCTGCCGAGCTCGTGGTCTTGGTCTCGTTGCACCAGAAGGGAAAGCTTTGGGGCCTTCCTCGGGAACCTGCGCCTGCCCTTGCTCCCTTAGCATCGAAGAGGAAACTGTCCCCTCTACGCCCGCTGGCACCCGCCTGGCCATGGTCGTCATAGCTCACGTCATCATAGCCTCACAAGGTGGGAGGCTTGCATGGAGATCTCCACCCCTCGGGAGGCAGCCTGGGAAGGCCGTTCCTCTGGGGGTGTTGGTGTCGCTCATCTCACGAGGCCAGGGCCCTCGCGAGGGTCTTGTCTTGGGGGTGTTGTAGCTGGGCCGTACAGGGTCGTTGATGAGCCCACGCGCTGGGCCGCAGGCAGGCAGATCTAGGTACCCCCGAACCCAGAACGCCGACACAGTTAAATCGGCCTAACTAATTCATGCATGCAGTGCTGACTAAATCATGCATGGAGTAAAGCTATCTCGTTATATATAGTTCTAGTTGCAGGTTCCAGTTCCACGCCCATCCCAAAATTTTCTTCTCATACACAAAGCACAATCCTACTCGTATCGGATACAAGGTTTTGTTCACACACATCACATCTTTCAATGGATATCGGCCATGCCAACATTGGAGACATACACTTACAATGGACCGAAGAGGATAATCTATGCCTGGTAAGTCATTTGTTTAATTATTAGTAGTTACTATATCATGAAAAGCTTGGCCTAACAACATTTTATTAATTGAGTAGGTAAATGCTTGGTTAAATGTTCCCACTGATTTTGTTATTGGCAATGAAAACGCTGCACGGGATTACTAGAATCAAGTCGTTGTAGAATATAACACAAATACTGCCGATAATCAAAGAAGACAACCTATCCAAATAAAACACTGTTGGGGTAAGATGAGCTCGGAAACTGCTATTTGATGGCATGTGGCACAGGGTCGACGATGCATTCGCAGCTACTGGACAATATAACCAGGACTTGGTTTCTAAATCTCTAGAGATGTATAGGTTAGAACAAAATCAACCATTCAAATTTCTCAAGATGTGGATGTTCATACAGAACTATCCCCAGTGGAATGCAATGTACTGTCAAGTCAAAAAGCCATGATTTAGATAATAAATTGCTCTTCTCATTCCAAGTTGTGCTCCCCGAATTTCTTTTTAGGACTATGTAAATCCAAGATCAGTCAGTTTGGAATATGCCAAAACTTTCGATCACCAAATTTTATTCTCTTATGATAATTAAAATTTCCTTCATACAAGTATTATTCTATCCAGGAAGACAATGGTGCCTACAGATCCCCATAGTTTCATGTGTCCATCTCAGCACCAACCAAATCAATTATTGGATGAGTATAGCGAGGGGTACGGAGATTACCTCAATGCCATACGTGATCGTGATGCCGGGTGAGCTTGGTCGTCCTGTACGCCCCGTGCTCGCGTGCCGCTGCCTCCTCCCACCTTCTAGCCCGCCAGCCTCACCGCGAGCTCCCCCGGCCGCCGGAAGGCGCAACTACTGCCTGCTCTACTCTACTGGTTCTGATACGTCTCGAACATATTTATAATTTATGAAGTATTCATGCCATGTTTACAACAATTTTATATGGTTTGAATGGAACTAACCTGGACTGACGCTGTTTTCAGCATAACTACCGTGGTGTTGTTTTTTGTGCAGAAATAAAAGTTCTCGGAATTGGACAAAACTTTTTGATGATTTTTTTGGAAGAAAAGAGAAATAGTGGAGTGAAGAACCACCAGAGGGGGGCCCTGCTGCCCACAAGACACCAGGGCGCGCCATCCCCCTGGCGCGCCCTAGTGGGTGGTGGGCCCCTCGAAGCCCATCTTCGCGTGAAACCGACGCAAAAAATCCTATAAATACAGAAAGCCCCAGAATAACCCTAGATTAGAAGTTCCGCCGCCGCAAGCCTCTGTAGCCACGAAAAACCAATCTAGACCCTGTTTCGGCACCCTGCCGGAGGGGGAAATCATCATCGGTGGCCATCTTCATCATTTCGGCGGCGACCATGATGAGGAGGGATGATGCGGAGCATCCTACGATCATCCCCATGTGCACTATGACAACTCCTCCTGCCCCAAGTGGACATATGACGAGACCTCAAACATACGCCATTGGACATAAGGCGAACCCGCTCCTAAATGCTTCACCTTTCCATTCGTGCGAGACATGGTTTCTACCTCATGCAAAGACACTACATGTGCTTAGGTATCAAGAAGACCCTCTTTGAGATGCTCGGGATCATGGACAAGTCCCCAAGTGCATGGATGAAGACGACCGACGAGTGGAACCGGAGGAAGTTCCCAGGACCCGGACATCCGGCCCCTGGCCTGGACATCTGGCCCCTGAAGCCAGCGACCACAACGACATCCCAACCGAGGAGCATCTCCAGGCACCGGACATCTGGCCTGCGTGAGCCGCCGAACATCCGGCCCAAGCCCGGAAATCTGGCATCCTTCACAGAACGCAACCGAAGCCAGCCCGAACATCCGGCCCCTCCTGGCTGCGTGTAGTCTATCCGGGCCGAAAGCCCATGTACCCATTCGCCCCAACTTACAATAGCACTATATATAGACCCCCTCCTCCTCCTAGTTAGGGTTAGCATTGTCTTAGCTCATTTTGGAGATTAGAACATTGGTCACCCACTTGATACCTACTCCATCGGAGACCGAGGCCTCCTAGGAGAAGATCCCCCAAGTGGATTCAAGACCCCGTCAAGGGAAGATCCCCTCGTGGATTCAAGACCCCATCTCCTCACGGATTGGGAAGAACTACCTGCAGTGTATCCTCCTTTGTTGGATTTGGATCATGTATCTCTCTTTGTGTTTGTGGATCTAGCATATGTGTGATTGGATCGAGTCAATTTGAGTGTTTCCTCTTATTTCCCTCGTGTTTCCCCTCGTGTGTTCTTCGTGTTCTTCGCGGGATCCGCTCAATCGTGAAAGATCGGCCCCTAGGGTTCCACCCTACATCATCTTGGTATCTAGAGCCACATTGATCACGAATTTGGAGTCTCCCCTCTCCGTTTCTAGCCTAGTTTTGTTTGATTTTGTCCCAATTTTGAAAATCCCCACAAAAAATAGCCCCCAATTTTTTTTGTGATTTGTTGGTTTGATGATGTTTTGTTGAATTTGATCCATGGATTTGTTGTGTCTTGAGTAGATCTATCTTTCCCCCATCTTTTCCTCACTTTCCATCCACAAAATCTCTCTAATTTTGCCCTTGGAATCATCAATTTCCGCCCCAAAATCGAGTTCATCCTCTGATTTGGAGCCCGGACATCCGGCCCGTGGCCCCGGACATCCGGCTCCTGGAGCACAAATTCGCGCGCGGTTCTGGACATCAGGCCCCGGCAATCCGGCCAAACCCCTGGATGTCCGACCCCTGGGATTTCAGCCTCCAGTGTTTCACCGTTTTGACCATAACTAATTCATCTGGAGTCCGATTTTGATGTTCTTCATCTTGTTTTGAAGCTATTGACATCTCCCATCACACAAAAATACTAACACCATCATTTGACTCCATCAATGTTTTGAAACTTTGGCATCTTTGCCTAGGGCTTCCACCATATCATCCGCATTACCACCACCGACTTCCGCAACCTAACCCATTTTGTTCCCCATTCCATTTGAGGTTGTTTGAGTTGTGGCTTGTGTCTCCTAAGGTGTTTCGGCTACTTAGGGACCGTGACTTCAACTCCGACAACGTGTATAGCCCACCATACCCTTCCGCCACCTTAACCCATTTTGACCGGGTTTCCGCCAATACTTCTGCAACCACCACCGCATTTCACTACCACCATTTGATATTTGCCTTTGAGATTTTGAGTTCATGGTTTTTCCGTTTCCGAAGGTGTTTTGGCTAATTAGGGATGGTTCGACATCAACAACACCGCCGCTCAACTTCACCAAGGATTCGACATCGGCCACCTTCACCATTTTGACACCCTAACCGTAAGCAAGAACGGTAACCTCTATATCATCTTGGTATCGTGGTATCCCATCATTGTACATTCATTCTTGCCATTGCATTGTTAACACCTAGCCCATTTTGCGTCACTTGCCCATCGAGACTAGCCTTTGAGTACTATCGGCAACGTTACTTGTGCACTTTAGTGATCATCGATCCGCCCTTCCATTGCATACATACCATATCATCTTGGTATCATAGTACCATGCCTTGTGTCACAAGCTTGCTCCCGCATATACACAATTGCTATCTTGGTTTGTGCATTTCGCATAGTGGCCTTAAAAAGAGAAAAAAGAATAAGCTTTTAAGCAAAGAGAAAAAAAAAGAGCTTGTAAGCAATAGCCATAGCATGGCCACATTGCATATAAGATTGTCATATCCGATCATCTTGGATCATCTTGAGAGGAACACCGGGACTGTCGTGCTTTTGTCACGCCAGATGTCCTAGTGTGAGGACTTAACATGAGGCCATTGCAACCGGGTGATTAGCTTGTCGGGGTTGAGCGGAATCGAGAGACACGAATTTACCCAGGTTCGGCCCCTCACGGTGGAGGTAAAAAAGCCTACTCCCGCTTTTCTGCTTATTGCTTGAGTATCGATTACAAGGGAGCGGATTCGCTTGACCTAGCTATCGATTGATTGTAACCTAATCTATCTGCCCTGGGGACTCACCTTTATATATAGGTCGATGCCCTGGGCTTACAAGAGTCCGGGTCGTGTTACGACCCGTGACTGAGTCCGACTCTAAGTCGCCTTGCTCCTTTAGCAAGTCAGCATACGGCGGCTTACACTCTGGGCCATCATCGCTGCCTTCTGGCTCCGGGCCTTAAGCCGGCCCATCTGGTGAGCTGCCCTTCCAGTCTTGTGTCTTGACTCGCCTTGGCCCATCTGAAGTCTAGCTCCAAGAGTCGCCAGTAATATGACCCGACCCCTATACGGCGGGTTATATCCCCAACATTAGGCCCATATTGATTTGAATTCATTCATGTCAATCTTCAATCCATCAGTCTGGCGAGTCTTATCTCTGGGTCTCAAAATCTCAGTTTGAAAAGCTTCATGACCCGCCATATGAAATGATGATGTCACCTTCACATTTTCATGGTGTCCCTCATGACATCATAATGAATCTTGTGCGTATCCACTTATCTCGAAAACTGAGGCGCCTTTTGCCCCAAAAGTTACTGCGCCCCCTCGATTTTCGCACCTGCCATTTATTACTGCCTTTTCCTTATAAATACGCATGGGGGGGGGGGTCCTTCTTTTCACTTTTACTTCATCCCCTCCGCTTCTTCTTCTTCTTCCTCTCGAAGCCTCCTGTGACTGGAGCTCCGCTGCGCCCGTCGACCTTCATCGGCCGCCTCGCCCGGGACCACAACGCCGCCCCACCTTCGCCGGAGTTTAGCGGTGCATCTCCTCCCTCTGCTACCACAACTAGGTACTCAAATCTCCCCTTCTCAGATTCACATTAGCTCGTCTGAGTTCATAGAGTTCGTCAGTGTTCATCCGTACTTCTCCATCTTATCTTGAGTTAGATCTCGCACTTTCTCCAAGATGCCCATAGAAATGTTGCGGCAGTAGATTCAAGATTGACTTTGCATCTAAATATACTATATCTCTTCTAGAATCAACGAACAGTTCATCAGTACTTCCGCCGCTACCATTAGGTTTAGCAATTATTTTCCTTTTTCAAATTGCTTGTAGATCCACAATTATAAGTACTTCAGCAGAAACTTGTTATTCCACACTTAGCAGAAAACTTAGTAACCTTTAACTTAGTTAATTCGCCTTCGCATCTTGGGCGGCTTATCATCGTATTGTAACTCGCCAGATGTTAAAAACTGCCTTTATTGCTAAGCTGGCTTCATCTTGTTGGGTGGCTTATCCGTTATTTGATGATTGTGCCATCTCACCCTTAGCTGCCACTCGTAATGCTGTCTCATCCTGCAGTTGATATAACCAGCTTTCACTTCATAAATAATGCGGCGAGTTATCATTTTAAGTGACCAGCTAGCTCATATAGACGGCTTAATATGTCGAAAACCACCCTTTGCAATTGGGTGGCTTCCTAAGTCTCTGAGCTCATCCTTAAAGATTATCAAGATCAAGGTTTTTCTGCCAGCTTAGGAAGAGATCGGCTGGCGAGCTGGCCAAGGAGACGATATTCCTCGACCCAACGAAGGAGAAGTTGTGGTTTTTAGAGATCATCTCCTTCGAGGCTTCTCTCCGCCCGGGTCAAAATTCTTTCGGGACGTCTTAAGCTATTTTAACCTTCATCCTCAAGATCTGGTCCCAAACTCCATATCCAACATCTGCCACTTTCAAATCCTATGCGAGGCGTATCTGCAAATAGAGCCCACAGTTCCCCTCTTCAAGGAATTTTTCAACATGAACCGTCAAACAGAGTGTGCAGACGGCCCGAGCCTATAACTTGGTGGGATTTCAATCCAGAGACGCAGAGATGGCTGCTTTCCTTCAGCTACCCTGCCAAGTCATCCTAAGGGATGGATCAAGACTTGGTTTTATTGCAAGAATACCGCCTCATCCAATGAGAACCCCTTGCCAGGTTATAGAGTTGACCGCCTTCCCATGGACTTGGATCTTCCAAGCCGGATTATTCCATAGGAGCATGCCGAAGTTGCCCCTGTCTATCCAAAACTGAGGGCTTTGCTGGCCAATGGCTTAACAAGGGTTGATCTAACCTGGCGCTGTCACATGGAGGATCCTCCCTTTAAGCCGCCGACCCGGCTTAATGTGTGAATATTCGGGCGACTCAAATGACCCTCAACGATACAGCTCTGATGACTTTACCGCTGATGAAGTCAACAAAATTATAAAGAGTCTACTTGGGGAGACTCAGGAGAACTGTAATAAGACGGGGCTGCTACAGTTCTCCAAACTTAACCCGGCCCCTCTAGTAAGTATTCCTTTCCATCCGGTTTATAAATCCTTACTTTACTCTGTAGTTAACTTTCTAACCTTTCTCAATTATGTAGGCTGGCTCTCCCTTCTGGAATAAGAAGAGGAAAAATCAAGTGACCAAAACAACGACTACACCGGCTCGGAAGAAGAACAAACATGCTGCTGTGAATGAGCCGACAACAGTGGGCGAGTCACCGGAGGCTGACGAACAGTCAAAGGTAGAACTTGACTCCCTTGGCCATCTCTTTATCGAACTTGCTGACACCTCTTATTCTCTGGGTGACGTTGCAACAAGCCGGGCCGGGGAAACTGAGGTAATTTCCATCTCTTCCAGCTCAGACTCCTTGCCTCCAAAGAAGGTAAGGCGGGTCGTCCGAAAAGTAAGCTTTTCTCATCCAGATGCTCATTTAGACCCGAACTTTATTTTGAAGAAAACTGAGCATGTGTCGAGGTGCCAAACTCAGAGTGGTGGCTGTGGAGATCTGGGGGCCGGCTAAACTCATGAACCATCTACTCGCAAGCGGCGTAACGAGGTGCCACACAGTCCGACTCCTTTACCCAAAGTCGGCCTTATCAGGCAACCTCTTAATCCTTCCAATTTAAATTATCATGAGTGGCCACCATCCTCAGGAGACTCATCCTGTACTCAGCCACCGGCTTTGTTCACAAATCCAGGGTAACGCTCTTTTTAATTGAAATTTGTAGTCATTAGCACATATAATTTTGACATGCTATCATCTTTGCAGAGCCAAAGCCAAGGCCAAGAAAAGGAAAGTGGGCGAGTCATCCCCAACTCCTGACATTCCTGAGTCAGATGAACAAATCTTGGTAACCCTTGAGGTGGATGCTGAGAAGCATGATAACCAGGGTGACCTATCCCCGCAGTCTGGCCCGGCAGCTACTAAAGCTGTGGATGTCAATGCTAACCCGACGGATGAGCTTAACCCGCCAAGTCCCACTCTTGCTTCCAACCCTGTCAAAGTAACTGAAGACATTCCTCCTCAAGAAAGGAACAATGAGGAGATTGTTATCACTAGGGCGGGTCATAAGATCCCAGACACCTCCAATGTGCTGACCAAGCACACAGCTAAAGATGAGATGCCCTTATTTGAAAAATGTAAAACAAAACTTGAACTGCCTAATTATGAGGAGTTCAGCACAGAGGAGCTGCACGCGAATATTTAAGCCGCCTTTCTACCAGCCATGAGATGGAAGCTGGCTTGGTGAGAATGATGAAACGCAAGTATGATGATGTAGGGTGGAACCCTAGATGGCCGATCTTTCACGAAAGGAGCGGATCCTGCGATGAACACTAAGAACACGAGGAGAAATCATGAGGGAAAACACGAGAGAATCACTCAAACCAACAAGATTCGATTACACATGTGCTAGATCCTCGAAACACAAAGAGGTACACGATCCGAATCCAACAAAGGATGATACATAGGGTAACCGGTTCTTCTCCGTGAGGAGGTCTTGAGTTCTTCCCGTTAGGGGTCTTGAATCCAGGTGGATCTTCTCCGTAGAGGCACGGTCTCTCTCGGAGGAGCAGATCCGGATGGATGAGCAAAGCTCTATCTCTCAAATGAGCTATCACTTTGCTAACCCTTATACCGAGCTAGGAGACAAGTATTTATAGTCCAAAGGGTAAGTAGGGGATACATGGGTCGAAACCCCTTTCACTGCGCACAGGCAGGGCGGTAGTACCAGTCTTGGGGGCGGTAGTACCGGTCATGGAGCGGTTGCACCGCTGGGAGCTCAGGTGCTGGTTCCTGGAGGTGTTTCTAGAGGTGCTTGGCAGTTGTACCGGTGATTGGAGCGGTTGTACCGGTCTGATGGCTGTTACGGGGATAAACCGATGCTGTACCAGCCTTGCACCGCTCGATCACAGAAGATGGGCCGGTAGTTGGGCGGTAGACGAGCGGTTGTACCACCCGGGCGGTAGTTGGGTGGTACATGGGCGGTTGTACCAAGATTTCTGGACTGGGCAGATTCTCTTCATGCTCTTGATGTCCATCTTGCACCATAAATTCTCCTTGGTTGTTTTCTTGGTACCTAAGCACACAAAGCATCTCCGTTTGAGGTAGTAGCCATGTCTCAAGTGAGTCAAAGGGGAGTTCAACAAGGAGAGAGTTAACCTCGTCATCGATAGCCCTTGCACGAGCTCGTGTCATCGGTCCATGTGGTGTCTTGGGAGATGAAGGTAGGTCCATGGGGATGACCGTGGGATGCTCCGCATCATCTCCCCCACCGCTTGGGAAAGATCCGACCTCGGATCGAAAACTTCATCACCATGGTATGGAGAGAGGTCTTGGACATTCAAGATGTCGCTCACGTTGTACTTGTCACATGGGAGGTCGAGCTTGTAAGCGTTGTTGTTGAAGCATGCTAGCACCTTGAAGGGTCCGTCGGCTCGAGGTAGAAGTTTGGACTTGCGTTCGTTGGGGAAGCGGTCCTTGCGAAGGTGTAGCCACACAAGATCTCCAATGTTGAATATCATGGGTTGCTTGTTGATGTTGAGCTTGGTCGCGAGGCATTGTACTTGGAGCTCGACGGTGTTCCTTGTATCTTCATGTACCTTCTTGAGATAGTTCACTCATGCACTCGCGTCCATGTTGATGCGCTCTTGTAGTGGAAGAGGTAGAATGTCCAATGGGGACAAAGGGTTGAAACCGTAGACGACCTCGAAGGGGGACTTGCTGGTAGTCGAATGTCTTGCACGGTTGTAGGCGTACTCGGCGATGGGTAGACACTGCTCCCACTCCTTTATGTTCCTCTTGATCAACACGCGTAGTAGAGTGGAGAGTGTTCGGTTTGTCACCTCCGTTTGGCCGTCGGTTTGTGGATGGTATGCCGAAGAGAACAAGAGCTTGATTCTGAGCTTGGCGCATAGAGTCTTCCAAAAGTAACTCAAGAACTTGACGTCGCGGTCTGAGACAATAGTCTTGGGCACTCCATGTAGTCGTAAGATTTCCCTACAAAAAAGATTTGCAACATGTGAAGCATCGTCTATCTTGTTGCAAGGAATGAAATGGGCCATCTTGGAGAATTGATCCACAACAACAAACACGGAATCTTTGCCATTTCGAGTTCTAGGCAAACCAAGCACAAAGTCCATACTAATATCTTCCCATGGGTGATATGGAATAGGAAGTGGTATATAAAGGCCATGAGATTGAGCTTTAGACTTAGCTTTGCGACATGTAGAGCATCGGTTGGTGAAGCGTGAGACGTCGCGGAACATCTTGGGCCAAAAGTAATTCTTGGAGAGCGTAGCAAATGTCTTGTCACGTCCAAAGTGTCCCATTAGTCCTCCTCCATGAGATTCTTGCAAAAGTAACAAACAAAGAGAAGACTCGGGAATACATAGTTTGTTAGCTCTCATAAGATAATCATCTTTGATGTAATAGCGTTCCCAAGATGTATGCGTCAAACATTTAGCACAAGGAATAGCAAAAGTAGGATCATGCGCATACAAGTCTTTTATGTGCTCAAAACCAATGACATTCAATTCAAGTTTAGTAACAAGCATGCATTTGCGGGAAAGGGCATCCAGCACAACATTTTCTTTGCCTTTGATGTATTTGATGACATAAGGAAATGACTCAATGAACTCACTCCACTTAGCATGATGCTTGTTCAACTTGGTTTGACCCTTAAGGTACTTTAGCATTTCATGGTCGGTATGAATGACAAATTCATGAGGGTGAAGGTAATGTTCCCACTCACGCAAAACTCGCACTAAAGCATATAGCTCTTTGTCATATATGGGGTAATTGAGTTGCGCACCGGAAAGTTTCTCACTAAAGTAAGCAATTGGGCGCTTCTCTTGCGTTAACACACCTCCTATGCCATTACCGCTAGCATCGCAATGAACTTCAAAAGTTTTGTCAAAGTTGGGTAATGCAAGCACGGGAGCATGAGTAAGCAAATTCTTAAGTTCATTAAATGCGGTATCTTGGGATGGTCCCCAAACAAAAGGCGCATTTTTCTTACTCAAAGCATGCAAAGGTGAAGCAATGGTGCTAAAATCCTTCACGAATCTACGATAAAAACCGGCTAGACCAAGAAAACTTCGCACTTGTTGCAAGTTGGTTGGTTGGGGCCAAGTTTTAATAGCATTGATCTTAGATTCATCTACATGAAGACCCTTAGAAGACACAGCAAAACCCAAGAAAACAAGCTTATCAGCACCAAAAAGGCATTTGTCCGTATTAGCATAAAGGCGCTCTTTCCTAAGGGTTTGCAACACGGTTCTAAGATGGGTGACATGATCTTTGAGAGATTTGCTAAATACAAGAATATCGTCAAAGTAAACCACAACAAATACGCCAATATAGGGTCGAAGAACAAAATGCATGAGTCTCATGAAAGTACCGGGTGCTTCGGATAAACCCATTGGCATAACAAGCCATTCATATAAGCCAAATTTGGTCTTAAATGCGGTTTTCCATTCATCACCTTCTTGTATTCGTATTTGATAGTAGCCACTTTTAAGATCAATTTTAGAGAAAATGGTGGCTCCGCTAAGCTCATCTAGCATATCATCTAGGCGTGGAATGGGGTAACGATATCGCACGGTAATAGCATTGATAGGACGACAATCGGAACACATGCGAAATGTACCATCTTTCTTGGGAACAAGGATTACCGGTACGGCACAAGGGCTCAAGCTTTCACGTACATGGCCGTTGTCGATGAGTTGTTGTACTTGCCGTTGGATCTCCTTGGTTTCCTCGGGGTTGATGCGGTAGGGAGCCTTGTTAGGAAGAGGTGCTCCGGGGATGAGGTCGATGCGGTGTTCGATGCCTCGTAGAGGAGGTAGACCCGGAGGTAGCTCGTCGGGGAATACATCTTGGAATTCCTGCAGTAGAGAAGATAACACTAAAGGGAGATTGTGAGAGGTGTTAGTTTTTGGTGCCTCGTCCTTGCACAAAAGGACATAGTGCATAACACTTGATGGGTTCTCACACACTTCTCTCATCTCACGTTTGGTGGCAAAGAGGAGTAGGTTTTTCTTGTCGCTCATCATGGAGGCACTCGATTTGGGCTTGTGGCGCTCACTCTCTTTGTGGTGGTTCGCTCTCTCACTATTCTCTCCACGATGGGTGGCTTGCTTGTCGGTGATCACTTGACTTGGAGACATAGGTCGTAGCACGTACTCCTTCCCTTTCATCTTGAAGCTATAGTGATTCGTTCACCCATTGTGGATGACGCCACGGTCAAATTGCCATGGATGTCCAAGTATGAGATGGCAAATGGTCATAGGAACGACATCACACTCCAAAGTGTCTTCGTATGCTCCGATCTTGAAGGAAACTTGCACCATATGGTCGACTTGGATAGTGCCGGAGTCACTTAGCCATTGAACCTTGTAAGGATGCGGGTGCTTCATCTTGACTAATTGGAGCTTGGAGCATAGTTCTTCACTTGCCAAGTTATGACAACTGCCTCCATCGATGATGACCTTGACGGACCTTCCATTGATGCCGGCCTTGGTGTGGAAGATATGGCATCTTTGGTCTTCTTCTTGTTGATGTTGAAGAGTCAAGACCTTGGAGACAACAAGTGCGGGGCTCGGATCTTCGTCACAAAAGACTTGATCATCTTCATCGTCGTTCACTTGCCGGTGCATGGCCACTTGCTCAAGGGCTTCCATTTCACCTTCACTCATTGAGTCGTATGTACCATCATCGTTGAAGATCATGGTGCATTTGTTGGTACATTCGAAGGACTTGTGGCCTCGGCCGCCGCATGTGAAGCACTTGATTGAACTTGTCTTGATGGTCTCATCGGTTGGAGTTGTAGATGATGAAGCTCTCGGCTTGAAGTTGCTTGTAGTAGGAGGACGACTTGAGGTTGAAGTTGTTGGAGTCGTTGAAGTTTGGGTATTGGAGAAGCCATAGGACTTGGATGAGAACTTGGCATACTTGAAGTCATCTTGCACTTGATGTTCCGCCTTGGTAGCTTGGTGCACTAGCTCGATGAGGTTCAAGTATGGTTGGAAGGCGGCGATCTTCTTGATAGGATGATTGAGTCCATTCAAGAAACGTGCCATCGTTTGCTCATCACCTTCCATGACATTGGCTCGTATCATGGCAATCTCCATTTCTTTGTAGTATTCTTCAACGGTCTTTGTTCCTTGCTTTAGTAGTTGGAGTTTCTTGAAGAGGTCACGGTTGTAGTAGGTTGGTACAAAGCGTGCTCTCATGACATCCTTCATTTGCGCCCAAGTGGTGATTGGTGGTTCACCTCTTGCCTCACGACGCTCAATGACTTATTCCCACCAAATGAGGATGTAATCTTGGAACTCAAGGGATGCCATAGCGATCTTCTTCTCTTCCTCATAGTTGTGCAAACGAAAGATCTTGTCAACCTTCAATGCCCATGATAGGTACTCTTCGGGATCATTGCTTCTGGTGAACTTGGGCATGGTGAACTTTAGCTTGCTGTAGCGTTGCTCTTCATTGTGTTGAGGTCGAGGGTGATGACATCCTTGATGATGAGGATTGTTTCCCTCAACTTGTTCTTGTCGTGGAGCATTTCCATTGTCTTGTTGCTCTTGTTGAACTTGAGGTTCTTGGCGAGCTTGTGGAGGAGCTTGTCGAGCTTGACGATGCACACGTGATTGATAAATCCTCTCTTGAACTTCATCACAAAGCGCTTCTTGTTGCTCACGAGCTTGCCGATTTCGTGTGGCGATGGCTCGACTTGAATCTCGGAGGGCACGTTGCGCCTCAAGTGCTTGAAGTTCTCGCCGTAGTTGTTCTTGATGTTGTGCCTCGGCATCTTGCTCGTCTTGGTGTAGGTGTGCGCGTTCTTCCTCTTGTTGGTGTTGACGTTGCCGTTCTTGTGCTTGCGCAAAGGTAGCTTGGTTGAGGCGATGTCGATGCTCTTGCGCTCGAAGTTGCTCTTGAGAATCGGTTCCGTATAGAGGATGGCGGTTTGCTTGATGGTCTTGGCGCGCGGCTTGGCGAAGAGTGTTCGATGTCGATGTACTCGAGTTGTCGGAGGAGTGTCGACTTGAGTGGCTCCGTCTTGAGGAGGACGAAGTGGTAGAAGAGCAGTTGACCAACAAGGCACGAATCTCGTCCATTCTTGCATCGTTCTCTTGTTTGTGTTGGTCGAGCTTGTGGTCGAAGTAGTCTCTTGTATGTTGCTCGGAGAGGCGTAAGTCGGTGGCGAGATTGTCGATGCGATCGCTCATTGCTTGTTGTTCTTCATGCAAAGCTCATTGTGCACCGAAGAGGTGGCTCTTAGTGACGTAGGTGTTCGGGTCGTCATCTTGCTCGATGAAGAGTGGGTTGGTAGAAGAACTTGGCCTATCCATCATTCCAAGCAAATATGTGTGTGGGAGAAAGAGAAGAACTTATACCAAATGTACCTTGACCGATGTTGAAGATGGATCAATGATCACTCAAATGTGGAACAAGGAAATAGCACAATTGGTACCAATTCTTGTCGGTTTCTCACACCTACACAAGTAAAAGCTTATAGTGGAGCTCGGTTAGGATGGTGGCACAAAATTTGATGCAATTGTTAGTGAGCCTCAATAATGTTGGAAAAGATTCACAAATTTGCAAATGCAACAAGTAGACCAAGCAAGTAGTGATACACGGAAACACACACGCAAATAGATAAATGGGGTCGTGCAACCAAGAATGAGCGGAAAATGTGGAATCCACGGAAAATGCTCTTGTTGCACAACACTAGAGAGGCGCTAGCACGATTGCACAATAGGCGGATACGAAACTTGTGCACGACCTACTAAGCAAAAATGCAACGACTTCTATCCCAAGTATGCTATATGTATTGTGTTCCGAAGATATGATCCAAGATGATCGAGTATGACAATCTTAATGTGGTATGATGCTATGGTTCTTGCTTATAAGCTCGTTGCTTATATTTTCCTTTTGCTTAAAAGCTTGTTTGGCTCTTTCTCTTTTGAGCTCTTTCTCATGCAAGACTTCACGAACCAAGATAACAATTGGGTATGCTATGACAACCTTGGGACACAAGAGATGATGCCAAGATATGTACCAAGATGATATGGTATGTATGCTATGGGAAGTATGATCACTAATGTGCACAAGTCACGTTGCCGGCAATACTCAAAGGCTAGTCTCGATAGGTAAGTGACGCAAAAGTTAGGCTATTGGGTTATCAATGCAATGGCAAGAATGTACTATGATGTGGTAGCACAATACCAAGATGATATAGAGGTTACCGTTGATGGTTTGTCAAGTGTAAGCAAGAATGGTTGTTGTCGATGACGAAGATGAGCGGCGGTGATGTCGTTGTTGAACCGTCCCTAGGAAGCCGAAACATGTTAGGAAACGGGAACCGCAACTCAAATTCTCAAAGCAAAACGTGTCGGAGTTGGTAGCGGGTAAGCGATGGTGGTTGCGGAAAGCGGTGGTGGTATGCGGAAGTATTGGTGTCAGCCCGGTCAAAATTTGGGTAAAGTTAGGTGGAAGATCGCGTGGTGGTTTCAAAGTTGGCAATGCGGGATTGGTGGTGGTGCTAGCAAAGATGCCAAAGTTCCAAAAATTTGATGGAGTCAAAAGATGTTGTAACCTAGCTATATGGATGGGGTGTGTCAATAGCTATCCAACGAGCTAAAGAACGTCAAAATCCGAGTCCGGATGAATTAGTTATGGTCAAAACTATCAATCAGCTGAGGCTGAAACTGGGAGGGGCGGTTGTACCGCTTGTGAGGGCGGTTGTACCGCTCCTGGAGCGTCCTGGGGTTCTAGTTTTTGGGTTGGCGAAAGTATCAGGTGTTAGGGGAGCGGTTGTACCACCTCGGGGGCCGGTTGTACCGCTTGTATCAGGAAAATTCTCAGATCGGGATACGAGATGAACTTGGGGCAAAAATGGATGAATTCGGGGGCAAAATTGCGGGTATTTCGTGGATGGAAGGTGGGGAAACTTGGGGGAAAGCTAGATCTATGAGTAGCACATGAAATCCACGGATCAAATCCAACAAAACATTATCACACTAACAAATCACAAAAAAAAAATTGGGAGGGCTATTTTTGTGGGGATTTTCGAATTAGGGACAAAATCAACAAAATTAGGCTAGAAAACAAAGAGGGGATGCTCCGAAATCGTGATCAACGTGGCTCATGATACCAAGATGATGTAGGGTGGAACCCTAGATAGCCGATATTTCATGAAAGGAGCGGATCCCGCGATGAACACTAAGAACACGAGGAGAAATCACGAGGGAAAACACGAGAGAATCACTCAAACCATCAAGATTCGATTACACAGGTGCTAGATCCTCGAAACACAAAGAGGTACATGATCCAAATCCAACAAAGGACGATACATAGGGTAACCGGTTCTTCTCCGTGAGGAGGTCTTGAGTTCTTCCCGTTAGGGGTCTTGAATCCAGGTGGATCTTCTCCGTAGAGGCACGGTCTCTCTCGGAGGAGCAGATCCGGATGGATGAGCAAAGCTCTATCTCTAAAATAAGCTATCACTTCGCTAACCCTAATACCGAGCTAGGAGACGAGTATTTATAGTCCAAAGGGTAAGTAGGGGATACATGGGTCGAAACCCCTTTCACTGCGCACAGGCAGGGCAGTAGTACCGGTCCTGGGGGCGGTAGTACCGGTCATGGAGCGGTTGCACCGCTGGGAGCTCAGGTGCTGGTTCCTGGAGGTGTTTCCGGAGGTTCTTGGCGGTTGTATCGGTGATTGGAGCGGTTGTACCGGTCTGATGGCTGTTACAGGGATAAACCGGTGCTGTACCGACCTTGCACCGCTCGATCACAGAAGCTGGGCCGGTAGTTGGGCGGTAGACGAGCGGTTGTACCGCCCGGGCGGTAGTTGGGCGGTACATGGGCAGTTGTACCGGGATTTCTGGACTGGGCAGATTCTCTTCATGCTCTTGATGTCCATCTTGCACCATAACTTCTCCTTGGTTGCTTTCTTGGTACCTAAGCACACAAAGCATCTCCGTTTGAGGTAGTAGCCATGTCTCAAGTGAGTCAAAGGGGAGTTCAACAAGGAGAGAGTTAACCTCGCCATCGATAGCCCTTGCACGAGCTCGTGTCATCGGTCCATGTGGTGTCTTGGGAGACGAAGGTAGGTCCATGGGGATGACCGTGGGATGCTCCGCATCATATGAGGTATGAACAGATTGCTCACTCCTTTATATTATATAGACATACGTAGCCCCCAAGGGCCGGGTTATCAGACCAATGATAAGCCGGGTCTTCAATGAGAACCTTTAAGATAGAGAGCCTTGAGGTAGCCCCAAGGGCCGGCTCATTTCCATGAGATGAACCGGGTCTTCCAATTAAATAGGCTTGAAAGAATCATCAAGTAACCCCCAAGTCTTAACCATAGGAATTCTTGAGTATGTTTAAGACTATACAGTCTAAAAATCTTGACATGTAACCCCCAAGGGTCAGCTCATCTTTGTGAGATGGGCCGGGTCTTCCAAATCAGCAAGGTTGAAAGAAACTGCCTGTAGTCCCCATGGGCCGGCTCATCTCCATGAGATGGGCCGGGTCTTCTGCATTATGTTAATAAGGAAAAAATAGCATACATTAGCCCCCAAGTGCGAAGTAGATTGCTTGCAATTGCTTGGGACTTGAATAAATTTATCTTGCATGAAATAGCCCCCAAGTGCCGGGTTAACTATTGTCACCGGCTTAACCAAATAATCTGATGGTTGAAATCCTTGTGTATCTTGCAGGAAGCATTATCTTTGGCTAAGTCAAATTTCGCTGACTTGAAGAAAGATTTTGAATCGGAACGAGCCGGACGAACCAAAGCTCAATCAAGTCTGTAGTCTTCTTTGGAAGAACTGGAAAAGATCAAGGCGGATTTTGAAGCAGAAAGATCCACCTTTGAAACTGAAAAAGCTGTTGTCTTAAAGCGTGCAGAAGACGTCGAAGGCCAACTCAAGCCGATAGCTGAAGAACTGGCGGGTTTAAAACACCATATTTCCCAGATGACCGAAGCCATCTTCGATAAGTGAAACTTTGAATCAAAAAATAACCCGCCTGTCAATATGTGAGTATAACTCGCCTGCCGACTTGTGTTTTGATCATGGTGCAGGTGCCAAAAGCACCAATCTTGGGCAAAACATGCTTATGAAGCTGAAAGGTGTCTATTCCTTAGTGGAACAATTATATGCTGGAAGTCTTTGCACAATTGCGACTGCATCAGGTGGTAAAAAGCCGCCACAGTTCATAAAATACGTGCTGGATCAATTGTCAACCATGCCTAAGCAAATTGAAGAATTGAAGATGTCAGCCGCCCGAGTAGGAGCGATAACCTCGCTAAGCCGGTCGAAAGCTCATTCTACAGAGTTGAACCTTGATGAGATGGCCGGCGGGTTCCCGCAATATAAAGACAATGGGTCTGAATTTACCCCGACAGATTATACTCAGTGCGTCAAAGAAATGTGAGTATTGGCGTGTCAGCTTGTGCAAAACATTGACCTGAAGAAGTATCAGCCGGCTTACGACAACAACAACGTGCAAATCAAGGCACCTTCTTTTGATGTGCTGGACTTGACCCCGAAACGGCGTAAGCACATGTTTGCCCCTGATATCGACCCTTCTCCTATCATCAATGATGAAGCCATATTTGAAGCCTTAACCGGTGTCAACTGGGATCTGGACAATCTTCAGATCGGAAGCGTGGAAGAGCCGACACAGGATGACCCGGGGACTTCGACTACAGGGGGTCAGCATGAGTCTAACCTGGAGGGCCAGAATCCGGAAGGCACAGGGGCCGGCTTACAGGAGTAATGTAACTCCTAAAAAACTTGGTTGAAATTTTTGGGCTCAACTGAAGCCTTGTAATAGGCTTAATGAACAGCTGGTTGCTCTACCGTGCCTTCGTGCATGTTTATTGGACTCATGATCCAATATCTATGTGAATAACCCGCCTTGAATGTCTTGTCTAACATGCATCTTTTTCTAGCACTGTCCTTTGAATAAGGGTGCCCATCTGATATACTGATGCATAAGCTTTTTTGGGGTTGTAATAACAACCCAACAATTCACCAATTGGCGACTTATAGTCGTATGAATGCTAAATATAAACTTGCTGGAGAGATGGGTGGAAAACATGTTGTGTTTGCACCTAGAGATCTTGTTTGGTTACATTTGCGTAAGGATAGATTTCCTGATTTGTGCAAATCAAAGCTAATGCCACGTGCTGATGGTCCTTTTAAGGTGGTAGAGAAAATAAATGATAATGCATATAAACTTGAGCTGCCTCCAGATTTTGGGGTTAGTCCCACTGTTAACATTGCAGCTTTGAAGCCTTATTTGGGTGAGGAAGATGAGCTTCCGTCGAGGACGACTTCATTTCAAGAAGGGGAGGATGATGAGGACATCAATACTATTGTTACACCCACAGCCCCTGTTTCTATACATACTGGACCAATTACTAGAGCTCGCACACGCCAATTAAATTATCAGGTACTTTCGTTTCTTGGTAATGATTCTAATGTTCATGAGAATATGATGCTGCCTAAATTGGATACATTTGTCTTGCTTACAAATGAAGGGCCTAGCTTGGACAAGAGGGATGAACATTGGAGCAAGATCAAGCATGGAGATGATGGCATGCGCAAGGGGAACAAGAATAGAGTTACAAGTGATGATTTCAGGACTTTGAAGCCACCATAATGAGTGCATGAAGCCTTGGATGAAATATACATGATGCCACTTCATAAATTTCGTCCAGAGGCTATTATAGGTGCTCTGTTACCTTATTATTGGGCCAGGCCCATGTAATTTCGAAATACTTGAGTATAGGCTGTTTTTAGAGTCCGTATGTGTGGGGAAACAAGAGGTAGGGTTAGTTTCGGACCCCTCCTCCAAGGGCCACGAAATTCCCCCCTCTTCCTCCATATATAGAGCCCTTAGGGCACCGTTTAGACTTTGGGGTTTTGTTTAGATCAAAGTTTGCCATAGCTGCAAGTTCGCGTACTTCGTTTGTGTTCAACAACCAGACCAAGGCATCTCAGAACCCCACCTTGATCAATAAAGATTTCCTCTTATATTCGCAATATCCAGATTGCAATCTTAGTTTATTGCTTGTTCTTCGTTTGCTTGTAGGAAATAGACCCTCGTGGTCAAGTTGGTCGTGCTCCGGCGTGGTCAATAACCCCTCGGAAGTTCGTTTAGCGATTGCTAAGGCGCGATGTCTCGCATGTTCGTAGTCGGATCGTCAAGGTCGACTCCCCAAGAAAACGATAGCTATCTCATCGAAACATCAGGACACCTTTGCCTTTATCACGAAGGCAGCGCATGGCAAAGGAGCCGGTTCTGCATGAATGCGGGCAGTTGCGCCGGGCAAGAATCATGCGCGGGAGGGGGAGTTTTTTTTGGTGTGCTAGGGCGGTGAGAGGCGGACATTTCATAAACTGATGATTGTTCATTCAGTGTCACATCATCTCATTCATGTACATTGATAGGCCTATGATACAATGTAAGAGAACTTTAAATTGTTTATATTTACGTTGATAGCCCGTTCGATACGTTGTGATTCAAAAAGAGTGTTGCAAACATCAATGTTCTGCTTATCATAGATAAGATTAATACTCGTAACAATCCATGTCCTTAACAAAGGGTGCAATGATGACTGTAGCTTATCGCTTCTGGATGACCCAGCTATTTAAGCCGGTCGACCAGCTCCTCACGCAGCGAGGTGGGACTGAATATCCGAAACCCGCCGACCCAATACGGGTGTGAAAATTGTAATTACAAACTACACTCAGTTGACCGGTCAAAATGTCTATGTGGCACTCTATTGACGGGTCAAATCGGCCATGCAGCTTGCGGGTCCCACCTGTCAGTTGGTAAACTAAAATTTACGTAGGCATGGCAGGAGTCAACCTAAGACCCCGCGGAGCTGGTTCTTGCGCGCGAACCATCCTGGTTGTGTGTATGTGGGCATGCACGTATAGGTTGAACACTTGAGCGTGTGTCTTGCGTCATGTGCTATGTGCATGCATGTGTGCGAGTGTTGCGTGCGTGCATGTGTACGTGTGAGTGTTGCATGCATGTGTATGTGTCAGTGTTGCATGCATGCATGCATGCGTGCGTGTGTTCGTGTGTGTACGTGTCAGTGTTGCATGCCTGCATGCGTGCGTGTGTTGGTGTGAGTGTTGCATGCATGCATGTGTACGTGTGAGTATTGCATGCATGCATGCGAGCGTTGTGTGCGTGTTTGTGTGCATGTGTGATGTGTGTGTATTCACCACAGTAGCTCGTGTGTATTAAAAGGGTCGGCTCAGCATATCATCACAAGGTGATCTTGTCCACTGTGGTTAGGGCGTACGGGCTGCCAACCTGAGGTCACGACTTCGAATCCCCATCGACCACTAATTTATTACCATTTCTTTCTTTCATATACCCGCTGACAGGTGGGCCCTACAATAATGTGCGCTGATGGTGCAACGTGGACCGTTTGACTGGTCAATTGATCCTGTCATCAACAAAATACGGAGATGTAATGTGAGCCAGTGATCGTATAATCACCACAAAATGTATATTTTTTTAACACAATACAGACACAAGCACTCATATATACACGCATACACTCACCCCTATGAACGCACACATGCACACCCTACCCATATGAGAACCTTCAAGAGACTGAGCTGGCATGCCATCTTGAGAGTTTATGAAGTCATCATAGGCACCTCGTAGTCGATGAGAACATCCCCTCCCACTGAACGCGCATCACCGAAAATCATGAAATTAATCCAGGATAGATTCGAGCACCAGGACTTGAACCGTGGTGGGCTGGGGATACCACTGTCCTCCTAACCATCCAACCACAGGTTCGTTAGCACCACAAAATGTATATGGTGACCGCAATGAGCTTATTCTAAAGTCTAGTGACCATATCATGCTTTCGCTCCAAATACAATGACCATAAGTGTCATCAACAAAATACGGAGCACGCTTCAAATATAATGACCGTCAGTGTCATCAACAAAATACGGAGCAGTACGGTGAGCTAGAGACTGTATAATCACCACAAAATGTTTACGGTGACCGTAATGAGTGTATTTTGAAGTCCATTGACCATATTGTGCTTTCGCTTGAAATACAATGACCATCATGCGTGAATGTGTCTGGGGCGTACATCTAGAGGGTCGAGAGATAATTTGTGTGCATACATGAAAGAGGTGTAGAGAGAGGGGGTGTGCGGTGGAGAGAGAGATATATGCCCTTAGTTTCTCTTTACCGTGACTAATTTCATAGGAGGAAATATAAACATTCACAATATCGAACAAATATCACTGGATGCCCCATGCAATTAACTTTCATGTATAACTTTGTACTATTGTATATGTTTATTTTCTTTGTGGTAGAGGGTGTGTGAGGTGTGGTGGGCACATCATTTGTAGGTGTGGTGGGTCGAGGTGAGCACTCATAGGTCAATTCCGTCTTGCGCCGCATAGGTAGGACCGAGACATGTTATACGAAGACCCATGGAGGACTCGACGTACAAGATGAAGATACCAAAGTTGTGGAGGACTCTATCTCCACTGACGAGAAGCCGACTACGATTTGTAACCCTAGGCCCCGGGTATGTTATATAACCCCGGGGGCTAGTTCGTCGATAGTATATATACACACACACAATCCCTTGGTATTCATGTGTACTTTCTATACACCACAATCACAAATATACACTACCAAGAGTAGGGTATTTCCTCGACCGCAAGGGCCCGGACTTGGGTAAATCTTTGCCTCTTATTACCATCCAGCCTAACCGTCAGGGATATCCTACCGAATGATCTGACATAATCATATCCGCCAACTAGTAAGAGAGGGGGGAGACCATGTGTGCTAGAGAGGCCTAAGGAGTGTGTGCACACAGGAGACACGTAGGTAGATATATGTATAGAGAGAGGGCCAACAGAGACCGTGCATGCGTATGCAAGTGAGAGAAATAGTGTTTCCGACTGAGATTAGTGAAAAGAGTCGTAGATAATAGTAAGAGAGAGAGGGAGATATATAGAGCATGTGTGCGTGAGACACCCCAGGAGAGAGTTTGAGCATGTGTGAGAGAGAAATGTCGATGTATATAAAGTGCGTGCACTTATGCGTCACATAGAAAGATAGCTCGTGTGTGAGGAGGGGCCGAGGCAGAGTGCATCTACGCGTAAACGACTGTTCTACGCATTAAATTAAAATATAAATTGTATTAAAAAATTGGAGAGAGTTTGCAATTCTCGTATGAACGAACGTTGGTCTATCAAATACCCATACTCCATCGAATTCGAGCATGTGTATGGTATTATCTCACATTATCGATCCATAGAGTGAGAGTGGTTTGAAATCCAGACAATGCATGGCTTTTGTAATTAATATATAAACATGAGTGCACTCTGTGTTGTCAATGTCAAGCACTTTATACATTTTACACCTACATGGTATACATTGCAAATTGCTAGCTACGAACTAGAATACATATTGAATTCAACATAAAAGTGGTTTCAAAGATTCAAATTCATCGGAAGTGCATTCAACTATTTGAATTCGAGATAATGGCATTTGTAAAATACATCTAAAAGGGGGCATCAATCTTTGTTATGCGTTTGAACATGCTATATATTCATACGCATTTCTAACTATTTATTTTGCAACCAAGGAGATTATCTGGAACCATGCATGAATTGAGCTAAGCTACAAAAAATGTTAATATATACTCATGTACATAGTAGATTCAAATTTACCCCCTCCATTCCAAAATAATTGTAGTTTTAGGATTTTCAAGAGTCAAGATTTTTGAAGTTTGACAAATTCTAAAAGTTTAATTGAAGAGAACTGTAAACGTTAATGCTTTCGCTCCAAAATATTGGACGAAGCGCCAAATAAGCCTCTCGGCTCCCGAAACTGCGCGAGACCAATGTTTGGTGGTAGGAAATTACTATCCTGACTCTGACCCATGTAGCCTACCGGCCTGATGTCCAAAGGTCTAAACCGTTGTAGGTTTGTAACTTCACCAAGACACCAGTCAACCGCCTCCGAAAAACACTAAGACACCATGGGCACCTAAGCACCCATGCACCCAGCTGAAATCGCTCTCGCCCACTATTTGGGACACTTGAGATTACTTTCCTACCCCGACCCGCAACATGTCCGAAATTTTAGATGGGGGAAAAGTTTGTAACTTCCCCAAATTTCAAACAAGCGCGTCCCAAACCGAAACATGCTTCCTGCTTAGCTCCCCCTCCCTCTGTTTCCCCATTCATACTCCATGGGCGCCAAAATGCCTTCTCCACCAGCCGCGAAACCCCAGCCTCCTCCCCATCACACCCAATCCACTGCTGCCCTCCTCCATCACGCTAGAGCCAGTACGCCAATGTCGTCGTCCACAGCAACCGCAACACCATCAATGAATAAGCAGGTGAAGTCGAGGCAGAGATGCCTCCACGATGCTGACGCGCGCCGTACCCGAACCACTTTGACCACACCGTCCTCGCCTTACCGCTGCTGCTCCACTGTGGCAACCGTCCAACACACCGGGTTGTTCCCGCTACGCCGTCATTTCTCGCCTCGGATCTGCTTCCCCGCCGCCGACAGACGACCACCGCACCACACTCAACAAATTGGCCATCGGTTCGTCCAAGGCTCCACCATCCTCCTCAACATCTTGTTTCCGATGAACCACAAGAAGATCGTCGAAAAAATAGAAGGAGGACACATCACTGCCAGCCGAAAGTGGTACTCCTCTTCCGTTATTCGTGGAAATCATATGTCTCCGCTCACACGGTATTCATCCCACGAAAGAAAATATCTGAACGCTTCTTACCGCACCTTCTTCATGATACTAAATGTTCGAAGTAACTCGCCATGCACAAGGTTTCCCCCTCATTTACTATTTCATCTTAGCTAGAGGTCCGTCGCCCGCCTGGATTTCAATTCAGGATTAGTTGATTCCCAATTAAAGGAAGCAGCACCCGTGGAGGTGCGCGGAGCACCTAGTCCGCCCGTTCGCTAGGGAAGCGGTGCATCGGTGAATATCTTAGGGGTATGGGGCGCAGCAGCTACTGGTGCCTGATCTGGAGGTCGGCGGGGCTTAAAGGGATGGCCGGGGGCCATGCAAAGCACGGCGGTGGGTGAGGTCGAGGGGAGGGCGGAGGCAAGGGACTTGGCCGGTGGTCGCTGGCGGTTCGAGGAAGATCATCAACACTGACTGACTCAAGGTAGATGAAGGCCATCTGCCCGTTCTTTGTACGTCGGATGGTGCAGAAAAAATGGACTGACCTAGTTGTTTTTAATCAACTATTATTTTCATAGGACCACACTTGGTGCTTTGCCGGAGGATCACCTGCACTTCCAAACCATCCCTGTGCTCATATTTCAAAATCCTAGAATCTAATTTCGTGTGCCATGCATTTCTAGAGCTATCATATGTGTGCCGTCATCTATTTTTGACCCACCTACTATCTTCTACATTTACAGTGTACTACTTGTGCACACACTTCACCCATACTCACACTACTGTTTTTTATTCATGGGTATTTTAGACTATGACGCATTGTTGTCAAATTCACAAAAGAAAAGATAGAAGTCGCTCCAGTCTAATTTGTGGATAAGCCCGAAGTGTTTGAGCACTCTAAAGGGTGAAGTGTCAGCAGATGGAGACAGTATACGTAGCTCTATAGTTGATAATCTCAATCACCATACACAACCATCCTAGTTGCTTGCTTTAACTTCACGGTGTCATATGTGATTACATGTTGCATATGGTCTCTAGCTTGTATTGCTTCCAATTTGGTTAAATTGCATCTGCTTACTTTACACATTATTCCTTCGATAATGACATGTCTTCCTATTTTTGGTACATACTACATCTGTCTATTAACCATGTTCTTACATCAAACTAATGCTCTTGTGTATCCCTCATCAATCACTTATGACAAGACAGTCACGCCAGTGGGTTACTGTGAGATGCTCTACTCTTTTAAAGAGTGCAGTGTCATCCTCCCCACATGATTCTCAAGAGACATCAAGGCTAGATGAAGATAGTAAACGTAGCTCTGTAGTTGATGACCACAATTCCCCTACAACACCATCGCAGGTGCTTGCTCTAACTTGGCAGTGTGATATGTGGTTACATGTTGCATATGGTGTCTACCTTGTATTGCTTCTAATTAGGGTAAATTGAATCTTCTTAGTTAACACATTATACCCGTGAATATGACATGCCTGCCTACTTTTGGTACATAGTATGTCTTTCTATTAACCATCTTCTTACATTAAACTAATTTTCTTGTGTATCCCGCATCAACCACTTGTAATGAGACACATTCAACTTGACAGTGTGATATTGGTTGCATCTTGCATATCATTTCAAGCATGTACTACCTCTAATTTGTTGAAATGCCACTTATGATGAGACACTTTTTACTTGGTAGAGTGATTTTGGTTGGATCTTTCATATGGTGTCTAGATTGCATTGCATCTAATTTGTTGAAATGCCTTCTGCTTTGTGTTGTCTCCGGCAACTTCCTCGCCGACGACTACTGGGAGTTTTGCCGGGAAGTACTCGCCAGAGTTCAATTTCTTCTTTTACATCGCCTCATCAATGGTGTAACTGATGGTTGATTCAGATGGAGCACAAACGTGCCTGGTTCCATAGGCAGTCTCTTGGCGGCACGCTTTGATAGGTCATCGAAATGTTGTTTCCGGCACAAGGAATGTGCTTAGTTTGCAGACCATCAAAGTGTTCTTCCAACTTCCTCACTTCATCCATGTATGCTTCCATTAATGGGCTCTGATAATACTTGTTGACTTGCTTCAGAAACAACTGTGAGTTGCTTCTGGTGATGAACTTCTTAATGCCAAGGTCGACGACAATCCGAAGACCGGCAAGCAGACCTTCATACTCAGTAGTGTTGTTTGTGGCCTGTTCTCTGGGAAAGTTCATTTGAATTACATATTTGAGGTGCTCTCCGGTGGGCGCGACAAGCAACACTCTAGCACCAGCGCCTTTCAGTGAAAAAGCACCATCAAAATACATAATCCAATCTTCTGTTGTTTATTTGTCGAGGAGAGAGGTCTCTTGAACTTCATCGTCTTTCGTTGGCGTCCATTCTACAATGAACTCCGGCAAGGCTCTGCTTTGAACTGTTGATGTGCTTTCAAACTTCAAGCCAAAGCTTGACAGTTCCAACGCCCACTCCACTATCTTGCCGGTGACAACACTATTTTGACAAATCCAGATGCCACTGGCAGGATAGTGGAGTGGGTGTTGGAACTGTCAAGCTTTGGCTTGAAGTTTGAAAGTATGTAAACAGTTCAAAGTAGAGCCTTGGCGGAGTTCATTGCAGAATGGAGGTCAATGCAAGAAGAAGTTCAAGAAACCTCTCTCCCCGGCAAAGAAATAACAGAAGATTGGATTATGTATTTTGACGGTGCTTTTTTGCTAAAAGGCGTCGGTGCTGGAGTGCTGCTTGTCGCGCCCATCGGAGAGCACCACAAATATGTAATTCAAATGAACTTTCCCAGGGAGTAGGCCACAAACAACACTGCTGAGTATGAAGGTCTGCTTGCCGGTCTTCGGATTGCCGTCGACCTTGGCATTAGGAAGTTGATCATCCGATTCAACTCGTAGTTGGTTGTCAAGCAAGTGAACAAGGATTATCAAAGCCCGTTGATGGAAGCATACATGGATGAACTGACGAAGTTGGAAGAACACTTTGATGGTCTGCATACTGAGCAAGTTCCTCGTGCCGAAAACATCATTGCCGATGACCTTTCAAAGTGTGCCGACAAGAGACTGCCTGTGGAACCAAGCACTTTTGTGCCCCCATCTGAATCAGCCGTCAGTTACACCATTGATGAGGTGAAGTAAAAGATTAAAGTTGAACTATGGCAAGTACTTCCCTACAGAACTCCCAGTAGTCGTGAGCAAGGAAGTTGCCGGAGACAACACAAAGCTTGCCGGTGAGTAGCAGCCTCCGGCAGGACCAGAGGTCCTTGCCATATAGACAAGTGCTCCCGCAACTGAAGAGATGCCTTTAGTCCTGGTCGTCGAGCCATAGGCTCCGGCATGGGCGCAGTAGATTGTCCATTTCCTTCAAACGTGATAACTTCCCTGATTGCTTGTATTTGCGTTAGTATTTCCCCGAAGAGGAGAGGATGATGCAGCACAATAAAGATAAGTATTTCCCTCAGTTATGAAACCAAGGTTATCAATCCAGCAGGAGAACCAAGCAACACTATGTAAACAACACCTGCACACAAACAACAAAAACTTGCAACCCAACGTGTAAGAGAGGTTGTCAATCCCTCCTCGGTATTGAGATAGATTAAATTGTATAGGTTTTGGTAAATAGATCTAACTAAAACACAAAATAAAATAAATAAATAAAATTTGCAGCAAGGTTTTTTTGGTTTAATATGATAGGAAAATAGACCCGGGGGCCGTAGTTTTCACTAGAGGCTTCTCTCAAGAAAATAGCATACAGTGGGTAAACAAATTAATGTTGGGCAATTGATAGAAAAGTGAATAATCATGACGATATCCAAGGCAATGATCATGTATATAGGCATCACGTCCAAGATTAGTAGACCGACTCCTGCCTGCATCTACTACTATTACTCCACACATCGACCGCAATCCAGCATGCATCTAGTGTATTAAGTTAATGGAAAACCGGAGTAATGCAATAAGAACGATAACATGATGTAGACAAGATAAACTCATGTATGAATAAACCCCATCTTGTTACCCTTAATAGGAATGATACATGTGTGTCATGTCTCTTTCTGTCACTGAGATTGAGCACTGCAAGATCGAACCCATCACAAAGCACCTCTTCGCATGGCAACGAAAATCAATCTAGTTGGCCAAACCAAACCAAAATTTTGGAGAAGAAATACGAGGCAATAACAATCATGCATATAAGAGTTCAGCAAAGACTCAAATAATATTCATGGATAGAACTGATCATAAACTCACAATTCATCGGATCCCAACAAACACACCGCAAAAAAGAGTTACATCAAATAGATCTCCAACATAATCGAGGAGAACGTTGTATTGAAGATCAAAAAGAGAGAAGAAGCCATCTAGCTACTAGCTACGAACCTGTAGGTTTGTGGTAAACTACTCATGCATCATCAGAGGGGCAATAAGGATGATGAAGAACCCCTTCGTGATCGTTGCCCCCTCCGGCAGAGTGCCAGAAAAGGCCTCTAGATTGGAGCTCGTGGTTCTGGAACTTTCGGCGGCAGAAACTGTATTTCCTTGACTCCCCTAGAGTTTTTTTGGATTTTAGAGCATTTATAGAGGCGGAGGTCGGTGGAGAAGGTTCCTGTGGGCTGCTCTACCCACCAGGGTGCGCCTGGGCCCCCTGGCGCGCCCTGGTGCCTACCTCCTTCCGTGTGCTCCTTTGGCTCCCTGGGCGTCTTCTGGGAAGAAAAAATCTCCAAAAAGTTTCGTGACATTTGGACTTTGTTTGATATTGATATTCTTCAAATTAAAAAACAAGCAAAAAACAACAACTAGCACTGGGCACTTTGTCAAAAGGTTAGTCCCAAAAAATGATATAAAATTGCTAGTAAATGTTTATAAAACATCCAAGATTGATAATATAACAGCATGGAACAATAAAAAATTATAGGTACGTTGGAGACGTATCATTCCCGAAGAGCAAGAAGAAGCTGAGAAAGTAGCATGACAGTCAAGTATGTACTAGTTTCTTACAACATTCTGCACAGAAAGAGACCAAATGGGGTGAAATTGAAGTGCATTTAGCAGAAAGATGGACATAAGCTGTTGGCAGAGATACATGGAGGCATATGTGGCGCTCACATAGGATCAAGAGCCCTTGTCGGCAAAGCTTCTCGGCAAGGCTTCTATCGGCCCACTGCTCACCAAGATGCAACTGCACTAGTAACAACATGTGAAGCGTGCTAGTTCCATTCCAAGAACACACATCAGCCAGCTCAATCCCTTCAGACAATCCCTCTCACCTAGCCTTTCTCGGTCTGGGGGCTTGACACCTTGGGCCCTTTCCCCCATGCTACCGGAGGCTTTGAGTTCTTATATGCCGCAATCGACAAGTCCACAAAGTGGCCTAAAGTGGAGCCAGTGAGGAAGGTGACAACACAGTTAGCCGTCAAGTTCTTCAAAGGAATAGTTTGCCGTTTGGTGTTCCTAACAGGATCATCACCGACAACGGTACACAGTTCACAAGTCGCACCTTCATGCAGTATGTTCAAGACCTTGGTAGTAAAATCTGCTTTGCATCAGTTGCTCGCCCGAGAAGAAACGACCAAGCGGAGAGGGCAAATGCTGAAGTGATGCGTGGTCTCAAGATCAAAACATTCGACAAGCTGCACAAGTGCGGAAGGTGTTGGGTTGAAGAGTTGTCGGCAGTTCTTTGGTCACTCAGGATGACACCAAATCGAGATACCGGAAGACACCCTTTTCCCTAGTCTATGGCCCGGAGGCGGTGCTCCCCACGGAAGTCATATACGGGTCCTCAAGTTCTCACTTATGATGAAGCTGAGCAAGAGCAGTTGCGGCAAGGTGATGCCATACTCTTTGAGGGAGGTCGTCTTCGGGTTACCGTACGTGATGCACGCTACCAACAAGCTTTGCGCCGCTACCATAGCTGCAAAGTACATGCCTGAAGCTTTGAGGAAGGCGACCTTGTTCTTCGTCGGATCTAGTCTATGAAAGGATCAACCAAGTTGACACCAAAGTGGGAAGGCCCATACCGGGTAGTACGAGTCACCAGACCTGGCTCAGTCAGTCTGGAGACCGAAGATGGGACTCCGGTGCAGAATTCATGGAATATTGAACCTCTTCACAAGTTCTACCCATGAGGTGCGGTTGTCGGGCCGCCTGGCAACCTGTTTTGTACAATTTTGTCAGCAAGATGTGTAATCCTTTGTACAAAGTCAGGCACAGACCCTGTGCATAGTGAAACAAAGCTAAGTGTTTTACAACTCTTTGTCGAAGTACATATTTATCCGTGTATGCTGCATGCGATAATGTGTTACATTTCACATTGTACGAGATGTTTAACAAACCGTCAAGGTTTCCAGCCTCCTTTTTTCTCTTCTTTTTTTCTATAAGGGCACAAGGGTTCCTCACATGCAAGTTTCCCGGGGGAGTGACGGTATGGATACACAAATGGCGTTCAAGTTATCATTTTACGACAAGAAGTACAACAACGAAAAATCTAAGTTGAAAAACTTTGAAACAAATTCTTTGTTGTAGTTGCTACTTTCCCTTGAATGACTTTTAGTCTTTGTATGAAAAACCTGCACGCGAAGGAACCTTGTTGGAATCAACTGCGCTCTTACTTTGCTTTGAGTCTGCTCAACAACTTAAGTAGTTGCATCGAGACCGTCAAGTGTGCCCTTGCCGGCAGCGACACTTCCAGCAGACTGCTAAGGACCCGTTCCTCAAGCACTCGTGGCAAGAGTGTGTGCACCAGCAAGTTTCCAGCAAGCGTAGGGTACAAAAACATGCAAAGACAGAATCAAACAAGGGAGGCAGCATACATTCATTCAAACAACACAAGTTATGTTACATTAAAAGCATAGTGCAAGTCTAACCCAAGATAAATCTGTCTTCTGCATGAACTACACTTGCAACAAGGAATGATAAGGGGGCTAGTCCCTGCGCTGGCCATCGGTCCTAGGGCTCTGTCCAACCCTGTCGGCGATAGGAGTGACGAGCTCTTCGGTGGCTTTAGTGTCGGCGCCCTTCGGCAAGCTTGTCAAGAGCTGGTGAGATCGACGCCAGGGTTCCGGTGCACAACCTTAACGAGCACCTTGAAGAGGACTTCCTGACAAAGCTTGCAGGATTCACTGGCAAGATGAGCAGATCGTGCTTTGTGATGCTTCTCCAGTGCCTCGATGAGACTTTCGAAGAACACAATGAGCCGGCGCTGGTGGCATCCCTCTCGTTGGTGGAGAAGCGGTAATCTTGCAGACCAATGATGGATAGCTGCGCGGTGAGATTTTCCATGGCCACCATGAGACGATCAGTCCAAAGCTTCATGGTGCCCTTGAGCTTATTGAAAGAGTTCGCAACGCACTCAAGCAGGGCCTTCTCATTCTAGAGACCCTTTGGCAACTTTCTCTCTCGTGCTTTGGCACCTTCAAGAGTTTTCCCCAAGGTGGTCAGCTTCAACTTGAGACCGACAACAATGTCGTTAGCTTTAGTGAGCTCCTTATTCTTGGTGGATAGCGAAGTCTACAGCTCTGACAAGGTGTGAGCTATCTTTTCCCTATCCGCTTTGAGCGCCAAGACCACCTTGTTGTTGGTGGTGAGATCTACTTCAAGCTTCTTCACCTTGCCCTCCAGTTCATTCTTGGCAGCCTCTACAGGTTTGGCAACATCGACGGCTTCCTTGATCTTGCCGGCATGGTCTACAGCTTGAGCCTCGATTGCTTCTTTGTGCTTTCATCTAGCTCCTGAGTGTATTGCACACGAAGAGCTTGAATTTCATCATTCTTGCCGCGAATTTTGGCAGCAAGTGCTTGTTCTCGAGTGGCAAGATCTTCTTCATGAGTGTCAAGACCAACCTTGCGCTCATTCTGTTTAGCGTCAGCTGCCGCTATCCTCTTGGCGGCCTCCTCCGGCGCCATTTCTGACACATCCTTCTCCAGCATAAACTTTTCCCTGTCAGTGGCAAGATGGATTTGACAGTCGTGGAGGTCTTGAATGCTTTTAGCATACCAAACCTGTGCTTCATTGACCCACTTTTCGAAATTTGCTTCCGCCTTCTAGACAATGGCCTCTCTATGGTCCAGGCGCTCTTCACGGCTGCTGTAGTGTTCCTAGAGCTTTTTGAAGCTTTCATTCATGGCCACGAGGATATGATGCTCCTTAGCTTCATCACTTTGGTCGCGCAGATCTCAAGTGGTCTCATGCCTAGTGGCAGCAACCTGACCATCAAGACTCACTTCTCCAGTGTACGCTTCAATGCTTGACGTGCCCGGGACACTAATGAAGTACAGGTCGCCAACCTTGAGATATTTGCTTGGCGGAGGCACTTCACATGTCGAGGGGTTATCATCAGTAGCTGTCGCTGACTTGTCGGCCACTGTCACTTCCATGATCATACTAGCGCTTGGCGCTCCTGGGGCAGAAGTGCCACCAGTAGCCTTAACAATATTGTGAGTGGCCTCCTCAGTTTCTTTGGTGGTTTCCTTGATGGCTTCCTTGTCAGTGGCCTTGACGACCCCAGCAGCAACCATCCTGCTAGCCTTGTTGTCAACGTCCTTGGCGATCCCCTCAATGTTAATATCGACTTCCATGTCATCAGAATGGGGTGGATCTAAGAAGATGGAGAAGAAGAAAACCAAATGCAAACCAAGTTCAAGAAAACAAAAAAAGAAACGACAGCGAAAAAGAATGCTCAAAGGCAACGATGTTACCTGTGTGTTCTTGTTGAGGAGGGGTGATCTCTTCTCCGACAATCTCGGCTGTTGTCACCTAGTTGCCTGCCCCGCTTGCTAGCACATCCGTAGTACGA
This sequence comes from Thinopyrum elongatum, assembly GCA_011799875.1. Taxonomy (NCBI): domain Eukaryota; kingdom Viridiplantae; phylum Streptophyta; class Magnoliopsida; order Poales; family Poaceae; genus Thinopyrum; species Thinopyrum elongatum. The sequence continues at coordinate 200,182,013 of CM022297.1, read as the reverse complement.
ACAAGCTCATCAACAAAGGCCCTTGCTGGAGAGCCGCTTTCCGAGATGGTGGTTGATGGAGGCGTCACCAGTGGATCCGCCTCTGAGCGCCCCTCCTTGTGGCGCTCTTCTTCCACCTACTTGTCAATATTGGTGTTGGGGTCATCAACGCCAGCACTAGCTGGCGGAAATTGGACAGTGGCTTCGAGCTGGGAGCCAGGCTGGGGGCTGATGACCACGACATCCACATCCAACCCTGTGCTTCTCGTCAGCTCACCTTTCGCTGAAGTTTTGGCTCTCTTCGCTACCCGTTGCACCAACGTCTCCACTTCCCTAAACAATTAAAGACAAATTGAGCAAACTAGATCAACAACAATAGGAAAAAAATCAAGAATTGATGAGGACAAGTTGAGAATATTTACTCTTCCTCTTCTTCCTCCTTGTCGCTGAGGGCAGAGAGGTCCCACAGAGCTCCGGTTCCAGCGGCAGGGGGAGGAGGTGTATGATATGTCCATTTTGCATCATGTTTTTCTACTATTATTTATAGTGTTTTTATCCATTATAACACTTTGTGGAGTAATTCTAATGCCTTTTCTCTCATAATATGTAAGGTTTACACAAAGAGGGAGAATACCGGCAACTGGAATTCTGGACCTGAAAAAGCTATGTCAGAGATACATATTCTGCACATCTCCAAATGAGCTGAAATTTTATGGAGAATTATTTTGGAATATATAAAAAATATTGGAGAAAAGAAGTACCAGAGGGGGCCACCCAGGTGCCCACTAGGCACCAGGACACGCCACCCCCTCCAGGCGCGCCTTGGTGGGTAGTGGGGCCCCTGGCCCACCTCCTGTGCCCATCTTCTGGTACTTAAGGTCTTTTGACCTAGAAAAAATAAGGGAGGACTTTCGCGATGGAACGCCGCCGTCTCGAGGCGGAACTTGGGCAGGAGCACTTTTGCTCTCCGGCGGAGCGATTCCGCCGGGGATACTTCCCTCCTGGAGGGGGAAATCGAAGCTATCATCATCACCAACAACCCTCTCACCTTGGGTGGATCAATCTTCATCAACATCTTCACCAGCACCATCTCATCTCAAAACCCTAGTTCATCTCTTGTGTTCAATCTTTGTATCAAAACCTCAGATTGGTACCTGTGGGTGACTAGTAGGGTTGATTATATCTTGTAGTTGATGCTAGCCGGTTATTTGGTGGAAGATTATATGTTCAGATCTATCATGATATTTAATACCCCTCTGATCTTGAGCATGAATATGTTTTGTGAGTAGTTAATTTTGTTCTTGAGGACACGGGAGAAGTCATGTCATAAGTAATCATGTGAATTTGATATTCGTTCGATATTTTGATGATATGTATGTTGTGATTCCCTTAGTGGTGTTCTGTGAACGTCGACTACAAGAAACTTCACCATCTTTGGGCCTAAGGGAATGCATTGTGGAGTAGTTATTAGATGATGGGTTGCTAGAGTGACAGAAACTTAAACCCTAGTTTATGCGCTCTTTCGTAAGGGGCTGATTTGGATCCACATGTTTAATGCTATGGTTAGGTTCTATCTTAATTCTTCTTTCGTAGTTGCGGATGCTTGCGAGAGGGGTTAAGCATAAGTGGGAGGCTTGTTCAAGTAAGAACAGCACCCAAGCACCGGTCCACCCACATATCAAATTATCAAAGTAGCGAACGCGAATCAAACCAACATGATGAAAGTGACTAGATGAAATTCCCGTGTGTCCTCAAGAACGCTTTGCTTACTATAAGAGATTGTTTTGGCCTATCCTTTGCTACAAAAAGGATTGGGCTACCTTGCTGCACCTATTTTTACTATTTCTACTTGTTACTTGTTACAAATTATCTTGCTATCAAACTACCTGTTACCGACAATTTCAGTGCTTGCAGAAATTACCTTGCTGAAAACAACTTGTCATTGCCTTCTGCACCTCGTTGTGTTCCATGCTCTTACTTATCGAAAGGACTATGATTGATCCCTTATACTTGTGGGTCATCAAGACTCTTTTCTAGCGCCGTTGCTGGGGAGTGAAGCGCTCTTGGTAAGTGGGAATTGTTAAGGAAAATTTTATATTACGTGCTGAAATTTATTGTCACTTGTTACTATGGAAAACAATCATTTGAGGGGTTTGTTCATGGTATCTTCACCTCGACCGGAAGCACAAATAGTTGCTCCTCAACCTACTGCACCTACTGAAAATATTGGTTATGAGATTCCTTTGGGTATGATAGAGAAACTGCTACCTAATCCTTATGCAAGAGATGGAACAAAACATCCTGATATGCATTTGATTTATGTGGATGAAATTTGTGGATTGTTTAAGCTTGCAGGTTTACCCGGAGATGAAGTTAATAATAAGGTTTTCCCTTTATCTTTGGTGGGAAAATCATTGACATGGTATAGGCTATGTGATGATATTGGAGCTTGGAACTGGAACCGATTGAAAATGGAATTTCACCAAAAGTTCTATCCTATGCTTGTAGTTCATCGTGATCAGAATTATATATATAATTTTTGGCCGCGTGAAGGAGAAAGTATCGCTCAACCTTGGGGGAGGCTTAAATCAATGTTATATTCATGCCCCAATGATGAGCTCTCAAGAGAAAATATTATACAGATTTTTTATGGTCGGCTTTCTCGTAATGATCAATCCATGCTCGATACTTCTTGTACTGGTTCTTTTATGAAGAAGACTATTAAATTCAGGTGGGATCTTTTGGAAAAAATTAAATGCAACTCTGAAGATTGGGAACTCGACAAAAGTAAAGAGTCAGGTATTAAGCTTGATTTTGATTGTGTTAAATCTTTTATGAACACCGATGCTTTTCACAAGTTTAGCACTAAATATGGACTTGACTCTGAGATAGTGGCTTCTTTTTGTGAATCATTTGCTACTCATGTTGATATCCCTAAAGAGAAGTGGTTTAAATATCATCCCCCTATTAATGAAAAAGATTGAGGAACCAGTTATAGTTAAGGATGAAACTATTATTTATAATGTTGATCCAGTTGTGCCTACTGCTTATATTGAAAAATAACCTTTCCCTGTTAGGATAAAGGAACATGCTAAGATTTCAACCATGGTTAACAAAAGTAATATTAAAGTTCCTATAACCTCTGAGCAAATTAAAGTAGAACCTAATATTGCTATGATTAAAGATCTCTTGGTCAATAATATTGATGGGCATGTTATTTATTTCTGTGATGAAGCTGCTAGAATTGCCAGACCTAATACTAAAGATAAGAATAAGCCTGTTGTTGGCATGCCTATTGTCTCAGTTAAAATAGGAGATCATTGTTATCATGGTTTATGTGATTTGGGTGCTAGTGTGAGTGTTATTCCTTTTACCTTATATCAAGAAATTATGAATGATATAGCACCTGCTGAAATACAGGATATTGATGTTACTATTAAATTTGCAAATAGGGACACCAACACACCACTTGGGATTGTTAGGGATGTTGAAGTCTTGTGTGGGAAAATAGAATACCCCACTGATTTTCTAGTTCTTGGTTGTCCACAAGATGATTTTTGTCCCATAATATTTGGTAGACTTTTCTTGAACACTGTTAATGCTTATATAGATTGTCATAAAGAAATGGTGAGTGTCAATTTTGGTGATGTGTCTCATGAGTTTAATTTCTCTAAGTTTCATAGACAACATCATGATAAAGAATTACCTAGTAAGGATTAAATAATTGGTCTTGCTGCTATTTCTGTACCTCCTACTAATCCACTAGAACAATATATGCTAGACCATGAAAATGATATGCACTTGCATGAAAGATATGAAATAGATAAAATATTCTTTGAACAACAACCTATCCTTAAACACAATTTGCTTGTTGGAACTCTAGGAGGTCCTCCTCCACCTAAAGGTGATCCTGTGTTTGAATTAAAGCAATTGCCTGACACTTTGAAATATGCTTATCTTGATGAGAAAAAGATATATCATGTTATTATTAGTGCTAACCTTACAGAATATGAAGAAAAGAGATTGTTAAAAATTCTGAGGCAGCATCGTGCTGTTATTGGATATACTCTTGATGATCTTAAGGGCATTAGTCCCACTCTATGTCAGCACAAGATTAATATGGAACCTGATGCTAAACCCGTCGTTGATCATCAACGACGATTGAATCCTAAGATGAAAGAAGTGGTCAGAACTGAAATATTAAAGCTTCTGGAAGCAGGTATAATCTATCCCATACCTGATAGTAGATGGGTAAGTCCTGTTCATTGTGTCCCTAAGAAAGGAGGTATTACTATTGTTCCTAATGATAAAAATGAACTCATTCCACAAAGAATAGTGGCAGGCTATAGAATGGTAATTGATTTTAGAAAATTAAATAAAGCCACTAGAAAAGATCATTACCCTTTGCCTTTCATTGATCAAATGTTAGAAAGATTATCTAAGCACACACACTTTTGCTTTCTTGACGGATATTCTGGTTTCTCTCAAATACCTGTATCACAACCTGATCAAGAGAAAACCACTTTTATTTGCCATTTTGGAACTTATGCTTATAGATGTATGCCTTTTGGTTTATGTAATGCACCTACTACCTTTCAAAGATGTATGACTGCTATATTCTCTAACTTTTGTGAAAAGATTGTTGAGGTTTTCATGGATTATTTCTCCGTTTATGGAACTTCTTGTGATGACTATTTAAGCAGCCTTGATCGAGTTTTGCAGAGATGTGAACAAACTAATCTTGTCTTGAATTGGGAGAAGTGCCACTTTATGGTGAACAAAGGCCTTGTCTTGGGGCATAAAATTTCTGAGCAAGGTATTTAGGTGGACAAAGCTAAAGTTGATGCAATTGAGAAAATGCATGTCCTAAAGACATTAAAGGTATTCGTAGTTTTCTTGGTCATGCTGGTTTCTATAGGAGGTTTATTAAAGACTTCTCTAAAATTTCTAGGTCTCTTACCAATCTTTGAAAAGGATGTTCCATTTGTTTTTTATGATGATTGTGTAGAAGCCTTTGAAACACTTAAGAAAGCCTTAACTTCTGCACCTATTGTTCAACCACATGATTGGAATTTTCCTTTTGAAATTATGTGTAATGCTAGTGATTATGCTGTTGGTGCTGTTCTAGGACAAAGAGTTGATAAGAAACTAAATGTTATCCATTATGCTAGTAAAACTCTAGAAAGTGCCCAACGAAATTATGCTACTACTGAAAAAGAATTTCTAGCAGTTGTGTTTGCTTGTGATAAATTCAGATCTTACATTGTTGATTCTAAAGTATTTTTTCACACCGATCATGCTGCTATTAAATATATTATGGAAAAGAAAGATGCTAAACCTAGACTCACTAGGTGGGTTCTTTTGTTACAAGAGTTTGACTTGCATATTTCTGATAGGAAGGGAGCTGAGAACCCCGTAGCTGATAACTTGTCTAGGTTAGAAAATATTCTTGATGACCCACTACCTATTGATGATAGCTTCCCTGATGAACAACTAGCTGTCATAAATACTTCTCATAATACTCCTTGGTATGCTGACTATGCTAATTATATTGTTGCTAAATTTATACCACCTAGTTTCACATACCAAAAAAAGAAAAAATTCTTCTATGACTTAAGACATTACTTTTGGGATGACCCGCATCTTTATAAAGAAGGAGCATGTGGTATTATTAGACGTTGTATACCCGAGCATTTAAGGAACAAATTCTATAGAAATGTCACTCCAAAGCCTATGGAGGGCATCATGCGGGAGATAGAACTACGCACAAGGTATTACAATCTGGTTTTATTGGCCTACTCTTTTCAAAGATGCTCGTAAGTTTGTCCTTTCTTGTGATGAATGCCAAAGAATTGGTAATATTGGTAAACCTCAGGAAATGACTATGAATTATTCACTTGCTATTGAATCATTTGATGTTTGGGGCTTTGTCATTATGGGACCTTTTTCTTCCTCTAATGGGTATACACATATTTTGGTTGCTGTTGATTATGTCACTAAGTGGGTAGAAGCTATTCCAACTAGTAGTGCTGATCATAACACCTCCATTAAAAAGCTTAAAGAAATTATCTTCCCGAGGTTTGGAGTCCCTAGATATTTAATCACTGATGGTGCTTCGCATTTTATTCATGGTGCTTTCCGTAAATTGCTTGCTAAATATGATGTCAATCATAGAATTGCATCTCCTTATCATCCTTAATCTAGTGGTCAAGTTGAGTTGAGCAATAGAGAAATAAAATTAATATTAGAAAAAACTGTCAATAGGTCCCGAAAGAATTGGTCTAAGAAACTTGATGATGCACTATGGGCCTATAGAACAGCTTATAAGAATCCTATGGGTATGTCTCCATACAAAATGGTTTATGGAAAAGCTTGTCATTTGCCTCTTGAGTTAGAACATAAAGCATATTGGGCAATTAAAGAATTCAATTATCATTTTAAACTTGCCGGTGAAAACAGGTTGTTTGATATTAGCTCTTTAGATGAATGGAGAACCCAAGCTTATGAAAATGCCAAATTGTTTAAAGAGAAAGTTAAAAGATGGCATGATAAGAGAATCCAAAGACGGGAATTCAAAGTAGGTGAGCATGTTCTATTATACAATTCTCGTTTTATATTTTTTGCGGGAAAACTTCTCTCCAAGTGGGAAGGACCATATATCATCAAAGAAGTTTACCGCTCTGGAGCTATCAAGATCAATAATGCCGAAGGCACTAATCCGAAGGTGGACAATGGACAAAGAATTAAGCACTATATTTCACGTACACCTATTAATGTTGAAACTAACTTTATCTAAACCATGACACCGGAGGAACATATAAAAGAAACCTTCCAGAACACTCCAAAACCCTGAAAAGGAAGAGGTACATGATATGGTAAGTAAACGGACTCCAAAAATTCCGCAAAAATAATTTCTGTCATTTTTGGAATATTAGAAAAAATAAAAAATAAAAAACAACCAGGAAGGCAACATAGGTGCCCACTAGGCACTAGGCGCGCCTGCCCCACCTGGCACGCCCTGGTGGGTAGTGGGCCCCTCGGGCACCTTCCCGACTCCATTTTCCTATCGTATACTTGTTTCCCAAGATAAAAATTCTTTATATATACCCCGTATGATTTGACCACCGTGTCACGGAGAAATCCTCTGTTCTTGTTTCGTGCTGTTTTTCTGGCAGATATGAAAATATGTCGTCACAAGATTCAGATGGAGAGAGCTATGTTTCCCATTATCTCACAAAGCCAAAGATCTATGGAGATGTGGACCATTATGGTTGGACCACAGAGGAAGAAGCAGATGATGATCTGAAGGGGACGGAGGATGCTAGCTCTGAAGAAGATGAAGATCCACTACCTCAACCTGGAGATATGCACATGGAATTCAAGAAGTCAAGCCTCCCAAATGGAGGAAACAAAATCTAAAATCAAATTTATCCCGTCTCGTTTTCTGCAGGAAAGCTAGGAGGCATTATGCAAAAGGATATTGAAGCTTGAGCAAGAAAATGATGATATGAGGGAGGAAAATTTTAGCCTCAAGCGCAAGTTGGAGATGAAGAATTCTACCTCACCACCACCTACATCATCACCAAAGAAGGAGACTTGAGTACACGAGTATGGGCACTCCCCTTGGCTTCCGCCAAGCTTGGGGGAGATGCCCCGGTATCGTATCACCATCACTTTTAATACTTTCACCAGTTTTTAGTTCAATCCTTAGCTATTTTGTGATTTAGTTGAATAAAAGTTTAGTATGATCTATTTTCGAGTGCTAGTTTAGTGAACGTCTATCCATCCATGTAATCGAGTTGAGAGTTATATAATAAAGATTCGTTTGAGTTTTTGCTTCTTTACCTTTCTTGTTCCAATCAAAATAAAAGAAATAATGAAAAATATCATATGCTAATCTTATGGTAAGTAATGACATCACATATGGAAAAGTATAATTGGTAAAATTTATTGAAAGTTGACAAACATAGCATTGGTCAATGATGCAATTCATGAAAGAATTAATAAGGGAAGAGAAGATTCACATGCAAATATACCATCTTGGACATTTTTTATGATTGTGAGCTCTCATTAAATATTCTATGCCAAATTGTTGACGTTGGACAAGGAAGACAACGTAATGATTTATGTTTGTTCATATTCACATAGAAGTTATATTGTCATAGATCCTCCAACATGTGGTGCTTGGTCAATATCTTTGCTAGCCAAAAATCCGCACTAAGTAGAGATACTACTTGTGCATCCAAAACCCTTAAACCCAAATCCATGTTTTGAGAGTCCACCATACCAACCTATGGATCGAGTAAGATCCTTCAAGTAAGTTGTCATCGGTGCATAAGGCAATAAAAATTGCATCGTGTGTTTGATCTTTTAGTGTAAGAGAAAATAAGCATTGTACGAACTTGTGATGGCAAAGTAATAAAAGCGACAGACTGCATAATAAAGGTTGCTATCATAAGGGGTAATATAACATGACGTTCTTTTCTATTAAGAGATTGTGCATACAAAACCAAAAAGTGCATGACAACCTCTGTTTCCCTCTGCGAAGGGCCTATCTTTTACTTTTATGTATTTACCTTTTATGCAAGAGTCAAAGAGTTCTCCTCTATTCCTTTTATTTTCTCTTTTGTAAGCATCATGTGGTTGGGAAAGATCTAGGCACATATATCCAGTTGGATATGAGTGATCATGAGTTATTATTGTTGATATCACCCTTGAGGTGAATAAGTTGGGAGGCGAAACTATAAGCCCCTATCTTTCTATGTGTCCAGTTGAAACTTTTTAATCCATATATATGTTGTGAGTGTTAGCAATCATAGAAGACTAAATGATGGTTGAGTATGTGGACTCGCCAAAAGGTTCTGATACGAGACCCTTCATGAAAATATGATGAATTGCAAATGCAAAGTTGACTGAGAACATAGTTTGTTAATTTTCAAGAAAGTTTATGCTTTATACTTTGATGTTGTGATGATTTGTTACTTGCTCATGAGAAGTTTTATGATAAAGTTTATTGTTATTATAATAATAAGCATGATGCTACTATGTCTGTATTTTGTTTTTATCGACACCTCTCTCTCTAAACATGTGGACATGATTTTCGATATCGGCTTTCGCTTGAGGACAAGCGAGGTCTAAGCTTGGGGGAGTTGATACGTCCATTTTGCATCATGTTTTCGTACTGTTATTCATAGTGTTTTTATTCATTATAACACTTTGTGGAGTAATTCTAATGCCTTTTCTCTCATAATATGCAAGGTTTACACAAAGAGGGAGAATACCGGCAGCTGGAATTCTGGACCTAAAAAAGCTATGTCAGAGATACCTATTCTGCACATCTCTAAATGAGCTGAAATTTTACGGAGAATTATTTTGGAATATATAAAAAATATTGGAGAAAAGAACTACCGGAGGGGGCCACCCAGGTGCCCACTAGGCACCAGGGTGAGCCACCCCCTCCAGGCGCGCCCTGGTAGGTAGTGGGGGCCCTGGCCCACCTCCAGTGCCCATCTTCTGGTACTTAAGGTCTTTTGACCTAGAAAAAAAATAAGGGGAGGACTTTCGGGAAGGAACACCGCTGTCTCGAGGCGGAACTTGGGCAGGAGCACTTTTGCTCTCCGGCAGAGCGATTCCGCCGGGATACTTCCCTCCGGGAGGGGGAAATCGAAGCTATCGTCATCACCAACAACCCTCTCACCTTGGGAGGATCAATCTTCATCAACATCTTCACCAGCACCATCTCATCTCAAAACCCTAGTTCATCTCTTGTGTTCAATCTTTGTATCAAAACATCAGATTGGTACCTGTCGGTGACTAATAGTGTTGATTACATCTTGTAGTTGATGCTAGCCGGTTATTTTGTGGAAGATTATATGTTCAGATCTATCATGATATTTAATACCCCTCTGATCTTGAGCGTGAATATGTTTTGTGAGTATTTACTTTTGTTCTTGAGGACACGGGAGAAGTCATGTCATAAGTAATCATGTGAATTTGATATTCGTTCGATATTTTGATGATATGTATGTTGTGATTCCCTTAGTGGTGTTCTGTGAACGTCGACTACATGACACTTCACCATCTTTGGGCCTAAGGGAATGCATTGTGGAGTAGTTATTAGATGATGGGTTGCTAGAGTGACAGAAACTTAAGCCCTAGTTTATGCGCTATGTCGTAAGGGGCTGATTTGGATCCACATGTTTAATGCTATGGTTAGATTCTATCTTAATTCTTCTTTCATAGTTGCGGATGCTAGCGAGAGGGGTTAATCATAAATGGGAGGCTTGTTCAAGTAAGAACATCACCCAAGCACGGGTCCACCCACATATCAAATTATCAAAGTAGAGAACGCGAATCAAACCAACATGATGAAAGTGACTAGATGAAATTCCCGTGTGTCCTCAAGAACACTTTGCTTACTATAAGATATTGTTTTGGCCTGTCCTTTGCTACAAAAAGGATTGGGCTACCTTGCTGCACCTATTGTTACTATTGCTACTTGTTACCTGTTATAAATTATCTTGCTATCAAACTACCTGTTACCGATAATTTCTGTGCTTGCAGAAATTACCTTGCTAAAAACCGCTTGTCATTTCCTTCTGCTCCTCGTTGGGTTCGACACTCTTACTTATCGAAAGGACTATGATTGATCCCCTATACTGGTGGGTTATCAGTGTAGTATGTGGCCTAGCCCGTTTGGTTTTCGGTGGCGTGGCAGGGCGAGAGGACCATGCCACTCCAGCAGCTGGTGCGGCTTGACGCCTCCAGGAGGTGCGCCTTACTTGCTGCTGTTGGGAGGCTTGCCATCGAGACCCTTGCAGTCGGGCATCCTTGGCGGCCGCTTTCTTCTCAATAGCTTTATCACCGGATGACGACGGGCAAATAGGCTCTCCGAAAAGCGCCTTCTAGAGGACATGAGCTTTCTTTCTTGGAGCTTGACGAACTGGGGCCTCCTCGTGCTCTGGTTCTTTGTTAACCTTGTTGCACTTCTCTTCGATAGGATCCTCTGGCAAGTCTTCTGCTGGCTCAACTTCGGCTTCTTCATTGTATTCGACGGCCGCGGATCCAGAACTGCCAGCAGCTTCGGCCATTCGTGCCTCCTCCGCTTTGTCGGCAATATAAGCTAACTCCTCGTCGGTGGTGTAGCGAATGAGGTCATTCTCTTTCTCTGATGGGCCTCTCCTGACAATTATCAAACCATGCTCTCATGACATCCTATGGCGGTTCCTGCCATTCTCCTTCAAACCATGAGCATTGCATGCTGGCATCATTGCAATGATTCAATCCTTGTTGGAGTTGTTGCATAGCGGAACCACGCTTGCCGCCAACTTGAACTTGCCGGTGATGCGGAAGAGTTGATGGCAGAGGGTCGTATGATGCAACACTGTCAAGTTGGCGCCGAGCCTGGTGTGCAGCCGCATGATATATGCCGTATTTTTAAGTCTCAAGCACACCTTTTCATTTCTTGCAGAGGGGCGATGCGACGGCAAAGGAAATCAGCGCCCACTATCTCAATGATGAGGCCGGGGTCCATGAGGCGGAGGATGCGAGTCACGGCAATTGCGAGTTTCTCGTCATGGGTGTCAAAATGGCTCCAGTCCTTGTAGTGCTCTACTCTCTTCGTCCGGGGCTTGCAGAAATCTGGAAAATCATTTTCTTTGTTCCAGCACCAATCTCCTCGCCACTCGTTCCACTCCAGGTGCAATTGGCCACCAAGGTAGACCTCTTTGGCGCCACCTCTAGGAATCCAGGTGATGCTGCCAAAGAGAGCGTCTCCTTCGATGCGATGAAGAAGTGGCGGAACAAAGCTATGTTGGGCACTACTCCAACAAAGTTTTCACACATATGGGTGAATACGGACATACAAGTGACCACATTTGGAGTAAAATTTAAGAGGCAAAAACCGTACGTCCATATGATCTAAGAAAAGAAATCGGAAAAGGGAGGAACAATCCCATAGAAGAAATAGGCGATGAAAGAATGATACTTGTCCTTGGAGGGCTTGACGGTGCCTGGAAGCACCTACAGAGCGTTGTGGGCCATCGTCGCCTTCCCCCACATGTACGTGTATCGCGTGATCAGATCATTGGCATTCAACACCGGCGGAGAGAAGATAAGATTCTCCCTCCGCAGTGCTGCCATGACCTCCTTCCTCGCCTCTGCTTCTGGGTCGACCGGCTTCTCGGCTTTTTCAGCTTTCTTCGGCGCCATGGCAGCTCGGAGAAGATGGATTGGTGGGCAGCAAGGGCATCGCCCGGCGGAAATGGGATGCTCTGCTCTTGCGCAAGATTGAAGATGAGGCGGGTTGCTAGATTGCGGATGAAGGGGGTAAATGTGCAACGCCCCTCGCGGATGCCTTTTCTATGGGCAGGGTGCGGGGGCTGGATCTTTACCGTCCTATGTGGCTGCGCTTTTTCAGGTGCACTACCCTAGGCATCCTTTTCAGGCCACCTCTCCCACGTCATGCATTTAATGCATATTTGTGGGCGTGATGATTACGGCAGTTATTCTTCACCACATATGCCTCGCATGCGTGTGTGGCCTAGGCCCTCGGGCTCATGTCGGTGTACTAAGACATGGGTGCCTTAGTAACCTGACTTGTGCACAGGCAGTACTAGCCTCCTCAATGGCAAGGGGCTTGACGGAGAGTGACTCTAACAAGACTCGAGACTTGGTTGATAAAACCATGAAGAAGACCTCCAGACAGGTGATTGAGAAGTACTAGACTAGTACTGAAGATCAATATTCAGGTTGCCGGCAAGCTACATGCCGGCAAGCAAGGACCCGGCAAGCTCTATGCCGGCAAGCTCCCACTATGTTGCCACCGCTCCACCTTAGCGACCAGCCAGTCGCTTGTCAAATAGGTGTCGAGCGGGCAGGTAGTTAGGTGAGGCTTGTCTAGTCAAGTGTCAGCACGCTGTTAAAGAGATAACTTTATTGCCACCCGTCCCAGAGGTGTGGCAAAAAAGGTAGCTAGGCAAACAACATAGAAGGAGAGAAGATCCTTGCCAGAGAAGGTCCCCAGCACTACACCTCATGGTGCATTTTTAATGCGTTTCTCCTAACCAGTCGGAGTTAGGTATTTGGCACTGTAGCCACTATTTTCCTTATGTAATGACGGTTTTGCCACTGTGGTGACCCCTTCATCTATAAAAGGAGGCCCATGCCTACCTTTACAAAGGTCAGCACTTTGATCATTTACACGTGTAGCTGCACTTCCCGCGCACCTTGCGGGCAAGCTGTGCTCCTTGTAACTTGAGCTCAAACACATTCAATATACAAAGTAGGAGTAGGATTTTATGCCTCACGGCAGCCTGAACCTGGGTAAACGCTTGCATGGTTTGCTAATTCTGCTCTTTGTGTGTGTGGATCCCCATAGTCGAACCGTAAAGGGGCCGTTTCCGGTCCCATAGATCGTCATACGCACGGCACATACATATTCCATCCTCCTAGTGTGAATATGCAATGTTGTCCTTTTTATTCGTACATATTCCATCCTCCTATCATGCGGTTGCCTTACATCGAAGTAGTGTTCGTCTGTATCATGCATCAATGAGTTATGCAAAGCTAATTTTATTCCTTTTCTTGTGCTTTTGACTTCAGAAGGCAATTTCAAAAAAGAGGAAGGAAAAGAGTAAGTTAGGGGATGTTGGTGGTTCTCTGGACCAACGCAAATGGAGGCTCTCTAGATTTTCCACTAATACTGCTAGTGTCGTTGAAGTTCCAAGTCTATATGATGAGTTCATCTCCCCTACACCATCGCAGGTGCTTGCTCTAAGTTGACAGTGTGATAATTGGTTGCATGTTGCATATGGTGTCTAGCTTGTATTTCTTCTAATTTGATTAAATTGCACCAGCTGAGTTTATACGTTATACATGTGCATATGACATGCCTTTTTGTTTCTAGAATACACTGCATCTATCTATCACACGATGTTCTTACATAAAAGTATTATTATTGTGTATCCTGCATCAATCACTTATGGTGAGATACTTTTAATTTGGCAGTGTGATATTGGTTGCATCTTGCATTGATTTCTAGCTTGTACTACTTCTAATTTTTCGAAATGCCACTTATGACAAGTAGTTTTAACTTGGCAGAGTGATATTGGTTGCATCTTTCATATGGTTTGTAGCTTGCATTGCTTCTAATTTCTTGAAAATTCTTCTGCTTAGTTTACACATCGTAGGTGTGAATATGTCATGTCATCCTATTTTTCATACATATTCCATCCTCCTCATATGGTTGTCTTACATCAAAGTATTTCTTGTCTGTATCATGCATCAATGAGTTCTGAAGAGCAAATTTTATTCTTTTGTGTTGTAGGTATGGCTTGACATGGCAAAGTAAAAAAAAGAGCAAGGAAAAGAATATGGTAGGGGATGGTGTTACTCCTTGGGTGCAATGGAAAGGCGCTTCCCTCAAGATTCTACTGGTACTTATAGTGCAGTAAAAGGTCCAAGTCCACTGGCTAAATCTACAAACACAGTATCCCTTGCTCCACCAGCTGCAGCACCTCCTTCAACTATACCGACATCTCAATGAGTTACTCTTTTGAATGCTCCGCAAGTGGCATGTTCCCAAGCTGCCTTCACATCTAACACTACTTCCGAAGCATTGCTGACACTACAGGACTTGGCAAGATCAGATGAACCTCATGAGCATCAACACAAAGATGGTACTTGACCAAGTCAAGTTGCAGTTGCATGCTCCATTATATGTACTCTCACATTTTGATGTGCACTAACACTTTCCGTATTCGTTGTTGAACTAGCACATCGACGCAAGAGGAAACATACATCAGGGATAATGCTTGATAGGTTAACAAAATCTAAAGGAGGAAGTATGGAGATCCATTTTGAGGCAGGTTTAAAAAGGCCATGTGATGCTATAGAGTCAGCCAAGTTAGTATCAAAGGCAGCTGTTGCCGTTAGGTGTCATGCATGTATCCTCCCAATGTGGATCCAGTCCAGAAATGACAAAGACGATACCGAATTTAACACCTTCCTTGACCTCTGTAAGTAATTTTATTCATCGCAATTGGTAATATTGTCTTTCTCTACCCATACTTTCTAGCTTCTCCTAATGAGACTCCCATTCTTCTTTCAATAGATGAGGTTCAAGTTCGAGCCAAAAGATGATGCAACTAAACAAGCGCGCACTCATGTTTTTCAGTTTGCTCTGCGACAATATCGATATCACCTTAGAAAAACTCACTTTGAAGGCAAGGTAACAATGAAATTGCCCAAACATCTCCAGTGGAATATATTACGGACAAAGACTCGACAATGTTAAACACTGGTCTGATCTAAAGTATCAGGTAGGGTATATGTATGTGATCAGATCATGTATTGAACTCGTATTTATGTATGTGCCTTACAAGTCTATCTTCTTCTAAGCTAACTATCTGAAGAACAATACCAACCATTCTAAAGTGAAATTCCAACAGACAACAGGTCCTCATAGCTATATTGCACACTGCGAGGCTCCTGTAAATAGCTGCTATTTCCTTCTTTTTGTTGTCCCATATTATCGTATCTATATTGACTTGTTCCAAATATAGAGGAAAGCCCATGCGGACCAAAAAGAACCTGAACTGAATGTAGTGCAAATCTTCAAGGATTGTCACACCAGCAAGATGAAGGGCATGAGTACACCAGTTCAAGCCGTTGTTGTAAGTCCTTACTCCTCATGCCTTTGAACTGCTTGTTACTGTGATGTGTTCATTTAACTGATGGGTTTGCAGCCAATGTCAGTTACTCTCTTCACTTTTATACACAGTTGTCTTAACGTGTCATTTCACCTGACACGGTTTTAAAGAAAGGAAGATATTCTTTGGTCTTGATCTATAATCTAGTTGTGATGTTCACATGCCCAGACAATGATACAATAGCCCGTTTGTTTGATATCTGTTTGCCCATGATATGAATAATGTCATACTATGTTCATCCTATTTTAAACCATGTGTTGTAGGGTGGAACCCTAAGTGGAGATCTTTTCACACTTGGAGGAAAAAAAGGGATGAACACAAGAACACAAAAAGGAAATTCACTCAAACAAAACCCAATCACACATCCACTAGAATAGCATAGTTGAGATCCACAAGAATACAAGAACAATCCAAGGAAACAAGCAGAAAGGTAAGGTTCTTCCCACTCTGAAGGAGGTGAGGTCTTGATGATAGTCTTCTCCAAAAGGAGGTCTTGATATCCACTTGGGATCCTCTCCTAAGAGGTCTTGATCTCCAAGAGGAGTGGTAGAAGGAGCAAAGCTCTCTCAATGTCTCACATATACTTTGCTAACCCTAACAAATGACTTAGACACGGGATGTATAGCTAGAGGGAAGAACGGGACGACTTGAGAGGCAAGAAAGAACATCCACAACCGATTCCTGGGAGGGTCGTGCGCACGGGGTAAGTTGGGCCCGTGTGCATGGGGGTCCCGTGGGCATGGTACACACCCGTGCGCATGGGGTGCTGCAGTGGTGAGGGCCCATGCTCACTGGGAAGCGTGTCTTGGTTACAGAAGGTTTCTAGGAGGCCCGTGTGCATGGGGTCACCTGGGACCTGTTGTCTTCATCTTGATGGACTCCTTCTCCTTCCTTGAGGCCTTGGGGTCTTTCTCCTATGCCCATGGGATGCTCCTTAGATGCTAGGTGGTGTTCGTCCTCGTACCTAATGACATATAGCATGTTTTGCTGAGGTAGCATCCAAGTTCCATTCATATCCATATCTATCTCAAGTAGGAGTGAGTTCACCTTAGTTTCAATGGCTCGTGCTCGAGCTCTTATCATAGGTCCACGTGGTGCTTGATGAGTTGTAGTAGTGTCCATGGGGATGATGGAAGGATGATCCGCATCATCTCCCCCCCCCTTGGGAGAGATCCATCCTCGGATCGTGAACTTCATCACCATGGTATTGGGTGAAGTCCTTCACGTTGAAGATGTCGCTTATGTTGTACTTGTCGCGTGGGATGTCGATCTTGTAGGCCTTGTCATTGTAATGGACAATCACTTTAAAGGGTCCATCGGCTCGTGGTAGTAGCTTGGACTTGTGCTTGTTGGGCAAGCGGTCCTTGCGGAGGTGTAGCCATAGTAGACCGCCCGGTTTGAACACCATGGGGGTCTTGTTGATGTTGAGCTTGGTGGCGAGGTGGTGTACTTGACGCTCGATCGTGGACCTTGTATCTTCATGCATCTTCTTGAGATAACTTGCTCTTGCACTTGCGTCCACGTACGCTCGTTCTTGGAGAGGTAGAGGAAGGATGTCTGATATAGGGTAGAAACCCTAGGGCCGATCTTTCACGATTTGGGGGGGATCCCACGAAGAACACGACAAACGCACGGAGGAAAACACGAGGGGGGACACTCAAATAAATGAGAACAATCACACATGTGCAAGATCCATGAACACAAAGGGTGATACAAGATTCAAACAAAACAAAGGACGATACAAGAGGCGATAGTTCTTCCTGATCCGGAGACGGAGTATTGAATCCACGAGGGGGTATTCTCCTAGACGGAGGGCTTGAATCCACTTGGGGGATCTTCTCCTAGGTGGAGGACTTGGCCTCCAATGGAGTAGGTATCAACTGGATGAGCAAAGCTCTATCTCTCGTATGAGCTAAACCAATGCTAACCCTAAAATGTTGGAGGTGGAGGTGGAGGAGTATATATAGTCTAGAGCCACGAAGGGGTAAGTGAGAGGCGGAAATGGTACATGGGCCTCGGGCCCAATCTCTGTACAGAGACATGCGTCGGACGTCCGATGGGTGTCGATCGTCCGGTCGCTCGCGGGCATCCGGTCGTCTGGAGGAGGCCGGACTTCCGACATTTTGGCTTGGGTCCGATGGAACCGGATATCCGGACACTAACGGTCGTCCGGTGGCTGGAGGTGTCGGACGTCCGGTCTTCGTCGGTCGTCCGGGCGCTATAGGGCGCCTCAGTTGTAGTCGTTCTGGCTGGTTGATCTTCCAGGCATCGGATGTCCGGTAAGGACCGGTCGTTCGGTGGCTGATGATTATCGGACGTCCATCGTCTCGTCGGTCGTCCAACCGCTGTTAGCCCTTTCTCTTGTTCCTCGTGCTTGGTATCCTCGCGATCTTGTCCAATGCTCCTAGATGATCCATGGCCTTCCTCCTGGTTCCTGGACATGCGTAGCACATACGTTTGAGGTAGTAGCCATGTCTCACATGTGGAAAGTGACGGTTCGGAGAGGAGCGAGTTCACCTTGTGTCCAATGGTGTATGCTCGAGGTCTCGTCATATGTCCTCTTGGTGATAGAGGCGAGGGTGTCCCGATCTTTCGATGAGATGATAGCTATCGTTTTGGTGGAGTAGACTTTGACGATCCGACTACGAACATGCGAGGACGTCGCGCCTTAGCAATCGCTAAACCAACTCCGAGAGGTTATTGACCACGCCGGAGCACAATCAACCTGACCACGAGGGTCTATCTCCTGCAAGCAAATGAAGAACAAGCAAGAAACTAAGATTTGCAATCTGGATATCGCGAATATAAGATGAAAGCTTTATTGATCAAGGTGGGGTTCTGTGACGTCTTGGTCTGGTCGTTGAACACAAACGAAGTACGCGAAGTTGCAGCTATGGCGAACTTTTAATCTAAACAAAACCCAAGGAAATAGCTACTAGATGGATCTACTTATATAGGAGTAAGGGGTGGCGGCCAAGGAGGTGGGAGGACGTTCCAAGGCAGCCTAAAACTAACCCTAGGTCGTACAAGGCCAATGGGCCCAAGTGGAGGTGATGCAACACCTTTGACTTGTAGTTTGACTCGGATTCTGTTACAGCGTCAGATTGTTTCGATGACAACTCAACGCTCCGGATGAATTTGAAGGTGAAACCAATTGGGTTGGAAAGAGCATGAAATCTACTTTCCAACAAAAAAAGAATCACCCAATTCGGAGTCCGTATGAAATAGTTCTTGGCGTTTTGAGTCAGGTATATCTGTGCAGTCCGAATCTGAATCCAGAACGTGAGAGACTTGGACTCTATCTTCTCTTGGCCCAAAAGTGATGTGAGAGGACTTTTTGAACAGCACATAAACTTCTGTTTTTCCCTTATCTTCATATGTGGATTGTACAAATGTCCCATACACCTGCAATTAGACATGGCACAAAAGTTTGTGAAGTATTTTTGTCTTGGATGACATAAATAAATTATTGCATAGTTTGCATTAGAAATCACCTCACAAATATACATGTATGCAATATTTTTGGTCGTATCCAAGGTAGTCATGTCATCATCACTTGGGGAAAGATCCGACCTCGGATCGTAATCCTCATCACCATGGAAACGGTTGTCGTGGACGGATTGTAATTGGACGGAGTGGAAGTCATGGCGCAATCCAAGTACTTCAAGATGTCGTCGGGATGGTATACATGCAAAACAAGCAAACACAAGGGACACTTGGAAATACAATGATTAGCGCACATAAGGTGTCCATCAAGTAAGTACGAGTCCGTGCGACAAGATTGTTCATGGCAAGGCACAAGATGCTTATCCAAATGATGTAGAATGATATGTAATGCATTCATGGGAGCAAATGCATTCATTGTGCACACAAATGTATTGTGAATGTGATCAATGCAACCATTATGCAAAATGATGTCATAATGGGACGGTGTATCAAAAGCATGAACATGGTAATTGGTGCTTAATGTGATTATGTTATCATGCAATTGATAGTAGGCAATGTGATCATTATGTATGAATATGCCGTCAAGGAAGATCACAACAAATTTGCTAAGAAAGTGCACAAGCTCATATATCATGGATGACATAGAAATACAAGATGCAACAAGGCAATCATAATGTGAGTTAATCCATGCATAAGGTGCAAATTTGTTATGGGTGGTGTTGTACCATGGCTCAATGTCGTGGTAGAAGTGGTGGTCTGGTGGTGCTTCCAAAGTAGGTGTATCCACTGAGGTCGAGCACTCCTCAACTTGAAGGCCATAGGGTCCATCGCCAATGTCGGTTCTCCATCCAATAGATCTATCATGTAGACAAGAAAAAGGAGACAGCAATGAAAGAATGACCCATCCAATATGCATATTTGAGGATGGCTCAAAGGGAAGGAGTTCATCTTTAGGAATTTCTCGCAAATGTTGGTGTTGCACATCGTGTATGCCTTCACATAACCAATATGTCTCATGATGACACCGCCTTGTGAATCCTCCAAAACGAAAGAACATGACAAACACTTGGAAAAACAAATGAGGTTAGCGGAAATGCAAAATCAAACATTCGTGTGGTGAAATGCCCAACAAGTGTTTTCATCATTCTTATCATAAGAAAGTACAAGGGTCTAGGGCATGGTATGTAGGCATAAGATGCTAGAACAACCAAAGACATTAAGCGCAATCAAATAAGCATGCTTCACAAATAAGATGTCCAAGTCTCCAAGATCAATAAGCATAGCATGGTTGCACTCACTACAAGTGGATATGAGAGAGATAACTAATGGAGACAAGAGACAATGATCAAGACAAATCATGTGAGAGGCATGAATATATATGTCATCAACCTAATGCAGTGAGCAATTATGTATCATGGGTGATGCGACAAAGCAAGTGATCATAGGAAACAAGTCATGCTAGCCAGTAGTGCGAAGATGCAACAAGCTAGAAGGAATCATGGTAATCTTGTCATGTGGGCAAATAGTGGGCATATATAATGCACATGACATATCACAAGCATGAAAACAAGATATGAGTAATGTATCATCATTGTTTTGGCAAGAAGTCCTATGATAATAGCAATTGAACATCACGACTCTTCCAACACAAGAATCAACAATAGCATGAGGTACAAGGTAAACATGGCAATAACAACAAGGATCTCCACCAAGCATGCAAATACACATAGAAGTAGTATAATGGTGAATCATTGGTAAATGCAAGGAAGGGTCACAATTGCATGGCGAAGACATAGAAACAAGCATAACTTGCAACGTGAACACGGTAAAATTTGCATAAAATGACAAATGGTATATAGCCCATAGCCGTGTGAGAGCCAAGTAAAAGAAATGCGCGAAGTTCTTGCGCGAAGGGAACGGTGTGAAGGACAATCCATGGGATCCCAAATCATCGTTGCTCTCAAGAGCTCGTTTCGTCAACTTGTGGGATTGTGAGGTTGACAAGTATGCATGAGTACCTACACAAAACAAAGGCAAAGGGAAAATTGTGTGTGCGTGGTATATGTACACATCATCCATTATGATGTGCACGTGCATGTGTTGGTTAGCACAGAATATCCAATGCTCAAATAAATGAGATGCATGATATACGAACATGTCATCCATCATGATAGGTTTGTTGTTATGTATAACATAATGGAGACTCAAATTTTGTAATGCATCACTAGTAGTATCTAGAGCATTGTCATGAATGGGATGCATGTGGTGCACACAAGGGATGGAATCATGCAATATACAATAGTTTTCATGGCATGGCATATGAGATGAATTGCACAAATTTTGCAAAGGTAGCATAGCAATATCATCACAAGAGAAACACATACCAATAACCATCATCTCGTCATCTATGCCATAAGTGCAAATGGGATTTATTTTAATGGGGCATGCATAGTTACTATGTTTTGATTGTAATGATGTAATATGGGAGATCTCACTCATAGCATATGACAAGTTTAATGGATTGTCAAACATAATGTGACCAATAGAATTTTCACATGATATCCTATGGAGCATAGCATCACAACTACGCAATTGAACATGCTCATCATCATATTCATCATAAATAGGTGGCACATCTAATAATATTGAAGACATAGTATGTGGTGAATCCATATGGTGATCAACATCATGGAAGCAATCATTTGCAAGATAGTCCATTAGTGGGACAAGTGAAGGTCCATCACCTATATTACCTTTAGAGCTCCGCTCATGTATTGTAGGTGAGGTGTCAAAGATTGATGCTTGGTCAATATCTTCATCAACTTGATGGTACCATGTGGGGGGTGCATAATCGTCCATCATGGCCATCGGTTTGCTTATTGGATGTATGGACTTGTCGAGGATTGGCGCTTCCTCTTGTAGGAGATCTAGCACCAAAAAGCAAAAAAAACTTGGAGTAGAGGGTACATCGTTAGAAACCATAATGGCCTCACATGCCGTCTCAACTACCTCACTCAATAAGTGTTGTGGCTCACTCACTCCCGGTAAGATGCTTTCACTCATGTGGTTGGTGGAGTCACTCAAATGGCTCTCAACCTCACATAGGATGTGTGGCATGCTCTCAAGTGTGGGGCTAGTGGCGGTCACACTCATCCTCTCATATGAAATGCACTCAATGTCATATATGGTGGAGTCACCCATGTCACTCATGGGGTGGTGGCTCTCCTCACATGGCAATTGGGGCATCTCATCATATGTGGGTGTCGGAGAGATGTAGGTGCAAATGTCTCCATGTTCAACTCCTATCGCCGCCTTGGTTGAAGGGATAGTCCATGCTGAACTTCCTCATCCATAACGCTTCCAAAGATGAATGCCGTAGGAAGTGGCAAATCATCACTCTCCTCTAAGACCAAAGAGAATGTCTCATGTGTCGTTTCGTAGCCTGAATCGGAGTATGAGTCCCATTTGGGCACCGTCTTCATGTTGTTGAAGAGGTTCTCGCTCGACGCCATGGTCGAAGGGGATGACCCTTGCTCGACCGTCTTGTCGTCGTCTTGTATGAGGCCCATATGATGTGGCACCTCGTAGCTCGTCTCCATGACCGAAGGGAATTTCCCATGCTCGACCATCTTCCTTGAGGGGCTTCCGAAGATGGAAGTGTCATCCTTGCTTGTAGGTGGTCTCCTTGGACTTGATGATATCGATGTAGGCGTACTCATGGGAAGTAGGCGAAGATGTCGTACATCCAAAGGCGAAGATGCCTTGATATCACTTGGCGAAGATGCCGAAGTGGAGGTGGTAGCCGTGGCTTCCTTTTGGTGGTGCTTGTCTCGCGGTCTTCTCTTGTGCTCATGAAGGTTGGCCGTAGGTTGATGTAGAGCTTGTTGGGACTTGTAGGTTTGTGCTTGTTGAGCATCTTCATGTTGATGATGTCGTTGTCGGGCTTGAGCTCATAGTAGATGTCGTTCATCGTCAGTGCGCGCATGATGCTTGGAGGTGACTTGCCCTTCATGACGATGTGGATCACGAATGTGATGATGGTCGCCATGTAGATGTGGACGTGGATGAATTGCGCTTGCATCGCATGGGCGCTCCGAAGATTTGTGGCTCGCTCACCGCCGCCTTGAGGATGACGAAGGGGAAGAAGAAGACTTGTAGTCGGCCACCATATCTCATAGTTGATCCTTTAGCTCATCCAACTTGGTGTCGATGTAGTCCCTTTTCCTTGCTTCAGAGTGATGTATGTCGATGGCGAGGTTGTCAATGCACTTTCGCAAGGTAGATTGTGCACCGTGCATTTGTCATTGTAGTTCGACGGTGTGAGTGTTGGTGACGTAGTTGTTCACGCCGTCGTTGTCATCGAAGACCGGAGATGAAATGCTTTGCCTATCCATCACAGGACTAGAGCAAATGTGAGTGGAATAAAGGAAAGAACTACCCCAATGTACCTTATCCAATGTTGAAAATGGATCAATGGTCACTCTATAGTGTAGCAAGGAAATAACACAATTAGTACCGGATATTGTCAATTCTCACACCTACACAATAAAGCTTTGGGTGGAGCTTGGTGAGGATAGTGGCACAAAAACTGATGCAAAATGTTAGCAAGAGTCAATAATGTTGAAAGAGATTCACAAATTCGCAAGTGAAACAAGTAGACCAATAGCAATGAATGGCACACGAAAACACACACACGGATAGATAAATGGGGTCGTGCAACCAAGGAATGAGCACAAAATGTTGAATCCACGAAAAACGCTCGTGTTGCACAACTCTAGAGATACGCTAGCACAATTGCTCTATAGGCGGATACGACACTTGTGCACAACCTATAAGATGCAAAATGTATCAACTTTCTATGCCAAGTATGCTATTATGTACGATGTTCCGGTGTTTTGCACACGATGATCCAAAATGATCAATATGGTAGTATGATATGCAATGTGGTGACGCTATGGCTATTGCTTACAAGCTCTTTGTTTTTCTCTTTGCTTAAAAGCTTATTCTTTTTTTTTCTTTTGATATGGCCACTATGCGAAATTGCACAAACCAAGATAGCAATTTTGTATATGCGGGAACAATCTTTGTGACACAAGAGATGATATGATGATACCATGATGAGGATACCAAAATGATATGGTACGTACGCAATGGAAGGTGTAGATCGATGATCACTAATGTGCACAAGTAACGTTGCAGGCAATACTCAATGGCTAGTCTCGATAGGCAAGTGACGCAAAATGGGCTAGGGGTTATCAATACAATGGCAAGAATAATGTACAATGATGGGATACCATGATACCAAGATGATATAGAGGTTACCGTTCCTTGCTTACAGTTAGGGTGTCAAAATGGTGAAGGTTGTCGATGTCGAATCCTTGGTGAAGTTGATCGTAGGTGTTGTGGATGTAGAACCGTTCCTAATTAGCCGGAACACCTTAGGAAACGGAAAAACCGCGAACTCAAAATCTCAAAGGCAAATGTCAAATGGTGGTAGCAGAATGCGGTGGTGGTTTTGCGGAAACTCAAAGGGATTGCGGAAATGCAATGATGGGTTATGCGAGTCGGAGTTGAAGTCACGGTCCCTAAGTAGCCGAAACACCTTAGGAGACACAACACACAACTCAAACAAGCTCAAACAAAATTGGGTTAAGTTGACGTGGCGGAAGTGTATGGTGGTGGTTGATGAAGAAGTAATCGTCTCTAAGTAGCCGAAACACCTTAGGAGACTCGAATCACTACTCAAGCAACCACTAATGCTATAGGGAACAAAATGGGTTAGGTTATAGAAGTCGGTGGTGGTAAAGCGGATGATATGGTGGAAGGCCTAGGCAAAGATGCCAAAGTTCCAAAGATTTGATGAAGTCAAATGATGGTGGTGGTATTTTTGTGGGATGGGGGGGTGTCAATAGCTTCAAAACGAGCTAAAGAACGTCCAAATCGGACTCTGGATGAATTAGTTATGGGCGAAACAAAATTTCAGCGAAGTTAGTTTTCTGGGCTACCGGACGTCCGAGGATTTGGCTCGGGTTCGGGGTGTCGGATTTCCGGTAAATACCGGTCGTCCGGTGGTTCCGGGGGCTCCGGACGTCCGGTAAAGTGTCGGTCATCTGGTGGGTCTGGGTCAACTTGGGATTTCGGATCCGGGACGCGATTTTGGGCGGAAAATGGAGATTTTGGGATCAAAATTGATGAGATTTCGTGGATGAAAGATGGGGAAACTTGTGGAGATGCTAGATCCACTCGAAACACAGCAAATCCATGGATCAAAATCAACAAAACATCATCAAACCAAGAAATCACAAAAAAAATTGGGGCTATTTTTTGTGGGGATTTTCAAAATTTAGGATGAAATCAAGCAAAACAAGGCTAGAAAATGGTGGGGGGGGGGGACTCCAAATTCATTATCAACGTGGCTTATGATACCAAGATGATGTAGGGTAGAAACCCTAGGGCCGATCTTTCATGATTTGGAGGGGATCTGATAGAGGCGAGGGTGTCCCGATCTTTCGATGAGATGATAGCTATCGTTTTTGGTGGAGTAGACTTTGACGATCCGACTACGAACGTGCGAGGACGTCGCGCCTTAGCAATCGCTAAACCACCTCCGAGAGGTTATTGACCACGCCGGAGCACAATCAACCTGACCATGAGGGTCTATCTCCTGCAAGCAAACGAAGAACAAGCAAGAAACTAAGATTTGCAATCTGGATATTGCGAATATAAGATGAAAGCTTTATTGATCAAGGTGGGGTTCTGTGACGTCTTGGTCTGGTCGTTGAACACAAACGAAGTACGCGAAGTTGCAGCTATGGCGAACTTTTAATCTAAACAAAACCCAAAGTCTAAACGGTGCCCTAAGGGCTGTATATATGGAGGAAGAGGAGGGAATTTCGTGGCCCTTGAAGGAGGGGTCCGAAACCAACCCTATCTCTTGTTTCCCCACACATACGGACTCTAAAAACAGCCTATACTCAAGTATTTCGAAGTTACATGGGCCTGGCCCAATAATATGGTGACGCAGCACCTATAATAGCCTCTGGACAAAATTTATGAAGTGACATCTTGTATATTTCGTCCAAGGCTTCCTGCACTCATTATGGTGGCTTCAAAGTCCTGAAATCATCACTTGTAACTCCGTTCTTGTTCCCCTTGTGCATGCCATCATCTCCATGCTTGAACTTGCTCCAAGGTTCCTCTTTCTTGTCCAAGCTAGGCCCTTCATTTGTAAGCAAAACAAATGTATCCAATTTAGGCAGCATCATATTCTCATGAACTTTAGAATCATTACCAAGAAACGAAAGTACCTGATATTTTAATTGGCGTGCGCGAGCTCTAGTAATTGGTCCAGTATGTATAGAAGCAGGGGTTGTGGGTGTAACAATGGTATTGATGTCCTCATCATCCTCCCCTTCTTGAAATGAAGTCGTCCTCGACGGAAGCTCATCTTCCTCACCCAAATAAGGCTTCAGATCTGCAATGTTAATAGTGGGACTAACCCCAAAATCTGCAGGCAGCTCAAGTTTATATGCATTATCATTTATTTTCTCTAACACCTTAAAAGGACCATCAGCACGTGGCATTAGCTTTGATTTGCGCAAATCAGGAAATCTATCCTTACGCAAATGTAACCAAACAAGATCTCCAGGTGCAAACACAACATGTTTTCTACCCTTATCTCCAGCAAGTTTATATTTAGCATTCATACGCTCAATGTTCTCCTTAGTTAACTCATGCATTTTTAAGATCAATTCAGCACGTTGTTTAGCATCAAAATTAACCTTCTCCGAAGATGGAAGAGGCAACAAATCAATTGGTGCACGAGGAAGGAAACCATACACAATTTCAAAAGGACACATCTTAGTAGTAGAATGCAATGAACGATTATAAGCAAATTCAATATGAGGCAAGCATTCTTCCCACATTTTCTTGTTATTCTTCAAAACAGCCCTAGGCATAGTAGACAATGTTCTATTGACTACTTCAGTTTGTCCATCAGTTTGGGGGTGACATGTAGTACTAAAAAGCAGTTTAGTCCCCAACTTAGCCCATAAACATCTCCAAAAGTGGCTAAGAAATTTAGTATCACGATCTGAAACAATAGTATTTGGCACACCATGCAAGCGTATAATTTCACGAAAGAACAAATCAGCAACATTAACAGCATCATCGCTTTTATGACATGGTATAAAGTGTGCCATTTTCGAGAACCTATCCACGACAACAAATATGCTATCCCTCCCCTTCTTTGTTCGAGGTAAACCTAAAACAAAGTCCATAGATATATCCTCCCAAGGAACACTATGATGAGGACATCAATACCATTGTTACACCCACAGCCCCTGCTTCTATACATACTGGACCAATTACTAGAGCTCGCGCATGCCAATTAAAATATCATGTACTTTCGTTTCTTGGTAATGATTCTAAAGTTCATGAGAATATGATGCTGCCTAAATTGGATACATTTGTTTTGCTTACAAATGAAGGGCCTAGCTTGGACAAGAAAGAGGAACCTTGGAGCAAGTTCAAGCATGGAGATGATGGCATGCACAAGGGGAACAAGAACGGAGTTACAAGTGATGATTTCTGGACTTTGAAGCCACCATAATGAGTGCAGGAAGCCTTGGACGAAATATACAAGATGTCACTTCATAAATTTCGTCCAGAGGCTATTATAGGTGCTGCGTCACCTTATTATTGGGCCAGGCCCATGTAATTTCGAAATACTTGAGTATAGGCTGTTTTTAGAGTCCGTATGTGTGGGGAAACAAGAGATAGGGTTGGTTTCGGACCCCTCCTTCAAGGGCCACGAAATCCCCTCCTCTTCCTCCATATATACAGCCCTTAGGGCACCGTTTAGACTTTGGGTTTTGTTTAGATTAAAAGTTCGCCATAGCTGCAACTTCGCGTACTTCGTTTGTGTTCAACGACCAGACCAAGACGTCACAGAACCCCACCTTGATCAATAAAGCTTTCATCTTATATTCGCAATATCCAGATTACAAATCTTAGTTTCTTGCTTGTTCTTTGTTTGCTTGCAGGAGATAGACAAAGAGGAAGGCACGTCTTATGGAAAGACGTCAGCGAACTCCTGCAAAATGTTAGTGACCGCAGGAGGCAAAGAGGAAGGCACGTCCTCGAATGAAAATAACGCCTCTTTGCACACAAAAGCATAGCAAACAGAATTGCTGAAATCTAGATCATCAATATCAGATTTGGTGGCAAGTAAGCATGCACTTTTCAATTTAATTTCAGAAGCAACACTAGATGGTTTATTATTAGGCTTCATTTGTTGCTCAAATTCTTTTGCCACAATCTGATTTTCACTCTTATTTTTCTCCTGTTTTGCTTTACTAGCTCTATTAATATCATCTTTCAAAATAGAATCAGGAGTCATAGGAAGCAAAGTAATATGTTTATCCTTATGAACAAGAGTATACTGATTGTTTCTACCATGGTGTACAGAATTTTTATCAAATTGCCATGGTCTACCAAGTAATAATGAACATGCTTGCATGGGTACCACATCACAATCAACATAATCAGCATATGTAGAGATACTAAAATGCACACGAACAGTACGTGTTACCTTAACCTTGCCGCTGTTGTTGAACCATTGGATATAGTAAGGATGTGGATGTGGTCTTGTGGTGAGAGATAGCTTCTCCACCATCTCCATGCTAGCCAAGTTATGATAGAGGCGAGGGTGTCCCGATCTTTCGATGAGATGATAGCTATCGTTTTTGGTGGAGTAGACTTTGACGATCCGACTACGAACGTGCGAGGACGTCGCGCCTTAGCAATCGCTAAACCAACTCCGAGAGGTTATTGACCACGCCGGAGCACAATCAACCTGACCACGAGGGTCTATCTCCTGCAAGCAAACGAAGAACAAGCAAGAAACTAAGATTTGCAATCTGGATATTGCGAATATAAGATGAAAGCTTTATTGATCAAGGTGGGGTTCTGTGACGTCTTGGTCTGGTCGTTGAACACAAACGAAGTACGCGAAGTTGCAGCTATGGCGAACTTTTAATCTAAACAAAACCCAAAGTCTAAACGGTGCCCTAAGGGCTGAATATATGGAGGAAGAGGAGGGGATTTCGTGGCCCTTGAAGGAGGGGTCCGAAACCAACCCTATCTCTTGTTTCCCCACACATACGGACTCTAAAAACAGCCTATACTCAAGTATTTCGAAATTACATGGGCCTGGCCCAATAATAAGGTGACGCAGCACCTATAATAGCCTCTGGACGAAATTTATGAAGTGACATCTTGTATATTTCGTCCAAGGCTTCCTGCACTCATTATGGCGGCTTCAAAGTCCTGAAATCATCACTTGTAACTCCGTTCTTGTTCCCCTTGTGCATGCCATCATCTCCATGCTTGAACTTGCTCCAAGGTTCCTCTTTCTTGTCCAAGCTAGGCCCTTCATTTGTAAGCAAAACAAATGTATCCAATTTAGGCAGCATCATATTCTTATGAACTTTAGAATCATTACCAAGAAACGAAAGTACCTGATATTTTAATTGGTGTGCGCGAGCTCTAGTAATTGGTCCAGTATGTATAGAAGCAGGGGCTGTGGGTGTAACAATGGTATTGATGTCCTCATCATCCTCCCCTTCTTGAAATGAAGTCGTCCTCGACGCAAGCTCATCTTCCTCACCCAAATAAGGCTTCAGATCTGCAATGTGAAAAGTGGGACTAACCCCAAAATCTGCAGGCAGCTCAAGTTTATATGCATTATCATTTATTTTCTCTAACACCTTAAAAGGACCATCAGCACGTGGCATTAGCTTTGATTTGCGCAAATCAGGAAATCTATCCTTACGCAAATGTAACCAAACAAGATCTCCAGGTGCAAACACAACATGTTTTCTACCCTTATCTCCAGCAAGTTTATATTTAGCATTCATACGCTCAATGTTCTCCTTAGTTAACTCATGCATTTTTAAGATCAATTCAGCACGTTGTTTAGCATCAAAATTAACCTTCTCCGAAGATGGATGAGGCAACAAATCAATTGGTGCACGAGGAAGGAAACCATACACAATTTCAAAAGGACACATCTTAGTAGTAGAATGCAATGAACGATTATAAGCAAATTCAATATGAGGCAAGCATTCTTCCCACATTTTCTTGTTATTCTTCAAAACAGCCCTAAGCATAGTAGACAATGTTCTATTGACTACTTCAGTTTGTCCATCAGTTTGGGGGTGACATGTAGTACTAAAAAGCAGTTTAGTCCCCAACTTAGCCCATAAACATCTCCAAAAGTGGCTAAGAAATTTAGTATCACGATCTGAAACAATAGTATTTGGCACACCATGCAAGCGTATAATTTCACGAAAGAACAAATCAGCAACATTAACAGCATCATCGCTTTTATGACATGGTATAAAGTGTGCCATTTTCGAGAACCTATCCACGACAAGAAATATGCTATCCCTCCCCTTCTTTGTTCGAGGTAAACCTAAAACAAAGTCCATAGATATATCCTCCCAAGGAACACTAGGTACAGGCAAAGGCATATATAAACCATGAGGATTGAGTCGTGACTTAGCTTTTTGACATGTAGTGCAGCGAGCAACAAAACGCTCAACATCCCGTCTCATCTTTGGCCAAAAGAAATGTGTAGCAAGTATATCCTCCGTCTTCTTCACGCCAAAGTGTCCCATTAATCCTCCTCCATGCGCCTCCTGCAACAACAAAAGACGAACAGAGCTAGCTGGAATGCATAGCTTGTTAGCACGAAACACAAATCCATCGTTAACGACGAACTTGTTTGATAGAGGCGAGGGTGTCCCGATCTTTCGATGAGATGATAGCTATCGTTTTTGGTGGAGTAGACTTTGACGATCCGACTACGAACGTGCGAGGACGTCGCGCCTTAGCAATCGCTAAACCAACTCCGAGAGGTTATTGACCACGCCGGAGCACAATCAACCTGACCACGAGGGTCTACCTCCTGCAAGCAAACGAAGAACAAGCAAGAAACTAAGATTTGCAATCTGGATATTGCGAATATAAGATGAAAGCTTTATTGATCAAGGTGGGGTTCTGTGACGTCTTGGTCTGGTCGTTGAACACAAACGAAGTACGCGAAGTTGCAGCTATGGCGAACTTTTAATCTAAACAAAACCCAAAGTCTAAACGGTGCCCTAAGGGCTGTATATATGGAGGAAGAGGAGGGGATTTCGTGGCCCTTGAAGGAGGGGTCCGAAACCAACCCTATCACTTGTTTCCCCACACATACGGACTCTAAAAACAGCCTATACTCAAGTATTTCGAAATTACATGGGCCTGGCCCAATAATAAGGTGACGCAGCACCTATAATAGCCTCTGGACGAAATTTATGAAGTGACATCTTGTATATTTTGTCCAAGGCTTCCTGCACTCATTATGGTGGCTTCAAAGTCCTGAAATCATCACTTGTAACTCCGTTCTTGTTCCCCTTGTGCATGCCATCATCTCCATGCTTGAACTTGCTCCAAGGTTCCTCTTTCTTGTCCAAGCTAGGCCCTTCATTTGTAAGCAAAACAAATGTATCCAATTTAGGCAGCATCATATTCTCATGAACTTTAGAATCATTACCAAGAAACGAAAGTACCTGATATTTTAATTGGCGTGCGCGAGCTCTAGTAATTGGTCCAGTATGTATAGAAGCAGGGGTTGTGGTTGTAACAATGGTATTGATGTCCTCATCATCCTCCCCTTCTTGAAATGAAGTCGTCCTCGACGGAAGCTCATCTTCCTCACCCAAATAAGGCTTCAGATCTGCAATGTTAAAAGTGGGACTAACCCCAAAATCTGCAGGCAGCTCAAGTTTATATGCATTATCATTTATTTTCTCTAACACCTTAAAAGGACCATCAGCACGTGGCATTAGCTTTGATTTGCGCAAATCAGGAAATCTATCCTTACGCAAATGTAACCAAACAAGAGCTCCAGGTGCAAACACAACATGTTTTCTACCCTTATCTCCAGCAAGTTTATATTTAGCATTCATACGCTCAATGTTCTCCTTAGTTAACTCATGCATTTTTAAGATCAATTCAGCACGTTGTTTAGCATCAAAATTAACCTTCTCCGAAGATGGAAGAGGCAACAAATCAATTGGTGCACGAGGAAGGAAACCATACACAATTTCAAAAGGACACATCTTAGTAGTAGAATGCAATGAACGATTATAAGCAAATTCAATATGAGGCAAGCATTCTTCCCACATTTTCTTGTTATTCTTCAAAACAGCCCTAAGCATAGTAGACAATGTTCTATTGACTACTTCAGTTTGTCCATCAGTTTGGGAGTGACATGTAGTACTAAAAAGCAGTTTAGTCCCCAACTTAGCCCATAAACATCTCCAAAAGTGGCTAAGAAATTTAGTATCACGATCTGAAACAATAGTATTTGGCACACCATGCAAGCGTATAATTTCACGAAAGAACAAATCAGCAACATTAACAGCATCATCGCTTTTATGACATGGTATAAAGTGTGCCATTTTCGAGAACCTATCCACGACAACAAATATGCTATCCCTCCCCTTCTTTGTTCGAGGTAAACCTAAAACAAAGTCCTCGAATGAAAATAACGCCTCTTTGCACACAAAAGCATAGCAAACAGAATTGCTGAAATCTAGATCATCAATATCAGATTTGGTGGCAAGTAAGCATGCACTTTTCAATTTAATTTCAGAAGCAACACTAGATGGTTTATTATTAGGCTTCATTTGTTGCTCAAATTCTTTTGCCACAATCTGATTTTCACTCTTATTTTTCTCCTGTTTTGCTTTACTCGCTCTATTAATATCATCTTTCAAAATAGAATCAGGAGTCATAGGAAGCAAAGTAATATGTTTATCCTTATGAACAAGAGTATACTGATTGTTTCTACCATGGTGTACAGAATTTTTATCAAATTGCCATGGTCTACCAAGTAATAATGAACATGCTTGCATGGGTACCACATCACAATCAACATAATCAGCATATGTAGAGATACTAAAATGCACACGAACAGTACGTGTTACCTTAACCTTGCCGCTGTTGTTGAACCATTGGATATAGTAAGGATGTGGATGTGGTCTTGTGGTGAGAGATAGCTTCTCCACCATCTCCATGCTAGCCAAGTTGTTGCAGCTCCCTCCATCTATGATGACGCGAACAGAACGTTCCTTCACAACTCCCTTTGTATGGAACAAATTATGCCTCTGATTTTGCTCAGCTTGTGTGACCTGCACACTCAAAACACGTTGAGCAACTAAACATTCATACCTGTCAGCGTCTTCAGGAGCCATGTATTGCGTCTCATGATCAGAATCATCTCCACTGTGTTCTTCACTTGTAATAAGAGCCAAAGTCACCTCATCATAGTCACTAGCGGACTCATACCCACCATCCTCAGTAGCAATCATAACACGCGGAGATTGGCATTCTCTCGCATAATGACCTCTTCCCTTACAACGACGACAAATAATATCATGTGTGTGCCCTGTTGATGCCATAGATGAAGAAGAGCTCTGGGCAGGCCCAGAAGGTGTACTCTTGGCAGATGGTGGTGGTGGTGCCTGTTTTCTTGTATCTCGGTTGGAATTGGCGGCTGAAGTCAGTGGTGCCGCAGTAGGACGTGTGGGAGTAGAGGAGGCACGCGGTGTCCATGATGAAGATCGACCTGCAGAAAAATTAGTTCGCGCCAATGCCTGTCGATCCTGCACTTCACGTTCAGCTTTACAAGCAAGATGGAATAAACGAGTGATATTATTATACTCCTTATACTCTAGAATGGTCTGAATCTCTCTATTTAATCCACCCATGAAACATGCAAGCATAGCTTCATTCTCCTCAACAATACCACATCTAATCATGCCAGTTTGTAATTCCTGATAATATTCTTCTACAGAATTTTTTCCTTGTTCGTCATGTTCTCCCAGTCAATCTCGTCGGCTTGTGATCCTGCCATGGTTAGCAGCAATAGAAACACACGAGAATATGATCCTACAGACTACTAGAAAGTGGTGGTGGTGTGGTGTGGTGTCACAAATCCGTCAAGCAAATCTCAAATTCTTACCCAGCAGCAGGTGGTGATCGGCAACCTTTGTAGTCAAAACTCTCAGAGCTTGGACAGAGCGATTGCCAGGTGGTGTCAAACGCACGATGTCGATGTATGTGGAGCTGGGAAGGCTTATGATATGGTAGCAAAAAGGGTCAGCAATAATCAATTCAGAGATGCAATGTTGAATAAACTCTCAACGACGGTACTGTGCTGGTCCTAGGCTAGACCGTGCTAGAGACGCGAGCCTAGAACACTAACAAAAATCACGGCGTTGCACGTAAACAAGGGAGGAGCACACTCTGAATTTTTTTTTTTTGCACTTTTTTTTTTTGCTCCGCAACAAATTTTTTTTTCGAAAAAGTCTACAAATGGTCTAAAAATTGCCTAGCCAGAATTTTCCAGACTTAGTTTTTTTTTTTTTAAACTGGAACTATTTTTCTTCTGCGGGTAGCACAAAAATTGGGGAATCCGACTTGTTCACGACTCGTAGTATCGCGTGATCTGGAACTCTAAAATAAAGGAATAAATACTGGACTCGGACTAGGACTGGTGGCAGAGATGAATCTGGTGGAACTCGGACTGGTGATGGTATATGACGGTAGTATATGTGGGCTCGGATTGGTGGTGGTATATGGACTCGGATCGGTGGTGGTATATGGACTCGGATCGATGGTGGTATATGGACTCAGAGAAATAGCAGGTAAGCTGTGGTGGTATATGGTAGGGGCGATGATGATGGTGCGGCGGCGGCGTGACAACTTGTGAACAGAACTCGAAACTCTAAAGAACTAGACGCTAAGACCAGCAACTTGACACGACGATGCAACCGCAAATTCAACAAAGCAAAAACCCTAAAAAGATTATGCAAAGGCTCAGATTGGTTCGGGTATGATGAACTAACCCTAATTTTTTTTTTTGGCTTTTTCCTGGACTGTAGGTATGAAGAACAGACTCAATCTAAACTACGAAAAACTGTAAATCTCACCGAGCAACCTGGGAATCTGATACCACTTGATAGAGGCGAGGGTGTCCCGATCTTTCGATGAGATGATAGCTATCGTTTTTGGTGGAGTAGACTTTGACGATCCGACTACGAACGTGCGAGGACGTCGCGCCTTAGCAATCGCTAAACCACCTCCGAGAGGTTATTGACCACGCCGGAGCACAATCAACCTGACCACGAGGGTCTATCTCCTGCAAGCAAACGAAGAACAAGCAAGAAACTAAGATTTGCAATCTGGATATTGCGAATATAAGATGAAAGCTTTATTGATCAAGGTGGGGTTCTGTGACGTCTTGGTCTGGTCGTTGAACACAAACGAAGTACGCGAAGTTGCAGCTATGGCGAACTTTTAATCTAAACAAAACCCAAAGTCTAAACGGTGCCCTAAGGGCTGTATATATGGAGGAAGAGGAGGGAATTTCGTGGCCCTTGAAGGAGGGGTCCGAAACCAACCCTATCTCTTGTTTCCCCACACATACGGACTCTAAAAACAGCCTATACTCAAGTATTTCGAAATTACATGGGCCTGGCCCAATAATATGGTGATGCAGCACCTATAATAGCCTCTGGACAAAATTTATGAAGTGACATCTTGTATATTTCGTCCAAGGCTTCCTGCACTCATTATGGTGGCTTCAAAGTCCTGAAATAATCACTTGTAACTCCGTTCTTGTTCCCCTTGTGCATGCCATCATCTCCATGCTTGAACTTGCTCCAAGGTTCCTCTTTCTTGTCCAAGCTAGGCCCTTCATTTGTAAGCAAAACAAATGTATCCAATTTAGGCAGCATCATATTCTCATGAACTTTAGAATCATTACCAAGAAACGAAAGTACCTGATATTTTAATTGGCGTGCGCGAGCTCTAGTAATTGGTCCAGTATGTATAGAAGCAGGGGTTGTGGGTGTAACAATGGTATTGATGTCCTCATCAGGATCCCACAAAGAACACGACAAACACACGGAGGAAAACATGAGGAGGAACACTCAAATCAACGAGAAAAATCACACATGTGCTAGATCCATGAACACAAAGGGTGATATAAGATTCAAACGCAACAAAGGACGATACAAGAGGCGGTAGTTCTTCCCGATCCAGAGACGGGGTCTTGAATCCATGAGGGGATCTTCTCCTAGACAGAGGGCTTGAATCCACTTGGGGGATCTTCTCCTAGGTGGAGGACTTGGCCTCCAATGGAGTAGGTATCAAGTGGATGAGCAAAACTCTATCTCTCTTATGAGCTAAACCAATGCTAACCCTAAAATGGTAGAGGTGGAGGAGTATATATAGTCTAGAGCCACGAAGGGGTAAGTGAGGGGCGGAAAGGGTACAAGGGCCTCGGGCCCGATCTCTGTACACTGACAGGCGTCGGACGTCCGACGAGTGTCGGTCGTCCGGTCTCTCGCGGGTGTCCAGTCGTCCGGAGGAGGCCGGACTTCTGACTTTCTGGTTCGGGTTCGGTGGCTCCGGATATCTGGACGCTGACGGTCGTCCAGTGGCTAGAGGTGTCGTACGTCTGGTCTTGGTCGGTCATCCGAGCGCTGTAGGGTGCCTTAGCTGTAGTCGTTCTGGCTGGCTGATATTCCAAGGATCGGATGTCCAGTAAGGACCGGTCGTCCGGTGGCTGATGATTGTCGGACGTCCGTCGTCTTGTCGGTTGTCCGGCCGCTGTCAGCCCTTTCTCTTGTTCCTCGCACTTGGTGTCCTCGCCATGTTGTCCAATGCTCCTAGATGATCCATGGCCTTCCTCCTGGTTCCTGGACATGCATAGCACATACGTTTGAGGTAGTAGCCATGTCTCACATGTGGAAAGTGATGGTTCGAAGAGGAATGAGTTCACCTTGTGTCCAATGGTGTATGTTCGCGGTCTCGTCATATGTCCTCCTGGGTCTTGGGGAGTCGTCATAGTGTATATGGGGATGACCATAGGATGCTCCACATCAATGTCCAAGGGCGACAATGGGTTGAAGCCGTAGACGACCTCGAAGGGGGACTTGCTGGTAGTAGAGTGTCTTGCGTGGTTGTAGGCATACTCAGCGATGGGTAAGCACTCCTCCCACTCCTTGATGTTCTTCTTGATCAACACGCGTAGGAGAGTAGATAGCGTCCGGTTGGTGACTTCCGTTTGGCCATCGGTTTGGGGGTGATAGTCCATCGAGAATAGTATCTTGATGCCGAGCTTGGCGCATAGTGCCTTCCAAAAGTAGCTTAGGAACTTGACGTCGCGGTCAGACACAATTGTCCTTGGCACTCCATGTAACCTCAAGATTTCCCTACAAAAGAGATTTGCAACATGTGAAGCATCGTCTATCTTATTGCATGAGATGAAATGTGACATTTTAGAGAATCGGTCCACAACAACAAATATTGAATCCTTTCTGTTTAGATCCTAGGTAATCCAAGCAAAAAATCCATGCTAATATCTTCCCATGGTTGATATGGAATAGGAAGTGGCATATGTAAACCATGAGATTGAGCTTGTGACTTAGCTTTGCGGCATGTAGAGCACCGTTTGGTGAAGTGTGCAACGTCACAAAACATCTTAGGACAAAAGTACTTGAAGGCGAGTGTGGCAAAGGTCTTGTCGTGCCCGAAATGTCCCATAAGTCCTCCGCCATGAGACTCTTGCAAAAGTAACAAACGATGGGAAGACTCGGGTATACAAAGTTTGTTAGCGCGCATAAAATAGCCATTCTTGAGGTAATAGTTCTCCCAACAAGTGTTAGCAAGACATTGGATATAAGGAATCACAATCAAAGGATCATGTGCATATAAATCTTTTACATGCTCAAAGTCGATAACATTCAATTCAAGTTGAGTAACTAACATGCACTTGTGAGAAAGGCTATCCGCCACAACATTTTCTTTACCCTCAATGTACTTGATTATATAAGGAAAAGATTCAATGAATTCACTCCACTTAGCATGTCGTTTATTCAACTTTGTTTGACCTTTAAGGTATTTAAGAGTATCATGATAGGTATGTATGACAAATTCATGTGGGCGAAGGTAATACTCCTAAACATGCAATACTCGCACTAAAGGATATAATTCTTTGTCATAGATGGGATGGTTGAGTTGACCTCCGGAAATTTTTTCATTAAAATATGCAATGGGTCGCTTTTCTTGCATCAAAACTCCACCAATACTATTAGCGCTAGCATCACAATGGACCTCAAATGTCTTGTTAAAATTAGGCAATGTAAGTATTGGGGCATGTGTAAGCAAAGATTTGAGCTCATCAAATATGATAGATTGAGAGGGTCCCCAAACAAAGGGTGCATTTTTCTTACTCAAGGCATGCAAAGGTGATGCAATAGTGCCAAAGTCCTTAACGAATCGACTGTAGAACCAGCTAGGCCAAGGAAACTACGCACTTGTTGCAAATTAGTTGGTTGTGGCCAAGTTTTAATTGCTTCTATTTTAGACTCATCAACATGAACACCCTTAGAGGACACAACAAAGCCCAAGAAAACAAGCTTGTCAACACCAAAAGTGCATTTCTCCATGTTAGCATAAAGACGCTCGTTTCTAAGAAATTGCAAAACATCCCTAATGGGTGACATGATCTTCTAGCGATTCGCTAAACACAAGTATATCGTCAAAGTAGACCACAACACATATGCCAATGAATTTGAGAAGAAGATAGTGCATCACATGCATGAAAGTGCCGGGTGCTTTCGATAAGCCCATAGGCATAACTAACCACTCGTACAAGCCAAATTTCATTTTAAAAGCGGTTTTCCATTCATCACCTTGTTGAATACGAATTTGGTAATAGCCACTTTTAAGATCAATTTTTGAGAAAATGGTGGCGCCGCTAAGCTCATCTAGCATATCTTCAAGGCATGGAATGGGGTGTCTATAGCGAACGGTGATAGCATTTATGGGACGACAATCGGAACACATGTGAAAACTACCATCTTTCTTAGGCACAAGAATAGTCGGAATGGCACAAGGGCTTAAGCTTTCACATACATCTCCATTGTCAATGAGGTGTTGTACTTGCCTTTGTATCTCCTTAGTTTCTTCGGGGTTGACGCGGTATGGAGCCTTGTTCGGTACGAGTGCACCGGGGATAAGGTCGATGCGATGCTCGATGCAGCGTATAGGAGGAAGGCCGGGAGGTAGCTCATCGGGAAAAATGTCCGCGAACCCCCGTAAAAGATTAGACAACACTAGAGGTAGGTGATTAGAGGTGTTAATCCTTGCTACTTCATCTTGCATAATAGGACATAGTGTAGGATACTAGATGGTTTCTCACACACTACTCTCATCTCTTGTTTGGTGGCTAGGAGGACTAAGTTTTTGTCTCTCATCGTAGAGTTACTCAATTTGGGCTTGTGGCGCTCACTCTCTTTGTGGTGGTTCACTCTCTCACTAGTCTCTCCGTGATGGGTGTATGCTTGCTTGTCGGCGATCACTTGACTTGGTAACATAGGTCGTAGCACATACTCCTTGCCCTTCATCTTGAAGCTATAGTGGTTGGTACGCCCGTTGTGGATGACGACGCAGTCGGGTTGCCAAGGTCGTCCAAGTAGGAGGTGACAAACAGACATGGGAACCACATCACACTCCAAGGTGTCTTCGTATGCACCAATCTTGAAGGAGAATTGAACGGTATGCTCGAATTGAATGGTGCCGGAGTCGCTAAGCCATTGGACCTTGTAGGGACGAGGATGCTTCATCTTCACCAATTGTAGCTTGGAACATAGCTCTTCACTTGCCAAATTATGGCAACTTCCTCCATCGATGATGACCTTCACGGAACGTCCATTGATGCCCGCTTTGGTGTGGAAGATGTGGCAACGTTGGTCTTCGTCTTGTAGGTGTTGAAGCGTCAAGACCTTGGAGACAACAAGAGCGGGGCTTGAATCATCGTCACAAAAGACTTGATCATCTTCCTCTTCATTCAATCGCCGGTGCATGGCCACATGCTCAAGCGCTTCCATTTCTTCCTCGCTCATTGAGTCATAGGTGTTGTCGTCGTTGCCGATCATGGTGCGTCGAGTGGGGCACTCAAATGTCTTGTGGCTGCGGCCTTGACATGTGAAGAATTTGATGGAACCCGTCTTGACGGTTTCATCTGTTGGAGTAGATGATGATGAAGCTCACGTCTTGAAGTTGCTTGTAGTAGGAGGAGGACTTGAAGATATCAAAGTTTTCTGGTAACTTGACTTGTCGTCGTTCCTTGGTGATGCTCTAATTGAGGTAAGAGGTGAAGAAGTCATGGGAGCTTGAGTGTATGAGCCGTAGGTCTTGGAAGAGTACTTGGCGTATTTGAAGTCATCTTGCACTTGTCGCTCGGCCTTGGTCGCTTGATGAACTAGCTTGAGAAGGTTGGAGTATGGTTGGAAGTCGGCAATCTTCTTTATTCGGTGATTGAGCCATTCAAGAATCGTGCCATAGTT
Organism: Thinopyrum elongatum; assembly: GCA_011799875.1. Lineage (NCBI taxonomy): Eukaryota > Viridiplantae > Streptophyta > Magnoliopsida > Poales > Poaceae > Thinopyrum > Thinopyrum elongatum. The sequence continues at coordinate 200,141,407 of CM022297.1, read as the reverse complement.
TGATCGTCATCTTCCTTGACATTGGCCCGTATCATGGCAATCTCCATTTCTTGGTAGTATTCTTCCACTGTCTTCGTGCCTTGCTTGAGAAGTTGCAACTTCTGGAAGAGATCACGAGTGTAGTGTGTAGGCACGAAGCGAGCTCTCATGACATCCTTCATTTGTGTCCAAGTCATGATGGGTGGTTCGCCTCTCTCCCGTCATCTTGCGAGCACTTGTTCCCACCAAATGAGGACGTAGTCTTGAAACTCAAGGGAGGCCATGGCGATTTTATTCTCCTCTTCATAATTGTGAAGACGGAATATCTAGTCAACCTTCAATGCCCATGAGAGATATTCCTCGGGATCGTTGCTTCCGGAGAACTTGGGCATGGTGAACTTGAGCTTGCCATAGCATAGTTCTTCATCATGTTGATGATGGTGATGTCGCGTTTGGCGTGGAGGAGGGTCTTCAATTTCACGCACCTCTTGATGGACTTGCTGATTAGGTCGAGGTATTTGTGATCGGTTCCTTCTTTCTTGTTGCTCCTCATGGCGAGCGGCTTCATCTTGTCATTCTTGGTGAAGTGCTTCTTCTTGTTCATGTACTTACCAGTTGCGTTCGGCGATGGCTCTAGTGGCCTCGCGGAGTGCATGTTGTGCTTCAAGGGCTTGTTCCTCACGGCATCTTTGTTCTTGCCGACTCGCATCACCGTCTTGAGGTGCTTGACGTGGATGTTGTGGTGGTCAAGGTTGCTCTTGGTCCTCGGCGTCTTGTTCTTGTCGTTGCACTCTTTCATGCACTCGGACTCGGTCTTGCAAACCATTGCCATGGAATGGGTTTTGGTTGTCGTTTGGTTGAGGTGAGTGCGCTTGAGGAGGACTTGCATCGGAAGAAGAGTATGCCGAAGATTGGCGACTTGAGTGGTGCCATCTTGACGAAGAAGTGGTGGAGGATGCGCGGCTCATGATCATGTTGCGAAATTTCTTCATTTGAGTGTTGAGCTTGGCGTCAAGATAGTCCCGTTATCTTGCTTCCGACTGGTGTAGGTCGGTGGCGAGTTGCTCGATGTGATCACCCAAAGCTTCACTTTCTTGATGGAGAGCTCGTTGGGTGACGAAGAAGTGATTCTTGGTGACATAGTCGTGTTCGTCATCTTGATCCTCGAAGAGTGGGCTCGCCGAAGATCTTGGCCTATCCATCATAACCAAGTGGCGGTGAGTAGGAAATGAGAGAACAGTACCTAAGTTACTTTTTTTCAAAGAATGAGGATGTATCGAGTATCACTCAATGGAATGCTATAATAAGAGAATTGGTACCGGGTTTTGTTTTCTCACACCTACAAGTAAAGGCTTATAGATTAGCTTGGTTAGGAAGAGTCGCACAAAATTGAAGCAAGAGTTAGCCAAGATATTGATAATGTTGAAAAGATGCACAAATTGCAAGTAAGACAAATAGATCAAACCCAAGAATATCACTAGGAACACACACACACACAGAAGATAAATGGGATCCGCACAACCAAGGAGTGAGCTCAAAATTTGTAACCACGGAAAATGCTCTAGTTGTACGGATACTAGAGAGACGCTAGCTCGTTTGCTCAAATGGGCTAAATATGCCTGTGCACCAACCTATGAGAGTAATATGCCGTCTTCAATCCCAAGTATCCTAAGTATGTAAGGATCGCTATGATGAAATGATGTTAGATGGCTCAATGCTATTGCTTACAAGCTCTTTGGTTCTCTTCTTGTGCTTAAAAGCTTTTTTTTTTACCATGCCACAATGCTTGATATTCGAGCCGGAGTATGAGACAACAAGTATGGTATGCACGGGAGAGACGATCACTCAAGGTGCACAAATATCATGGCCCGGCAATTCTCAACTCACTAGTCTCGATGGGTAAGTGACGCAAAATGGCTTGAGGCTATCAAATGTAATGGCAAGGTATGGGTACAAGATGTCGTTGAGGTTACTGTCCTTGCTTACGGTTAGAATGAAGATGAAACGGTCGAGGTCGATGTGGAGTCTGAGGCGATGATGAGTGGCGGTGTTGTTGAGGTCGAACCTCCCCTAAGTAGCCGAAACACCTTAAGACACGGTGAATCGCAACTCATAAGATCAAACACCAACGGAAAGTAGTTCGGAAAGCGAATGGTGGTGGTAGATTGGAAAAACGAAGCAAAATGAGATGTGGCCGAACTGTATAGGAGGGGCAGTGCGCACGGGGTAAGTTGAGCCCGTGCGCATGGGGTCTCGTGGGCATGGGGTCCCGATGGCCCATGCGCACGGGGTGTTCTGTCTGCGGAAGAACACGCCTGGATCCATGGATAATCACGAAAATTCCGCCAAAATTGGTGGTGGGATGGATGGGGAATGGTGGTAAGGGGTAGATCCACTTGTCAAACATGAAATTCTTGGACCAAATCAACCAAATCTCACAAGATCCAACAAATTGCAACGAAAATTTTGGGGTATTTTTGTGGGGATTTTTGAATTGGGACAAAAAGCAACAAAATTAGGCTATAATATGGGGGGTAGTGGCTCCAAGATGTGAATCAACCATGTCTCATGATACCAAGATGTTGTAGGGTGGAACCCTAACTGGAGATCTTTTCACACTTGGAGGGGAAAAAGGGATGAACACAATAACACAAAGAGGAAATTCACTCAAACAATACCCAATCACACATCCACTAGAATAGCATAGTTGAGATCCACAAGAATACAAGAACAATCCAAGGAAACAAGCACAAAGGTAAGGCTCTTCCCACTCCTAAGGAGGTGAGGTCTTGATGATAGACTTCTCCAAAAGGAGGTCTTGATATCCACTTGCGATCCTCTCCTAAGGGGTCTTGATATCCACTTGCGATCCTCTCCTAAGGGGTCTTGATCTCCAAGAGGAGTGGTAGAAGGAGCAAAGCTCTATCAATGTCTCACATATACTTTGCTAACCCTAACAAATGACTTAGACACAGAATATATAGCTAGAGGGAAGAAGGGGACGACTTGAGAGGCAAGAAAGAACATCCACGGCCGATTCCTGGGAGGGCTGTGCGCACGGGGTAAGTTGGTCCCATGCGCACGGGGGTCCCGTGGGCACGGTACACGCCCGTGCGCACTGGGTGCTACTAAGGCGAGAGCCCATGCGCACAGGGTATGGAGGCCATGCGCATGGGGGTGCGCGTCTCGGTTATAGAAGGTTTCTGGGAGGCCCGTGGGCACGGGGTCGGGGAGGCCCGTGCGCATGGGGTCACCTGGGACCTGTTGTCCTCATCTTGATGGACTCCTTCTCCTTCCTTGAGGCCTTGGGGTCTTTCTCCTATGCCCATGGGATACTCCTTAGATGTTAGGTGGTGTCCGTCCTCGTACCTAATGACACATAGAATGTTTTGGTGAGGTAGCATCCAAGTTCCATTCATATCCATATCTATCTCAAGTAGGAGTGAGTTCACCTCAGTTTTAGTGGCTCGTGCTCGAGCTCTTGTCATAGGTCCACGTGGTGCTTGATGAGTTGTAGTAGAGTCCATGGGGATGATGGAAGGATGCTTCGCATCATCATGTCTCTTTATCCTTATATGTCAATAAATGTGAGGAAATAGACAATACAGTGGGCACGCTACATGGACATATGTTCCTAAAGTGATTTTACTATGTACTCCCTCCGTCCAAAAATAAGTGTCTCAACTTTGTACTAACTTTAGTACAAAGTTGTACTAAGCTTAAGACACTTATTTTGGGATGGAGGGAGTAGTTAGCACTAAAGTACATGCTAATGTATTACAGTAGTTTAGCAAAAGAAGTAATGTATAAACGTGAAAGCTATTTTGTTTGTTTTTGTCTCATTAGTAACTTATCTGGTACATTAATCTACAAATTCAAACTTTTAGCAAGCTATGTAACAAATGATTGAATAGCCACAACCACCAGAAGGTGACGAGGCTACCATAGGCACAATGTCACCTCTTACTGCAGTGCGTCAGTATCTCTCCACTAACAGTGCAAAAAGCACCTTCCTGCGTAATTCTGGGTTGATTGTTAAGGTAACCTCGTCCAAATTGCGTACTGAACAAAATCTTCTGGCTTGACAGAGTGATATATCTGTGCTCTAGACATAAGTCCAACCCCTAATGGAGGTCATTTCTGAAACAAGAATAGTGGTTGACAAATGTCGTCAAGATATGAATGGTTTTGAAACCAGACTATCAGACATTTGCTTCGTCGTTCAAGAGCAATGGTAGAAAAAAAAGGAAAGGTCAGGCTGGTCCATCAGATTCTACAGCCTGAAACATTAGCACTCAGGTCAAATGATCTGTGCTTCTATAGATCTGATGGTGCATTTATCTGGAAGGACTATAAACTTTTATGCCAACAGGCCTTTTGTTGTATGGCTGTAATTTATTTTTTTGTGATACAACATTTATCGTGTTGCCAAAGGTCGTGGAAATTATGAAGCTATTTTTGTATAGTGTAGGTTTATTCTTAGTAATGTATTCGGCATCATCGTTCTCCTTTCGGCCGAAAGCATCATAGAAGCCCAACGGGCCAACATTCCTCCGGCCCACAATTCCAATTGGGCTAAAAATGATTATGGGCCGTAATCGACATGTAGCCCACTAAAAAAATTTGGGCCTAAATCAGCGTAAGCTTTTCTTATTTTTGGTAGGCCTGTGGCCATAGTGGGCCGTTAACAGGCCTAAACATAATATGGGCCCTTAATAACAATAGGCCATTAATATGTGTAAATATCTCGCGCGCCTAATTTGGCCCATAAATAACAAGGGCCTTTAACAGGACAAAAGTCAGATTGGGCCAGAATATGCCCAGGGCTTTTAGTAGGCCAAAAGATGATTGGGCCTAAAATGTGCCAAATAACCCACTGGTCATTAGCAGGCCGAAATGTGTCTCAGCTCATGGTGGCCCATTTACAATGCGGATATGAAAGTGCGTTATATCGACTAGAGGGGGGTGAATAGGCGATTTTTACAAATTCGTCACTGAGGAAATACTACTTGAGGAATTTGCTAAGTGACGAAATACAAGCAGCAGAACAAAGCACTCAGGTGCATGCATAACAAGACAGTAGTATAGTCATCATGATGAAATGAAACATACACAGAGCACAGATAGTGTGTAAACAAGATGAGCAGGAAGAAGACAAGATGACTGAAGAAATATGATTGAGGAAATTGAGAAAGTCTTCAGTCTTCAGTCTTCAAACAGTAATGATCAAGATGAATAGCAAGTATGCGAGGAAATGAAAGGGTTGAGGAAATAGAACAAGTAGCTCGGTGAAGACAGTGATATGGTAGACCAGTTCCAACTGCTTTGACAGTTGTACGTCTGGTTGGAGTGGCTTGGTATTTAAACCAAAGGACACATAGTCCCAGGACACACAGTCCTTACCGTATTCTCCTTGAGCTAATGTCACACAGACCTCGCCCAATCACTCGTGGTAAGTCTTCAGGTGACTTCCTAACCTTCACAGACTTGGTCACTCGGCGATCCACAATTCCTCTTGGATGCTCTAGACCATGACGCCTAACCATCTGGAAAATGAAACAGTCTTCAAAGGTAACAAGAATCGGTTCCACACAGGAACAATCTCTTTAGTGATGCTCAATCACATTGGGTTTTAGGTGTTGGGGTTTTGGGTTTTTCCTCACTGATGATTTTCTCTCAAAGTCCTCGGAAGATGGGATGCTCTAAATGACAAGTGTCAGTTTCTCTCGGAGTAGCCAACCAGCTAGTGGTTGAAGGGGGTGGCTATTTATAGCCGGGGAGTAGCCCGACATGATAAGACATAAATGCCCTTCAATGATATGACCATTAGGTGGATAAGATATTTGGGACAGCTGGCGCGTAGCACAGCATCGGTCGAAAATTTGAGCTCTCAAATTCCTCAGGGCTATCATGTTCCTCACTTGTAGGCAATCCGCACTGGCGAATTCCTAACTCCTCAGCCAGAACAAATTCCTCAGAGACCAGAAGATCTTCGTCTCTGTCTCTGAAGAAATTGACTGAACTGTATGAGATTTCCAAAGGCTTCACTCGAATGATTGGGTATGTGTAGGCTTTGATATGAGCATCACTTGGAAACTTTTCCTTAGTTTTACCTCGAGCCCCTTTAACAGTATGGTGTTTCCTATGACTCAAGAGAGGAAAATGAAACTATGAAAACAAAAGTCTTCACGCCTCATAATCCTCGCATCAATATCAGTGTCTTCAAGGTCACACCAATTTCCTCATTTTCAAAGTGATGCGGAGCATCCTACGTACATCACCATGTCAAGAGTCCGTTTGGCAAGTGACACGTGCGACATCTACTTCACATACATAATGGTGAATCATCTCCTTTACACGTGCTCACTTGACCCCTTCGAGGATGGTATACTACTTGACACTCCACTCATGTGCATACATAGGTATTGTCGGAACGCTACGGATGACGAGGAGGAGTGCAAGCACCAAGGAACAACTACACCATACGCGAGGGAAGCGTGGAAGCGAAGATGGAAGAAATGGAGCTGCTACAAGCTACAGCTCTCGGACGACCGACGACCTCCGGACGTCCGACGCTTGGAGACTTCACCAGCCAAAAGAGCTACAGCCGACACGTGCTACAGCAGCCGGAAGACCGATGCCCACCGGACGTCCGACAAGTCCCAGCGACCGAACGACCGACGCCTCCCGGAAATCCGATGCCACCTGTCCAGAGCCAAAACGTCAGAAGTCCGACGCCCTCCGGACGTCCAGACCCCCGTGAGCGACCGGACGTCCGACACTGCCTGTGCGCAGCCGGGCCTTTGGCCTTGTATCTCTCTCCCACTTACCCCTTCGTGGCTTAGATTATAAATAGACCACCTCCACCTTCTTTCTAGGGTTAGCAAAGTGATAGCTCATTTGTATGTGAGCTTTGCTCCTACCTTCTCCTCTTGAGAGAGAGAGAGAGAGAGAGACTACTCCATTGGAGGCCAAGGCCTCTTCAGAGAAGATCCCGAGGGATATCAAGACCCCTTCGGGGAAGGATCTATCTAGATCATCAAGCCCCCATCTCCTTTGGATTTGGGATGAACTTTACCTTGTATCTTTCCTTTTGTTGTTCATGTACCCTTGTGGATCTTGTGTGTTTGATTGTCTAGTGGATGTGCGATTGGACTTGTTCTTGAGTGTTGAGTATATATTTGCCGCCGCCGCCGCCGCTTCCACCCGCTTCCGCCCACTCTCCCGATCGCCAGCCGCCGCATCGCTTCCCGATCGCCAGCCGCCGCGTCTTCGCTTGCTGCTGCTAGCCCGATCGATCCCGATCGCCAGCAGCTAGCAAGATCGATCCCGATCGCCAGCCGCCGCGTCCTCGCTAACCCGATCCAAGTCACCGGCTTGATACGTACGTGCTAGTACGTTGAAGCTAGCTCAGTGGAAAATCCATCGAGCTGTGTGCTTGCCTGCTTAGTTCCAAGTCTACGTACGTGCGTTGTCACGGCCAAAAGGACCATCCTGCGCAGCCCGATCCTCCCGATCGCCTGCTGCCGCGCCGCATCGCTCCCTGCTGCCGCGCCTGCTGCCGCGGATCGCTCCCTGCTGCCCCGCGAGTCCCCGAGCCGCCCGCTCCACCGAGCCGTTCCTCGCCCGATCGCGATCGCCTATACGCGCTGCTCCCGATCGCCAGCTCGAGCCGCTACCGAGCCGCGCAGCTGCGTCCCTGCTCACGCCGCTCCTCCCTGCCGCGCCGCTAGCCTCGCGCCATCAGCCGCCGACACTCTCTGCCGCGCCGCCGCGCCGCTGCTCCCAAAACCCTAAACCTCCTTCTCCCGAACCGCGCCAACCCACCCCGCCGCTGCACCGATGGACTTCCCCGGCACCACCCATGGTGGCCCGACTCCACCGACCGCGCCCCGCCCGCCAGCTCCGCCTGCGCCAGCCGAGTATTACCTGCTGCCGCCCGCGCCACCCGCGCCCCCTCAGCAGCCGCAAGGCGGCGGAGGCCGGCGCAACCGGCGGGGCGGCGGCGGCCGTCGTCAGCAGCAGCAGCAGCAGCAGCCGGCCCAGGGTGGCGGCAGTGCGCCATGCCACCAGCAGCCGCTCCCGTCGTGGGCGGCCGGGCAGAACCCGTGGACGGGCGTCGTGCATGCTTATCACATGCCCGTCCCGCGGGCTCCTGCTCCGAGCCTCCTCGGCCCCCACCCCACGGGCCACTAGGCGTTCTTCGGTGTGTCGTATCAGCCGGCTGGCACCGGCTACGGCGCTCCTCTCTCGTCCCCGCCCCTCGGTGGTTACGGCCCGCCTGCTCAGCTGCCGTCTTATGGAGCTCCGCCGCCGCCGCAGGTACCTGCGCCGTGGGATCCCGCCGTCCTCGCCGCCCTGCCCTCCGCGCCCTCGCCGCGTGGCTACGGCGGTGGAGGCGACTGGTACATGGACTCAGGTGCTACTGCGCACATGACAGCTCATCCCGGTAACCTATCCTCTTCTACTCCCGTTCACACACCCACTCGCATCATCGTTGGCAACGGTTCTTCTTTACCTATCACTCATATCGGTAGCACTAGTTTTCCTTCTACTTCCACTCCTATCACCATGTCTAATGTCTTAGTTTCACCTGACTTAGTCACTAGCTTAGTTTTCGTTTGTCGTCTTACTCGTGAGAATCCACTTACTGTTGAATTTGACCCTGCCGGGTTTTCTGTGAAGGACGCCCGTACCCGGATGGTACTTCACCGTTGTGATAGCCCCGGTGAGCTCTATCCCGTGCACGCCGGCGCCCCCACCTCCACACCTGTCGCCCTTGCTGCCGGCATCGACCTTTGGCATGCTCGATTGGGCCACCCCAACCCCGCTGTTTTGCGTCAGATTCTTAGAAGTTTTTCTTTCTCATCTAATAAGCTTGATGAACATTCTTGTGAGGCTTGTCGCCTTGGCTAGCACGTCCGTCTTCCCTTTAGTGCGTCCACCACAGTTTCCACCTTTCCGTTTCAGTTACTTCATAGTGACGTTTGGACGTCTCCCGTTGCAAGTAACACGGGCTACCTATACTACTTGGTGATCTTAGATGATTATTCCCACTACGTGTGGACTTTTCCTCTTCGTCGTAAATCCGATGCTTTAGCCACACTCACCTCATTTTATTCCTATGTCACCACACAGTTCGGTCGCCCCATCCTTGCACTCCAAACCGATAACGGAAAAGAGTTTGACAACGTCGCTCTTCACACCCTTCTTGCCTCTCACGGCACCATCTTCCGTCTGACCTGTCCTTACACGTCCCAGCAGAACGGCCGCGCCGAGCGCATCCTCCGCACTCTTAATGACTGCGTCCGCACGTTGCTTTTCCACTCTAACGTGCCTGCTCGGTTCTGGCCCGATGCTCTCGCCACCGCCATCTTGTTAGTTAATATCCGTCCGTGTCGCCCTCGGTGGAACTACGCCCCTCATCATCTTCTCTTCGGCACACCGCCGTCCTACGACGGTCTTCGCATTTTTGGGTGTCTCTGTTATCCTAGCACCGCCTCCACCACGCCACATAAACTCGCACCACGTTCCGTTCCCTGCATCTTTCTTGGCTATCCTCCTAACACCAAAGGTTACCGGTGCTATGATCCTGTCACTCATCGTGTGTACACCTCGAGGCACGTGTATTTTGTCGAGACGGTTTTCCCTTTTTTTCAGGTTCCTCCGGCCTCGGCTCCTGCGACACCGCCCCCCGCGTCCCCTGCTTGGAGTGCAGCGCGATCGCGGCCTCCGGTTGTGCCACCACCCCGACGCCTTCCGCCGCCGCCCGGGTTCTCGACTCCCTCGCCTGAGGTTGAGTCCGATCGAACCCCTGGGTCTCCGGCTCCCTCGCCTGAGGTTGAGCCTTCCGTGGCGGCTACTCCGCCCGCCTCCCCGACCGGCGCCGCCACTACGGCGACGGACTCGACTTCCACCTCGCCCGTCGCCACACCCGCTGGCTCGGCCGCCTCCGCCGACTCGCCGGCCGCTGCCTCCTCACCCGAGGCCGCCGCTGCAGCGGGTCCCACGGCCACTGCAGGCGGGCCATCGGCTGGCCCCGCTGGTGCCATCCCGCCCATCGGCGTGATCACTCGCGCCCGCGCCGGTATGCTTCGGCCGAGCACCCGCTACTCCTCCGACGAGTACGTGTGTGCTGCCTCGACCTCGACGCCGTCACCCATCCCCACCTCCGCTCGCGCTGCCCTTCGGGATCCCCACTGGCTAGCTGCAATGCAGGAGGAGTTCGACGCCTTCCAGCGCAACCGCACGTGGCATCTTGTTCCGCGACCCCCTCGTGCCAACATCATCTCTCGCAAGTGGGTGTTTCGCCACAAGACTCGCCCGGACGGTTCTCTCGAGCGCTACAAGGCTCGATGGGTGGTTTGCGGCTTTCGGCAGCGTGCGGGTGTGGACTTCACCGACACCTTCGCCCCGGTTGTTAAACCGGGCACGATCCGCACGGTTCTTCAGTTGGCGGTCTCACGCGCATGCCCTGTGCACTAGCTGGACGTCTCCAACGCCTTCTTGCATGGTCATCTTGACGAGCAGGTGTTCTGTGAGCAGCCCACTGGTTTCGTCGACGCTGCACATCCGGACTTCGTGTGCTTGCTCTCCCGTTCTCTTTACGGGTTGAAGCAGGCGCCCAGGGCTTGGTACCAGCGTATCGCGGCCTTTCTGCAGTCTCTGGGCTTTCAGTCCACTCGCTCCGATGCTTCACTCTTTGTGTATCATCAGGGCGCCGACACTGCATATTTGCTGCTCTACGTCGATGACATCATACTCACAGCGTCCGCCCCCGAGCTCCTTCAGCGAGTGACGGCTCGTCTTCGTGACGAGTTCGCCCTCAAGGACTTGGGGCCTCTGCACTACTTCCTCGGCGTCGAGGTGGTCCGTCGGGCCGACGGCTTCTTTCTGCATCAGCAGAAGTATGCTCATGAGCTTCTGGAGCGTGCCGGTATGCTTAACTGCAAGCCGGCGTCCACCCCCGTCGACACGAAGGCGAAGGTTTCTGCCTTGGAGGGGTCTCTCGCGTCCGATGCAGCGTTCTATCGCTCCATTGTTGGTGCTTTACAGTACCTGACGCTGACTCGCCCCGACCTGCAGTATGCTGTTCAGCAGGTGTGTCTCCACATGCACGCCCCGCGTGACTCTCATTGGACCTTGGTGAAGCGTATTCTTCGTTACATACGCGGCACCATGTCCATGGGACTCACTCTGACGGCCTCCGCCTCCCTCGACCTCGTCGCCTACTCGGATGCTGATTGGGCCGGATGCCCCGACACTCGGCGTTCCACGTCCGGCTACTGCGTCTACCTTGGGCCCTCGTTGATCTCTTGGTCATCGAAACGGCAGCCCACGGTCTCCCGCTCCAGCGCCGAGGCAGAGTATCGAGCCGTGGCTAACACCGTGGCTGAGTGCTCTTGGCTTCGTCAGCTTCTTCAGGAGTTGCTTTGTGAGGTTCACAAAGCCACTCTCGTCTACTGCGATAATGTCAGCGCGGTCTACCTCTCCGCCAACCCGGTGCACCATCGACGTACGAAGCATATTGAGCTCGATATTCACTTTGTGCGTGAGCAGGTTGCCCTTGGCCGTGTTCGGGTTCTCCACGTTCCGACGTCACAGCAGTTTGCTGACGTGATGACTAAGGGATTGCCAACTCCCGTCTTCGAGGAGTTTCGGTCCAGTCTCTTTGTCTCCGGCGACGCTTCGACTGCGGGGGGGTGTTGAGTATATATTTGTGTTGCATATGTATTGGAGTGGTGGCCCACCTCCTAGTCTTGTATAGTTGAGGTAGAGGCCTACCCTTGTACCTATATATGTGCACCAGCACCCCTATCAATTGTATTGTCAATAGTTCCTCAACATTGAGTGTTCCTCTCGTTTCCCCTCGTGTTTCCCCTCGTGTTCTTCGTGTTCTTCGCGGGATCCCCTCCATTTCGTGAAAGATTGGGCATCTAGGGTTCTACCCTACATCATCTTGGTATCATGAGCCACGTTGATCACGTATTTGGAGTCCCTCCCACCGTTTTCTAGCCTTGTTTTGTGTGATTTCATCCTAAATTTTGAAAATCCCCACCAAAAATAGCCCCAATTTTTTTTTGTGATTTGTTGGTTTAATGATATTTTGTTGATTTTGATCCATGGATTTGCTTGGTTTCGAGTGGATCTAGCATTTCCCCAAGTTTCCCCACCTTCCATCCACGAAATCTCCTCATTTGACCCTAAAATCATCCATTTCCGCCCAAAATCGCGTCCCGGATCTAAATTCCGAGTTGACCCAGACGCACCGGACGATCGAAGTTTTCTCGGACGTCCGACGCCCCCGGAACCACCAGACGTCCGACACTTACCGGACGTCTGACACCCCCGATCTAGTACCAAAACCTCGGATTTCTGGTCTCTTTCGGACGTCCGTCCCGCGCTCTAGCCCTCGAACTTCCGACACTTCTCGGACGTCCGACACGTGTAGATATCAACTTCGGCTGATTTTTGTTTCGCCCGTAACTAATTCATCCGAACTCCGATTTTGACGTTCTTTAGCTCGTTTTGTAGCTATTGACATCCCCCATACCACAAAAATACTTCCAACATCATCTGACTTAATCAAAGTTTTGGAACTTTGGCATCTTTGCCTAGGGCCTTCACCACATCATCCGCATAACCAGCATAGCCTTCCGCAGCCTAACCCATTTTGTTCCCCTTTGCGTTAGTGGTTGCTTGAGTAGTGATTCGAGTCTCCTAAGGTGTTTCGGCTACTTAGGGATGGTTACTTCGTCATCAGCCACTACCATAACTTCCGCATAGCCTTGCCCACCATACACTTCCGCCACCCCAACTTAACCCAATTTTGTTTGAGCTTGTTTGAGTTGTGGGTTGTGTCTCTTAAGGTGTTTCGGCTACTTAGGGACGGTGACCTCAACTTCGGCTCGCATAACCCATCATTCCACTTCCGCGTTACCAACTTCGAAACCACCACCGCTATTCCGCTGCCACCATTTGACATTTGCCTTTGGAGATTTTGAGTTTGCGGTTTTTCCATTTCCTAGGGTGTTTCGGCTAACTAGGAACGGGTCAACATCGGCAACACCGCCTCTCATCATCGCCAAGGACAGTAACCTCGATGACACGATTGTATATTCCCCTTGCAATTGCATTGATAACCCCTAGCCCATTTTGCGTTACTTGCCTATCGAGACTAGCCATTTGAGTATTGCCGGCAACGTTACTTGTGCATATTAGTGATCATCAATCCGCCCTTCCATTGCATACATACCATATCATATTGGTATCATCTTGGTATCATATCATCCCTTGTGTCACAAGATTGTTCCCGTATATACACAATTACTATCTTGGTTTGTGCATTTCGCATAGTGGCCATATCAAAAAAAAGAATAAGCTTTTAAGCAAAGAAAAAGAGTGAGCAAAGAAGCTTGTAAGCAAGAGACATAGCATCATATCATAGTGCATTACAATATATCATATGGTATCATACTCGATCATCTTGGATCATCTTGTGCTAAAGAACTGGAACATACATATATAGCATACTTGGGATAGAAAGTTGACACATTTTGCATCTTATAGGTTGTGCACAAGTGTCGTATCCGCCTATTGAGCAATCGTGCTAGCGTCTCCCTTGAGTTGTGCAACACGAGCGTTTTCCGTGGACTCCACATTTTGTGCTCATTCCTTGGTTGCACGACCCCATTTATCTATCCGTGTGTGTGTTTCCATGTACCATCGATTGCTATTGGTCTACTTGTTTCACTTGTGAATTTGTGAATCTCTTTCAACATTATTGACTCTTGCTAACATTTTGCATCAAATTTTTTGTGTCACTATCCTCACCGAGCCACTCCGTAAGCTTTACTTTGTAGGTGTGAGTGAACAAGTCCGGTACCAATTCCACTATTCTTTCATTTCACATTGAGTGAAACAAGATACATCCTCAACTTTGGGAAAAGGTAACTTGGTATTGTTTATCTCATCTCCTACTCACCTCTACTCGAGTCTTGTGATGGATAGGCAAAGCACACCACCTTCGGTCTACAACAATGACGAGTTCGATGCCACGAACAACAACTTCGACGCCAAGATGCAAGCTCAAATGGAGGAGATCAAAGCCCTCATCAAGTCCTACAAGAGGTCTTTCGCATCCAAGAGAAGACACTCAAGAGCACATGCCTCCGAGCTACCATCTCCAGCAAGATCACATCGGCATCGACACCACCACCGACAAGAACGTGAATGTCAAGAGCTCAACACCAACAACCGCTCAACGACTTCACCATCTCCCTTGGCATCTTCACCAAGCGACTTCAAGGCATCTTTGCCTACGAACATACGGCATCTTCACCAACAAGCACCTCAAGACTATGCTCAAGAGAAGCTCCCCAAGCTCAAGTCCGCTACTTCCATGAGCTACTATGACCTCGACACCGACCACAAGATTCCTTTCTATGGGACTCAAGAACCCGAGGAGTATCTCGAGTGGGAGCGCCTAATGGACGACTACCTCAAGCTACATCAAGTTCCTCCCAAAGATCAAGTGAAGTGCGCCACAAGTAACTTCCACGACTATGCATCGGCATGGTGGCTTCACACACCTTCGAAGAGCTATGACATGAGTTGGCCCAAGACGAAGAGAGCTTTGTGGCGAGGGTTCGTGCCTCCAACCTACACGGAACAACTTCTACGCCAATTGGAGAACACCTTCCAAGGATCCAAGTCCATCGACACGTACTTCAAGGAGATGAAGATTGCCTTGCGACGAGCCGGCGTAGACGACCCCATTTCTATGAAGTTCCACTTCATGATGTGATTGCACAGCGACATCTCCAAGACTATCTTCCTAAAGAACTACAAGTCCCTCGACGACTACTACATTGGTGATCTCAAGGCGGAACAAGAACTGATGAAGGCCAAGGCTTTTCCACCCCAAGCACACTTCTCGACGACCAAGCTCCACGACAACGAGCATGAGGCTAGTACCACTAAGATGTCCAAGCCCGACGAGCTCCAAGACGACACTCCCAAGTTCGACTTCACTGCCATCCCTCTTTGTGGCATTGATGATGCCGAGTCTACCACGACTCTTTTTCAAGACGGTGCGGTGACGACTACGACTACGGAGCCAATCAAGGACCATGCTTTGGAGGCGACTAACATGGTGACGAGCAAGGATGATGCTTCCATCTTTGGAGGTGAGAGTGATGATGTGCCATCTTCGGCCTTCATCCACGGCGACGGTGATGAGATGATCGAGCATGGGATTTTCCCTTCGGTCATGGAGGAGAGTGATGATGTGCCATCTTCGGCCTTCATCCACAGCGACGATGACGAGATGGTTGAGCATGGGATTTTCCCTTCGACCACGGCGACGTATGATGACTTGAGTGACTTTTGCCACCATATTGAGAGTGAGAGTGACTTCACCACTAGCCCCATATATGATGTGTTGCCACAATTTCCATGTGAGGAGAGTCACAACCCCCACCACTTGAGTGAGATGAGTGACTCCACCATACGTGAGATTGAGTGCACCTACTTTGAGGAAGTGCGTGAGCCACCACATATAGAGAGTGATATAGTTGATAGGTCTCATGAGGCCATTTACATTTCTAACAACTTGACCTCTACCTCTATTGTGTCTTCTCATTTGGTGCTAGGTCCCATGTATGATGACGCACCGATCCTCGGCGACTTCATCCTCCCTTTGGACAAGACGATGGCCATGGTGGAATATGATGCACCCCCACATGGTTCCATCACGATGAAGATGACCACCATTTGGTCTTTACCACCTCACCTACACCACTTGAGTGGAATGAACAAGGTAACATAGGTGAAGGTGATGCTCTAGTCCCACTAGTGGACATTCTTGACATTGATTGCTTGCATGATGTTGATCAACCTATTACCATGCTTCATGCAAGTGCAACTTCCCCATGCGATGATTTACCCATTTATGATGAGTATGATGATTTCCATGTGGATTCTATTAGTTGTGATGCTATGTTACATAGGATTTCTTGTGACAATTCTTTAGGTCACATCATGTTTGACAATCCGCTTGACTTGTCATATGCTATGCATGAGATCAACAATATGTCATATTTGCAATCTCATCGTAGTAACTATGCATATGCCATTAAAATAAACCCAATTTGCACTTATGGCATAGATGACAAGCCCATGGTTATTGGCATTTGTTTTTCTTGTGATGATATTGATATGCTCCCTTCGCATCATTTATCTCTTATGCCATGCCATGACCACCTAGCTTCGGATATGCATTGTTTTGGATGTTGCCCATTTTCTTCATATGACGTTTCCGATATTGCTCATGAGGAGACCCCCAAAGTTTCCTCATACATGTTAGGAGATTTTGATCCATCCCATCCATTGCATGATCCCAATAATTATGTGCACAATATGCTCCCCGTGAATAAACATGCTATTGATGTGCCATATACTTGCATTCTCAATTTGTGTCCCCATCGTGTTATACATAATAACTATTCTTTCATAATGGATGACATGTTTTTATACCATGCATCAAATTTCTTCGAGCGATGCTTATCTTGTGATAACTCACACGTGCACATACACATCATGATGGATGATGTGTACATTTACCACACACACAATTTCTTTGGTTTGTGTCTCTTTTGTGTAGGTACCCATGAATACTTGTCAACCTCGCAATCCCACGAGTTGACAAAACGAGCTCTAGAGAGCAATGATGACTTGGGATCCCATGGATTGTCTTTCCCATCGCTCTCTTCGCACCAAGAATTCACGCATTTCTTCTATATGGCCCTCACATGGTTACGGGTTATTGTCCATTACATATTCTATGCCCATCTTGCCATGTTCACTTTGCATGATATGCTCATTCCTATGCCTTTGCCATGTCTTTGTGACCCATGCTTTGCATTACACATGATGATTGATTCTAGTACTTGTATGTGTATTTGCAAGCTTGGTGGAGATATTGCTTGTTATTGCCATGTTCCACTTATGACCCATTCCTATGATGATACTATGATCTTGCTTTGTGCTCGTGCTTGTGATATGTCATGTACATTGTCTATGCATACTATTTGCTCACATGACATGATTGCCATGATTTCCTCTAGTGTGTTGCATCTTCGCTCCACTAGTTTTCACGACTTGATTAATATGATTGCTTGCTTAGTTGCATCACCAATGATTCATACTTGCTCATTTCATGCGATTGATGACAACCATTACCATGCTTTGCACATGATTCATATTGCTTCTTCTCATATATCTCCATATGTTGCCTCTCTCATGCTAGATGATTTGCCATGTATTGAGTGCAACGATGCATTTAGCCTTGCTAATGAGATTTCCCCCATAGCATTCTCACATATGATTGGAGATTTTGACATATTTCTTGTGAAGCATGCTTGTCTTACCTTTTTGCAACATATACCTAGTGCCATGAATATAGCCATTGTTGCATCATATTACTCATGCACTTTTGCTACTAATGGTTATGTGCAAGAGATGCGAACCATCATGATGGATGATGTGTTTATCTACCATGCGCATACATTCTTTGTTTTGTTGTGTGCATGTGTAGGAAACTTGGACTTTGTGTCGACTTCCACTTCACGTGAGTTGACCATTTGAGCTCTTGAGAGTGATCCTCATACATTCTACCATGACTCGCTTCTACACCGCATTTTCTTGCACTTCGGCATTGTGAAGAATGCACAAGGACACGCCTTCAAGGTGACATCTTTCTTGAGCATGGATATTCCGGATCATACTACTTGTGTTGCTTGCACCATGAGACTTATTGGCCCTCTTGGACCACTTGATTGCACACATGTTAGAGATCTTGCTTCGACTTGTCATTTTCACCTTTCCATGCCTCATGACATATATACCTTGTGTGTTCCATCCAATTCTTGGATTACTTTCTCCTATGATATGCTTGGTTGCAACAATGTAATTTCTTCACATATGCCATGTCCCATTGCTAGTCACATGATTGACTTGATTGCCTCACACATGATGAACAATTGCTCTTTCTATTGTGTTGAGTGCCACACTATATTCACTACACCCTATGCACGTTATGCTTGGATTGTCTTGCACTTGACCCATGTGTTTAGGCACTTCATTTTATTTGGTGTTGTGAATGATTCTTATGCCTACCATAGACCTTTCATTGAGCAATTTGTGAATGCTTGCTATGAACTTGAGGTAGATGCTTATTCTCTTATCACACATATTTGCATCACTACCTCACATTTACATGCTTGTCCCCATGTTATCTTTGCTTGTGCTCAATTTATGTGCTTACATGCCATGCCAGAATCCTTTGTCAAACCATATGCTTTGGATGATGACGACACTTGTTTGGTGAATCACCTCTTGAATGCTTGGTTTTGCACTCACAATAACCACATTTGTTTTTCCAAGTGTTTGTTGTTCTTGATCCTTTTGAAGGAACCACTAGACGGTGCGACATTGGAGAGTGCCCATTACGAGCTTGAAGATGATGAGTACTTGGTGATCGTACATTTCTCCACGACGAATCCATCTCTTTCCCATGGTGATTTGGTTTTCGATCCGAGGTCGGATGTTTCCCAAGGGGGGGGGGAGATGATGCGGAGCATCCTACATACATCACCATGTCAAGAGTCCGTTTGGCAAGTGACACGTGCGACATCTACTTCACATACATAAAGGTGAATCATCTCCTTTACACGTGCTCACTTGACCCCTTCGAGGATGGTATACTACTTGACACTGCACTCATGTGCATACATAGGTATTGTTGGAACGCTACGGACGACGAGGAGGAGTGCAAGCGCTAAGGAACAACTACACCATCCACGAGGGAAGCATGGAAGCGAAGGCGGAAGAAACAGAGCTGCTACAAGCTACAGCTCTCGGACGACCGACGACCTCCGGACATTTGACTCCTAGAGACTTCACCAGCCAAAAGAGCTATAGCCGACACGTGCTACAGCGGCCGGAAGACCGACGCCCACCGGACGTCCGACAAGTCCCAGCGACCGGACGACCGACGCCTCCCGGAAATCCGACGCCACCTGTCCAGAGCCAAAACGTCGGAAGTCCGACGCCCTCCGGACGTCCGGACCCCCGCGAGCGACCGGACGTCCGACACTGCCTGTGCGCAGCCGGGCCTTTGGCCATGTATCTCTCTCCCACTTACCCCTTCGTGGCTTAGACTATAAATAGACCACCTCCACCTCCTTTCTAGGGTTAGCAAAGTGATAGCTCATTTGTATGTGAGATTTGCTCCTACCTTCTCCTCTTGAGAGAGAGAGAGACTACTCCATTGGAGGCCAAGGCCTCTTCGGAGAAGATCCCAAGGGATATCAAGACCCCTTCTGGGAAGGATCTATCTAGATCATCAAGCCCCCATCTCCTTTGGATTTGGGATGAACTTTACCTTTTATCTTTCCTTTTGTTGTTCATGTACCCTTGTGGATCTTGTGTGTTTGATTGTCTAGTGGATGTGTGATTGGACTTGTTCTTGAGTGTTCCTCTCATTTCCCCTCGTGTTTCCCCTCATGTTCTTCGTGTTCTTCGCGGGATCCCCTCCATTTCGTGAAAGATTGGGCATCTAGGGTTCTACCCTACATCACAAAGTCTTTAAGAAAACCAAAGTCTTTAGTTGAAGACATTCATTTTTAGGGGTCAACATTCATCGGATTTATCAAACTCCTCAGAGACTTATTAGACCTGTGTACACTCACAAACACATTAGTCCCTTAACCTATAAGTCTTCAATACACCAAAATCACTAAGAGGCACTAGATGCACTTACAATCTCCCCCTTTTTGGTGATTGATGACAAATAGGTTAAGTTTTCAACGGGGATAAACATATGAAGTGTAAATACTAATATTGAGGAATTTGATTGCAAGATATAGAAGAACTCCCCCTGAAGATGTGCACATTTGAGGAATTTGCTTTGGATTGCAAATGCAAATTGTAGAATAAAATCATGGAGATCTCCCGCTATATCTTGTAATCCATACACGCATTTAACATATAATATGAAGAATTTGAAATGAATGATGGAAAATGGTGTCTAACGAAATTCAGCATGCGTGCATTAAGGTACTTGAGGAAATAAGCATGCAGAAAGCAGTTCAAAAGTATCAGACCACCATCGGACTTAAGTTTACAACTCAACCGACAAACACTTCAGAAGAGTGAGAGTTGTAACTTAACAAAAAAAAACAGCCCATATATAAGACCCGCTTGAAGACTAACTCAAATTTCTCCCCCTTTGTCATTGAATGACCAAAAGGGATGAAAAATGAGGACTAACGCCCCTGAGGAATATCATCGTGAGGTCGATGGAGGAGCACCAGCGTTGTCGGGGTCGTTTGTCGATATAGGGCCTACCGCAGTGTCGTCGAGATCCTCATCTTCATCCGTCTCGCGTGATGAAGAATATGAACTGGTGACCAGCTGAGGAACTTTGACCTTCTTGAATTTCTTTGAAGGAGGATGAGCCCAGTCAAAGTTCTACTGAAAGTCCATCTGCTTGAGGTCTTCAGCACTGTAGAGATGAGAAAGTATGGCCCAGGTGTGATAGAAGGTTTCATGCACATAATAGTGGTTCTTCTTCACATTGTTTTGCGTGACAGTCATGTTCTGAAGAATTGAGCCAAATTGACGCTTGACCCATTTGTGGTTGCGATCGACCTTCTGGTAAAGACTTAGAAGAAGCTCACGATCAGTCATCACTTCTGGGGCAGTGGCTTGAGGATTTTACTCATGGGCTTTAGCAGAATCTTGGGTAGCAGAGTCATCATTGGTGGAATAAGATGCAGCCTTACGAAACTGTCCATCCAATGGACGAGTGCCTTCATTAATAACAGTAGCTTTCCCTTTTCATCAACTGAAGAAATGGTCCTTTTGAGGACTTCAATAGGAGGCAGATAGCTGAGGTGATTTTGAAAAGCTGCCTTGTAGTGAATTGAAGAACTGGTTCTGATGAATTTCATTATCCAAGGAGCATAGGGCTTCAATTCAAATGGCGACAGTGCAACATTAGCCAAAGTCCTCATGAAGAAATAGTGATAGTTAATGGGAATCCCATGAATGATATTGAACAACAGATTCTTCATGATGCCAACAACTTCTTCTTCTTCAGAGTTGTGGCCTTTGATCGGACTGAGGGTTTTGGTTAAGATGCGGTATATGGTCCTTGGCACATACAACAAATCCTTCACTAGGAAGGTGGTTCTTGGAGCTTGGCCTGGCCGCAAAGGCTTCATCAGCACTTGCATGAGATGATTTTGAAGTTCAGGTTCTTCATAGATCAGCCTTGCGCCTTCTGTAGGAGGTCTAACTGGGATGGCATGAAGCAATTCAGAGGCCGGAGCTTTATAAAGAGTGTTTTCAGTCATCCAGTCTAGCACCCATGCATTAACATCAGCAACATTGCCAGTGAGATGCAGGGTTGCATAGAACTGAAGAATTAGCTCTTCATTCCAGTCACATATATCAGCATAGAAATTGAGGAGCCCAGCTTCATGAAGAACATTGAGAACTGGTTAGAAGCACGGAATGGACTCCATATCCACACGAGGAATTTGACGGTGTTGAAAGACCTTGTCCTTGTCAAACAGAACAGATGCATAGAAGTTCATCTGGCTAGCAGTCCAAAACCTCTTGTGCCTTAGTCTTGCTGAGTCATATGGATTTGCATCAGTGAAGAAATGATGCTCAGCGAAGAAATTGTCAGCCTTGAATTTTGGCCTCTTTGTATGAGGACTTTGAGGCTTGGGCTGAAGATTTGCAGTAGCAGGCCTAAGAACCTCTTATGTCACAACTTCAGGTTCAACAGACTGAGGAATTGAAGCAGAAATTTCATCAGCAGTCTGTGTCTCCATTTCTTCAGGTGTTGTAGCTAGAATTTCTTCAGGTATGGACTAGAGAGAAGTTTGATGTCCTTTAGACCCTTTCAATATTTCTTCAGTCTGCACAGGGGACTGCGGAATTTGATGCAGAGGTGTGGTGGTTGGAGAATTGGGGTGAAGATTTTCCCAATAATCATCATTCAGCACAGGGGTTGTAGAGCCAATGTCCACATCTTCTTCATCTTCTTCAACTCCCGCCTCTTCAGCAGTGAACTGAGGCACAGGCGATGATACGAGTGGTGTGGAGATAACATCTTCCACATCAATTTCTTCATCCAACTACTTTGAAGAAGCAGCAAAAGGATTATCTTCATCAATGTCATCTGGAATGACATATTCTTCACCAAACGGAATGAGCTCCTTTGATGGCACTATTGAGATCGGAACAACATCAATTGGTTCATTGAGAGAGCTTGTCAAAGTCCTCACTTTCTTGGGAGCTGAGGACTCTGCAGAGGTTGATGCTTTCCTCTTCTTTGCGGTTTCCTTCTCCACAACCTTCATTTTCTTCACTTCTGATGCAGAAGGAAGTGTGGTTTTCTTCACCTTTGAAGATTTTGCTGGAGGAGCAGATGATGTTGGTGCATTTTCTTCAGGCGCAACATTGATGGTTGCCCTGGCATTGTCTTCAGGAGCTGGAATTTCTTCAGCCCTGGTTGTTTCTTTAGCAGCTTGATTTTCATCAGCTGCACTTGTAGTTTCTTCAGCACGCTGAGCAGATGCTTCAGCCTGGGGAATTTGCTGTTGCGATGGTGCTGCAATGTCTGCCTGGAGGTTCTTGGCAATCTTGACAAATCTGACTTTGGCACCGAGCCAATCTGCATGATATCTGTCAAATTCATCACCGAGGTCTCTGATCTCCTTTTGAACAGTGACAAGTTCTTCAGGAGCTAGTGTAAGAACGTTGTTCCTCAGAAATCACTCCTTCTTGTACTGGGCCTTCTTGACTTGCATGGCCTTCTGAAATTTCCATTTTTCTTCACTAATGAAGGCAGCCAACATGTGACTTTGACCAGGAGTCAGGTTAAAGTCAGGGAGTGGAGTGTTGGGATCTTTGTGCCATATGTCAATGAAATCGAGGATCTTCTTCGGATCCAGCATAAGAGGCACAGAGCTTCCTTTGAATCTTGCGGCCCTTTCCAGTCTATCTTTGATGATTTCAGTCAGTTCTTCATCATCAGCTTCATCATCGTCATCAGACGGAACAGGGAATGCCACTTGCTTCTTGTGAGGACATGGCCTCTTTCCACGTCCAGCAGTGGTCTTGACCTTTAGCAGAGTTGGACCACTTGTGGTTGAGCTGAGGAAGATGTAGATGCCCCTGAGGCAATAGAGAATCCAGTAGTCCGCTGACATGTTGCAAGGTGCACGGGTGTTGAGGACTTTGTGGCAGCAGCTGAGGATTTTGTAGCAACTAAGGGGATTGGCACTGCCCTTGAAGAAGTTGCCCTGAGGGCTTTGCTGTTGAGGAACTTGGCCATGAGGGCATTGAGCTTGAAGAAGTTGGTTTCACAGCAGATTTCTTCATCATAGCCTTCTTTGGCACAGACTTACTGGCAGAGGCCTCAGCGGCAGCAGCTTGAGAGTCCACATTAAATTTCCTCACTGCTTCTGCAGCAACTTTCTGAAGCTTTGCTTGGCGCTTGGCCCATTCCTTCAGAAATACCTCACCGCGCTTGATGCTGGTGGGATCAGCTTGTTGGCCAGCTGCCAAAGGTGGTCTTGGACATGAAGGGTTTACAGTGAATTTCTTCATGTACTTTGGAGTTACATAGCGGTATTCCCTCCATTCCTTAGCCCATCTCCTCTCAATCCTCCGTATGCGCACTTTGCGCTGATTCTTGTTCTCCTTCCCATGAGTTTCTTTATCTGGTGTATAGTATTCATATAGATATCCTCAGGGATCTCAAGCACAGTGTTTGTTTTTGGCCTCTTGCCTCCCTTCTGAGGTCTCTTCCCATCTGCCATTTTCCTCACTTGAGGACTTTGAACTTTGGATGTTTCTGAGGAAGTATGCAAATTTTCTTAGAGAATGTTGCAAATGAGTTAAGTTGATGAGAACCAAGTGACTCAGCAGCAGACATTTTGTACCTGTGAACAGAGTATAGGTGCGAAGAATTTCGAGAGGTCATATGCGTTCTGAGATTTTTTTTGAAAAGTATCAAGTTTGAGGAATTTGACCATAGATGTCTTGAGGAATTTCACTAAGCGTTCTTGACTCACGTTCCAGAGTTGTACAGATTTGAAAATCCACACAATTGAGGAATCTTGAGGAAAATCATAGCTTAGAGAAACAAATCAAGGAAAAGAAGCATTCCGGTGTTTATGGAGTGGGAAGTTGAAAATCATAAGAATCAAAGTAGGGTAGTAAAAATAGATTTTAATTACCCTTGACAAAGAACACGACGAACTGGGAGTGCAGATGGAGAAGTTCGTCAGTTCAGATCTCCCACACCCTAACTCGGTGGCAGGAGACATCTACGGCGGTGGCGGAGTGAAGATTTCCGCGGCCGACGCGAGTACGACAGCGACGAGGTCGAGGCAGTGAAGCTCTTCCTCACCGGCGACGATGGAAGTTAGCGGCGGCGCTTGGTCAGAGCTCGAGTGAGGGGAGTAGCAGTCGAGCGGAGTAAATGATGTAGGAGGAGGGTAAGGGGTATTTATAGGCGCAGTGAAAAACTGCTCGCCCGAAGATTTTGGACGAACATGCCCCTGACCCTTGCTATCCTAACGACATGTGTCACCCACGTACTGAGAGGTGGAGATCATGGGGGATTGTTGGTGAGTATTTTAATCCATCGAGGGAAGAGGAACGGTTTGAGCGGCAACAACCGAAAATTCAGATATGAAAATTTTAATGTTTTGTTCACAAATTCTTCAGCTGTCAAGGACAAAGTGAAGACTTTGAACGGGTTTCAAATAGAACGCACATGAAGAATTTGTGAACAGACTGGGTTGAGTTTAGCATAAAGGGGGAACGGGTCCGATCACATTCACTTAGAGGAAAATCAACTTGAAGAAATAGCAATAAGTGAATGCTGTTGAGGACATTGAAAACTCAAATATATATATATATATATATATATATATATATATATATATATATATATATATATATATATATATATATATATATATACATAAACACTATTCTGATCCCGGGATCAGAATATTATTCGGATCACAACCTGAACTTCCTGTGTTACACGCCTGAACTTCCCTCTGTAGGAACCCGACCTTCGGGCTATCTTCGCAACCGTGTCTCTCTGCGCAAATTATTTTGGTCAGTCGTGTTCTATGTGATGTAAGTGTAATCTCCAAACAGTTTTTAGCAACTAAATGCCCGTTTTAAATAGGAATCTCGCTCATTGGCGGATTTTGCTCTCGGGTCGTGATGAACATGCGTCTGTTGCAATTTTACTGCCTGAGTTGTTCGACCTGAACTTCTCCAAGTGCTAGGTTGAACTTCCGCCAACATTGCCCAAATGGTGCTTGCGATATACCGTTGGAAAGCTATGGACACAAGTATCATGACCCAAGTTGAATTTTTGGCAAAATGTAAGCGGTTTAAGAGCAGTTTTGAAAACCATTTTTTCTTCATGCAAAAAACGTGAATCGTATTTTTGATCGCATTTCTAAACCATTTATCGGAATGAGGCAAATAATATGGCGTTAAAAAGCTGCTGCAAAACCGCTGCTTCCACATGTTGAAAGTTTTCTCTAATTCCTTATGGTTAAAGAGTAATTTTGAAAATCGTAAAATTTCGCAAACCGAACAGCCGAGTTCATATTTTTGATGTCATTTCTAAATGGCTAATCCAATTGAGGCAAATAATATGGCATTGGAAAGTTTATGAAAATGCGCTACTTTTTCATGTTGAAATGTTTTTCTAATTTTGAACGGTTTAAAAGTAATTTAGAAAACGGTACAAGTTCCACCGAGTTTGTATTTTCGAGCTAATTTTTTAACCGTATGTCCGAATGCAGCAAATGATATGGCGTTGGAAAGCTTGAACAAATGCGAAACTTTTTCGTATATATTTTTTCTCCCAAATCTTTACTATTTTAAGTCAATTTTGAAAATGGCTAAAAACGTATTTTCGCTGTAATTTCTACAAACTTTATCGGAATGGGGCAAATAATATACCGTTGAAAAGCTACGGAAAATGCGAAACTTTTTCATGTTGATGGTTTTCTCTGATTCCTAGCCGTTTTCAAGCAATTTTGAAAACAACGAGATCATGTGTTTTGCCTTTATCGCGAAACAGATTCTTCGAAAATGCACCGCGTGAAGAAGTTGAACTTCTCCGCATGTGTACTTGAACTTCACTCTGCTTTTCACGGGCTTTTTTTGCTCGCAGCTCTATATCCACTCACCAGAATTGAGCAAGTGATATACCGATGGAAAGCTGCTGTAAACACGCAACTTTCTCGTGTTGATCATATTTTCATACTCGCGACGGTTTTAAAAGTTTTTCATCTGAAATTCATTCAGTGTAGTAGTTGAACTTCCTGCTGTTTTCACGTTGAACTTCTGTGACGTATTTTCGTTTGTAATTTTCTCATCCATTCATCAGTGTTACACAAATAATATTCCTTTTGTACAAACCTCTCTCACAATAATTTTTTTAACTTTCTCCGACCGAGGACTTGAACTTACACAAATGATATTCCTACCGTTTTGAAGTAAATTAGAAAATGACGAGATCATGATTTCTGCCTTCATCGCGAATGGAAATGCACTGCGTGAAGTAGTTGAACTTCTCGGGCATGTCTGATTGAACTTCACTCTGTTTCTGACATGATGTTTTTTGCCCGTAACTCCCAAACCACTTAATGGAATTGAGCAAATGATATACCGATGGAAAGTTGTTGAAAACACACAACTTTTTTGTGTTGTTCAGTTTTTCATACTCGCGATGGTTCAAAATATTTTTTTGAATGCGTAAAAATGTGTTTTTAACGGTAAACATAAAACTTTTAAACCATTCATCGGAATATAACATATAATATACCATTGGAAAGCTTATGAATAGGAGCATCTTTCTCATGTAGACACACGTTACAAATTTTTGTCGTTTGAGAGCAGTTTTAAAAATGGCAAAAACAACATCGTTTTTTGCCTATTTTTTACATGTAATTGAAGGTCGGACGTCTCGCACTAGAGATCTTGAACTTCACCGGGAGGAGCACGTGAACTTCTTGCAACATACCTTTTAAGCTCTTTGTTTTCTATTCATATATATTCTTACGTGAAACGCATTCCGTGTAGTAGTTGAACTTCCCGCTGATTTCACCTTGAACTTCTGTCACGTATTTTTGTTCAACCTCTCTCACAAGAATTTTTGAACTTCTCGGGCCGAGTACTTGAACTTCTAGCAAGAAAACTTTTAGCCTTTGCCTTTTCATTCTTTTTTCATACAAAACGCACACCGTGTAGTACGTGAACTTCTTGCTATTATTATTTTGAACTTCTCTCTATTTCGCTTTAGTAACGGAAAATGTCTGAGTTTTTTTTATAGAAATCGAACCTCTCTAACTTTTTTATTTGAACTTCTTTGTGTATTTTTTATAAAATGTGAAAATTGGAGTTTTCTTTACTAGCATCGAACTTCTTCGTTATTCTCAATTGACCTTATTGGTTTTATTCTTTAGTAATTGGAAAAATCCGAGCTTTTAAATAAATATCAAACTTCTATGTCTTTTCCAATTGAACTTTTTCGTTATTTTGAATTTAACTTATTGTATTTTTTCTTTAGTAACCAGAAAAATCCGAGTTTTCAAATATAATATCAAACTGCTCCATTTTTTAAATTTGAACTTCTCTATTATTTTCATGTTGAAAGTTTGGTTTAATTGAAACTTCTTGTATTCCCCCCCACCCCCCCCTTTCCTATTGTTTGTTTTATATATATTATGTACTGAATGAAGTTTGGTAATTGAACTTCTAGCAAGAAATCCCAAAAGCACCAGAAATCATGAAAAATTAAGAGGATAATTGAAGTTGTTCCATTTATATACATGATTCCTATAACAAACAGAGGTAGATTGATCGGCAGAAAGCCACAGGAACATCACATATACATAATGGTATATGAACAAATATTTGACTATCCATAAACAAGTCCACTCAGTTCTTTTGAATGAAATACTACACTATCAGACGATTAGTTTATGGAGTATCCGCAAATTTGTGCTGCGGGGTAAGCCAGAAGAAGACATTTTCTATGCACAGGACCAGCTTAGAACATCACAAAACCCCTAACTCAAGCTCGCTGGTCTGACTGTTTGGTCAAGCTTGCGGATCTGAGTGTGACTGGTGAAGGAAAAAAGAAACTGCCTTCTTCTCGCCGAGGAAGTTCCTGATCTCAATGCCAGATAGGAAGAAATTTCTCCCAAAATGGGGATTTCCTAACAAAAGTCGGTCTTGTCGCTCTTGTGGGGAGCTATCGCTGCGAAGAACCTACATCAGGAAGTTCAAGGTGGTCGTCACGAGAAGAAGAACAAACAGGTGCGTGCTAGTGGCCGGAGTGGGCAGACGGTGGTGACCTGGAGCTTCATCGGAAGGAGCGACAAAAGAAGGGGCGGCGCGCATCACCAAAGATTGAGATGGCAGGAGGCGCCTAAGCGCGTGGCAGGTGGCGGCGCGTGTCAATGGGCAGGGCCGGAGTAGGAGAGGGGAGGGGACTGTAGGCGGCAGTTCACCGGGGCGCGCAGGCTGGAGGTGGGCGGCGCACTGGGGGAGGCAGCGGGCGGCGGAGATGCACGGCGGCACGGCATAGTTGGCGGCCTTTCGGTGCGGGGATGCGCCGCAGAGGAGGCGGGGTTGGGGGCGGCGATGCTCGGCGGCGCGGCGGAGAAGGCGAGGTTGGGGGGTTGCGCGGCGGCGCAGCGGAGGAGGCGGTGTTGGGACGGGGTTGCGCGGCGGCGCAGCGGCGCAGCGGAGGAGGCAGGGTTAGGGCGGGGGTGCGCGGTGGCGCAGCGCAGGAGGCGGGGTTGGAGGCGGGGAGGGGCAGCGCATCGTGGGAGGGTGCGGGTTGCACGTTGGTTGGATCGGCCTTTTTTTTCTCAGGAGCTCGGGAGGCCCTCGTCGGCTTCTATATAGAGCCGGTTGTGATCCAAATAACTATTCTAATCCCAGGATCAGAATAGTGCCACTCTATATACCTGGGATTAGAATAACTATTTGGATCATAGCCAGCCCTATATAGGAGCCACGAGGTGTTCCCGAATTTCAGAAAACGCAAAAAAGAAAAGAGAAAATCCCCCACCCCCACCCAACCTCCCGCACCACCTCTGCCTGATCCCCCCCCCGACCACCTCCCACCACTGGCTCGTGCGTGGCTCCCGCCGCCAGCCCCCCGACCCCGACGCACCTCCTGCCGCCGCCACCCAACCCTAGCGCCCAACCCCTCGCCGCCGGCCACCGGAGCCGTCGCCCCCCACTCGCGTGCTCCACCGCTGCCGGCCTAGCCACCGCGCCACCTCATCTCGTCAGCGCAACTCTGCGACCTCCCATCTCCAGCCATCGTCGGGTCCCGCCTCCACAAACCGGATCTCGGTCACTCGCGCGTCCAAGACCCTAGATCCATTGAGGTAGGGTCTTCCCCGCGCGCCCTGATGTCTGCCGCGCAGTTCCTCAATGCCCACACGGCTCTCGCTCGCCACCCTGTCTCCCCTTCCTTCCTCAGCTTGTCGTCCTGTGCGCCGGTGGATGAGGCTACCTGCAGACGCAACGCCCGAACGCCAACCATCAATAGTCTCGCTCCATCGCGACCTCCAGCAGCCACACCATCGTTGTGCTCCATGTGCAGGTCCGCCTTCTGCCCATATGTGTGGCTGCATCAAGCTACAACGAACACCGTTCCTCGGCTCTCTCCTGAACTGCAGACTCATCAATGTGTGGACCATCGAGGAATTTTTCCTGGGAGGCATTCCGTGCCTTTCTTCATTTTGCCTTGATTTTTGTGTCTCCACACTCTGCAGAATGTTTCTATTCTCTGCTTCAATTGAAGTAAAATATTTCTGTTTCAGACAAAATGCATGTAGTAGCATACTCGAACTTCAGAGATGCCCATTTTGTTTCGACTGAAAAGAGACACTGCTTTTTCATGATGGAGAAAATTGCTCCAGTAATCCAATTTTGTCATGTGCATCACCGAGATGAAATATGCCTGTGTTTCACTTAGTATACATTGAGAAAGTTCATTTATTTTTCAATTTGCTCCAGTAATCCTAGTATTTTCAATTTGTCATGTATGTATACATTGAGAAAATTAAGTGTTGTTTCATTTAGTTCGCTCACACAGTCGTGCGAATCATTTCTTTTTCAGGCGAGGGAAGTAGGTGAGGCCATCCCAGTCCAGCACCGCGCAGCTGTCGGGATGTCAAGCCCATCGTGAGCTGCAGTCCACGGCGGTCACCCAGTCCAACCTCCTACATCCTGCCCCACCCGCCCTTTGCAGTGCCCGCGACCCACCGCGTGTAGATGCCGTTTCACTACCCAGTCAATTTCCACCACTATTTGCAGCTCCAGTGTGCAGTTCGCCGTGATGCTCCTAGAGGTTCAATTTTTTTCTGTTGTTGCAGCTAACCCTGACGCATTTCTTCCTTTTGATGTGCCATTTGATGCATAGTTATCACTGGATGCCCATAACATGTGCACGGTAGGGTGTTTGTGTTAAAAATCCCGCGAGATTCATTCGTGTGTTTTGTGGTGATGGATAGAGAGATTCATTCTTCATTTATGTCGAAGTTCAGATTTTAAATAATTTAGTGGTTCGGTGTTTATCAAAAGCCACTCTTTTGTTTGTACTGCTTCTCAAAGCATGGATCGGAAAATGTACTCCAGTCTTTTGTTTGTGTGATTTGGCCTCTAAATTGTACAAGCTGCTGATGAACTTCATTTACATATCTGAGTGTTTCTAAGTATAGGCATTAGCAGCCAGAGCCAGAGTGTTCCCGTGTGGTTTTTTTGTTGCCATGTATAGGCAGCTTCTCTCTGTTCTTGTGGCACAAATGCCTAGCTGAAGAGAAATTCAAAGAAGCTCGATCCATTATCGTTTCTCCCCCCACCCGATTAGCTTCGATGCTAAAAGAAATAAAACCAGGAAGTCCAAATTAAAAAGATGGAGAAGTTCGATCATTATAGAAAACTCAGATTTTCCTCGTTATTAAAGAATGGAAACAGGAAGTTCAAAAATTAAATAACAAGAAGTTCAACTTTTAAAAATAGAGCGCTTCAAAAATTTATAAAAAAGGATTAAGAAATAAAACCAGGAAGTCCATATAAAAAAGATGGAGAAGTTCGATGATTATAGAGAACTCAAATTTTCCTCGTTATTATAAAATGGAAACAAGAACTTCAAAAATAATATAACAAGAACTTCAACTTTTAAAAATAGAGCGCTTCAAAATTCATAAAAAAGGATTAAGAAATTCTGATTAAAATTCATAAAAAACTCAGATATTTTCACGTAACCGAGAGAAGTTCAGATTGATAACTGCCAGAAGTTCATGTACTACACGGTGTGCATTTTGTAATAAAAAAGGAATAAAAAAGCAAAGGCTAAAAGTTTTGTTGTTATAAGTTGAAGTCCTCGGTCAGAGAAAGTTAAAAAAATTATTGTGAGAGAGGTTTGTACAAAAGGAATATCATTTGTGTAACACTGACGAATGGATGAGAAAATTACAAACGAAAATACGTCACAGAAGTTCAACGTGAAAACAGCAGGAAGTTCAACTACTAAATTGAATGAATTTCAGATGAAAAACTTTTAAAACTGTTGCGAGTATGAAAAAATGATTAACACGGGAAAGTTGCGAGTTTGCAACAGCTTTCCATCGGTATATCACTTGCTCAATTCTGATGAGTGGATGGAGAGCTACGAGAAAAAAAAAGCACGTGAAAAACAAAGTGAAGTTCAAGTAGACATGCCGAGAAGTTCAAGTTCTTCACGCGGTGCATTTTCGAAGAATCTGTTTCTCGATAAAGGCAGAACTCATGATCTCGCTGTTTTCAAAATTACATGAAAACGGCTAGGAATCAGAGAAAACCATCTACATGAAAAAGTTTCGCATTTTCCGTAGCTTTTCAACGGTATATTATTTGCCCCATTCCGATAAAGTTTGTAGAAATTACGACAAAAAAACATTTTAAGCCATTTTCAAAATTGTCTTAAAACCGTAATGAATTAGGACAAACTATATATACCAAAAAGTTTCACGTTTCCTCAAGCTTTCCAACGCCATACCATTTGCTGCATTCTGACGTACGGTTAAAAAATTAACACGAAAATACGAACTCGGTGGAACTTGGACCGTTTTCTAGATTACTCTTAAATCGTTCAAAATTAGAAACTTTCTACATGACATAGAAGCGCATTTTCATAAGCTTTCCAACGCCATATCATTTACCTCCATTGGATTAGCCGTTTAGAAATGGCATCGAAAATATGAACTCGGCAGTTCGGTTTGCGAAATTCTACGATTTTCCAAATTACTCTTTAACCATAGGGAATTAGAGAAAACGTTCTACATGTGGAAGGAACGCATTTGCAGCAGCTTTCCAATGCCATATTATTTGCCTCATTCCGATAAACAGTTTAGAAATGGGATCGAAAATACGATTCACGTTTTTTGTATGAAGAAAAAACGGTTTTCAAAAATGCTCTTAAACCGCTTAGATTTTGACAAAAATTTAACTTGGGTCATGATACTCGTGTCTATAGCTTTCCAACCGTATATCGCAAGCCCCATTTGGGCAATGTTTGCGGAAGTTCAACCTAGCACTGGGGGAAGTTCAGGTCGAACAACTCAGGCAGTAAAATTGCAACAGACGCATGTTCATCACGACCTGAGAGCAAAATCCGCCAATGAGCGAGATTCGTATTTAAAACAGGCATTTAGTTGCTAAAAACCGTTTGCAGATTACACTTACATCACATAGACCACGCTGACCAGAATAATTCGCGTGGGGAGACACGGTTGCGAAGATAGCCCGAAGGTCGGGTTCGTACAGAGAGAAGTTCAGGTTGTGATCATAATAATATTCTGATCCCGTGATCAGAATAGTGTTTATGTATGTATATATATATAGTCAATGTAGAACATCAGAAGAAAAGTTGAAGAATTTGCAAACTTGAGGAATTTGAAAATTGAAGAATTTGCAAAAATGAAGAAAAACTCAAATTTGAAGATTTTCAACTTTGGTTGGTGGCCTGACCCACCGTATAAGAATGATGATTTCAGACACCATGTACAATTGTCGTAGGCCTCTAAGAATCAAATTCTTCATTAATTTCTTCACACTTAGAGGGTTAGTCTTCATTGATTGAAGAAAAATGTTACTTCGTGTGTTGCACATCTAAGTCATCAATTTTGCATAAGTGTTAGGATGTTTGTCCTTTGAAAGAACATTCGAAGATTCTAAGATATTTAGCTCACACCGCAACTTGCTAAGTCTCTTCTCATCCAAGGGCTTTGTGAAGATATCTGCCAGCTGTTCTTCAGTCTTCACGTGGTCGATGAAGATGTCGCCCTTCAACACATGATCTCGAAGAAAATGATGACGAATTTGGATGTGCTTAGTCTTCGAGTGCCGAACTGGGTTGTGAGCAATCTTGATGGCACTCTCGTTATTGCAGTAGAGAGGCACATTCTTCACATTGATGCCATAGTCCTTGAGGGTTTGCTTCATCCACAGCAATTGAGCACAGCAAGAACCAGCAGCAATGTACTCAGCTTCAGCAGTAGAGAGATATACACAGTTCTGCTTCTTCAAGGACCAACATACTAAGGATCGTCCGAGGAAATGGCATGTGCCTGATGTTGACTTGCAATCCACCCGATCACCAGCATAGTCAGAGTCAGAATATCCAACGAGATCAAAAGCCGAGCACTTGGGATACCATAATCCAAGTGTTGGAGTGTGAGCTAGATATCGAAGAATATGTTTCATAGCCTTGTGGTGTGATTCCTTCGGTGTAGCTTGAAATTGGGCACACACGCAAACACTAAGCATAATATCCGGCCTAGATGCACACAAATACAATAAAGAGCCAATCATGGAGCGATATACCTTTTGATCGAAGTCTTTACCATTTTCATCAGTGCAGAGATGGTCATTTCTGGGCATAGGGATTTTGACGCCTTTGCAATCTTGCATGCCGAATTTCCTCAGTACATCTTTGAGGTATTTCTCTTGAGAAATGAAGATGCCATTACGTTGTTGATGAATTTGAAGACATAAGAAAAATTTCAATTCTCCCATCATAGACATTTGATATTCTTCACTCATCAAATAGGTAAATTCATCACTGTAACGTGTGTCAGTACAGCCAAAGATAATATCATCCACATAAATTTGGCACACGAATAATTCATCATCATAGGTTTTAGTGAAAAGAGTTGGGTCAAGTGAACTGGGTTTGAAGCCTTTCTTCATGAGGAATTCCTTCAGTGTATCATACCATGCCCGAGGGGCCTGCCTGAGGCCATAGAGGGCCTTATTGAGTCTGAAAACTTTGTCAGGATGCTTAGGATCTTCAAAACCTGGGGGTTGAGCAACATATACTTCTTCCTCAAGCTTACCATTGAGGAATGCACTTTTCACATCCATTTGATATAAGATGATGTTATGATGGTTAGCATAAGCAAGCAATATGAGAATAGCTTCAAGTCTAGCAACAGGTGCAAAAGTTTCATCAAAGTCAATTCCTTCAACCTGTGTGTAGCCTTGAGCTACAAGACAAGCCTTATTCCTCACCACTAGGCCATTTTCGTCTTGCTTGTTGCGGTAGATGCACTTGGTACCTATGATATTGTGCTTGCGAGGACCTGGTCGTTTGACAAGTTCCCACACATTGTTGAGCTCGAATTGATGTAATTCCTCTTGCATGGCTTGAATCCACTCGGGCTCCAGAAATGCCTCATCAACTTTGGTGGGCTCTATGATAGAGACAAAAGGAAAGTGCCCACAAAAGTTAGACAAGTGTGAAGCTTTTGAGCGTGTGAGAGGACCTGGTGCATTGATGTCGTCGATGATTTTCTCAATCTGCACTTCATTTGCAATGCGAGGATGAGCTAGTTGACGACTTTGATTGGGCTGAGCATTTTCTTCAGCGCCATTTCCCTCAGGTGCACTAGTATGATTTTCTTCACGGTCTAGAATAACTTCTTCAGCAGGTTCTTTAGTGGGTATGACATCCTCAGTAGCCTTGAGCTTAATGGATTCTTCAGGAGGTACTTCATCTAGCACACACTACAAAAAAAGACACATCCATGACATTTTGGGCCAAATGAATTTTTTTCTGTAATGCTTATGACACTTCTATGACGATAATTGTGACAAAAGCACGTATCATCATAGATGTGGTAGTGATGAGGACATGAATACCTTGGATACGACCAAAAATATTGCATACATGTATATTTGTGAGGTGATTTCTAATGCAAACTATGCAATAATTTATTTGTGTCATCCAGGACAAAAATACTTCACAAACTTTTGTGCCATGTCTAATTGCAGGTGTATGGGACATTTGTACAATTCACATATGAAGATAAGGGAAAACGAGAAGTTTAGGTGCTGTTCAAAAAGTCCTCTCACGTCACTTTTGGGCCAAGAGAAGATAGAGTCCAAGTCTCTCACGTTCTGGATTCAGATTCGGACTGCACAGACATACCTGACTCAAAACGCCAAGAACTTTTTCATACGGACTCCGAATTGGGTGATTCTTTTTTTGTTGGAAAGTAGATTTCGTGCTCTTTCCAACCCAATTGGATTCACCTTAAAATTCATCCGGAGCTATGAGTTATCGACGAAACAATCTGACGCTGTAGCAGAATCCGAGTCAAACTACAAGTCCAAAGGTGTTGCATCACCTCCACTCGGGCCCATGAGCGTTGTACGACCTAGGGTTAGTTTTAGGCTGCCTTGGGATGTCCTCCCACCTCCTTGGCCGCCACCCCTTACTCCTATATAAGTAGATCCGTCTAGTAGCTTTTTCCTTGGGTTTTGTTTAGATTAAAAGTTCGCCATAGCTGCAACTTCGCGTACTTCGTTTGTGTTCAACGACCAGACCAAGACGTCACAGAACCCCACCTTGATCAATAAAGCTTTCATCTTATATTCGCAATATCCAGATTGCAAATCTTAGTTTCTTGCTTGTTCTTCGTTTGCTTGCAGAAGATAGACCCTCGTGGTCAGGTTGATTGTGCTCCGGCGTGGTCAATAACCTCTCGGAGTTGGTTTAGCGATTGCTAAGGCGCGACGTCCTCGCACGTTCGTAGTCGGATCGTCAAAGTCTACTCCACCAAAAACGATAGCAATCATCTCATCGAAAGATCGGGACACCCTCGCCTCTATCAAGTGGATGATGAGGACATGAATACCTTGGATACGACCAAAAATATTGCATACATGTATATTTGTGAGGTGATTTCTAATGCAAACTATGCAATAATTTATTTGTGTCATCCAGGACAAAAATACTTCACAAACTTTTGTGCCATGTCTAATTGCAGGTGTATGGGACATTTGTACAATTCACATATGAAGATAAGGGAAAACGAGAAGTTTAGGTGCTGTTCAAAAAGTCCTCTCACGTCACTTTTGGGCCAAGAGAAGATAGAGTCCAAGTCTCTCACGTTCTGGATTCAGATTCGGACTGCACAGACATACCTGACTCAAAATGCCAAGAACTTTTTCATACGGACTCCGAATTGGGTGATTCTTTTTTTGTTGGAAAGTAGATTTCGTGCTCTTTCCAACCCAATTAGATTCACCTTAAAATTCATCCGGAGCTATGAGTTATCGACGAAACAATCTGACGCTGTAGCAGAATCCGAGTCAAACTACAAGTCCAAAGGTGTTGCATCACCTCCACTCGGGCCCATGAGCCTTGTACGACCTAGGGTTAGTTTTAGGCTGCCTTGGGATGTCCTCCCACCTCCTTGGCCGCCACCCCTTACTCCTATATAAGTAGATCCATCTAGTAGCTTTTTCCTTGGGTTTTGTTTAGATTAAAAGTTCGCCATAGCTGCAACTTCGCGTACTTCGTTTGTGTTCAACGACCAGACCAAGACGTCACAGAACCCCACCTCGATCAATAAAGCTTTCATCTTATATTCGCAATATCCAGATTGCAAATCTTAGTTTCTTGCTTGTTCTTCGTTTGCTTGCAGGAGATAGACCCTCGGGGTCAGGTTGATTGTGCTCCGGCGTGGTCAATAACCTCTCGGAGTTGGTTTAGCGATTGCTAAGGCGCGACGTCCTCGCACGTTCGTAGTCGGATCGTCAAAGTCTACTCCACCAAAAACGATAGATATCATCTCATCGAAAGATCGGGACACCCTCGCCTCTATCAAGTGGTATCAGTTTTCAGGTTGCTCGGTGAGAATTTCCAGTTTTCCCTAGATTAGATTTATTTTCTTACCTATTGTCCAAGAAAAAGCCACAAAAAAAAGTTAGATCTATTCATCCTTTGTCCAAGCCAGTCTGAGCCTTTGCAATTTTCTTTTCATTGCTTGCATAGTTGAATTATCGGTTGCATCGTCGTGTCGAGTTGCTGGTCTTAGTGTCTAGTTCGTTTAGAGTTTCGAGTTCTGTTCACATTAGCCACGCCGCCGCTGCATCGTTATTCCTTCCACTGTCCACCATCCCATCCATCAATTTCCACATCATGCTACCCATTGTTCATTGTCATAATCATAGTTGAGGTCGTTCACATCTGTGCTTGATCCAATCTACATCTTATCTAGTTTGTTTTGAAAAGAGGGAGAGAGAAAAAAAAAAGTAAAAAAAAAGTCAGAGAAAAAAAAAGAGAGAAAGAAAAAGAAAAAAAGTGTGAGGAAAAAAAGAGAGCAGAAAAAAAAACAAAATTCGGATCTATCTAGACCCAATCTCGTAGCTGAATTCGGATTGGAAACTGTTTTGCGCAGTTTTCAGTAAAACAGGCATATCTTTTTCGTACGAAGTCTGTTTTGGCTCCGTGAGTACTCAAATTAAAGCTAGTGACGAGCCGCATCTAAATAGTTGCAGAAGCTAGTTCAATATTTGAGACCTCAAAATCGGCTTCTAAATAGGTCTTTTTGCCCTCCGAAGTTCGCGAACACAGCTTGTTCCAGTTTTTCAAGCCAGTTTTAGAATTTTTTGACTCCTCATATCAACTCGGAATTTAGTGATTCTTTTTGCGTTTGAAAGCTTGAGTCAGTGCCATTCTTGAGAAAAATTATCAGAAAATTGGCAAAAACTTTTCCAGAGGAAAGTTGGAGACAAAGTTGTTGGTATATCCTACTTGGTAGTTGTTTCTCATCATTATCTTTACTGCCATTGTGATCTTCACTTATATCTTGCTGTCCAGAGCTACTTCATATCCTTTATTGATGCTAGTTGTGCAACGCCGTGACCTCATTAGTGTTCTAGGCTCGCGTCTCTAGTCCGGTCTAGCCTAGGACCAGCACAGTACCGTCGTTGAGCGTTTATTCAACATTGCATCTCTGAATTGATTATTGCTAATCTTTTGCTACCATATATAGCCAACCCAGCTCCACATATTTCTACACCGTGTATACGTACATTCGCCTGGCAATCGCTTTACTCAATCTTCGGAGTTATTTGACACCGCTGGTTGCCCGTCACCACCTGCTGCATGGTAAGAACTTGTAAGATATTGATATTTGCTTTACTGTGAGCGCTTTACCACCACATCCTAGTAGTTCATAGGAACATTATTCTCGATTTTTTTGTTTCTACTAATCATGGCAGATTCCGGAGTTGTTAGTTCTTGGGCTTCATCGATCGTGGGAGATTTGCCATCACCTAAGAAAATACAACAACCATCACAAGAGGAGCAACAACATCAGAATGCACATAATCAGGTTAATGTTTCCATGCCACCATTTACTGGTCGTTTTAGGCCTGATCTATATATTGAATGGGAGTACGAAATTAATGCTATATTTGCTTCCCATAATTTTGATGAGCGTGGAAAATTTCAAGCCGCGGTTAGTACTTTCAGTAGCTTTGCTTTAGTTTGGTGGAGTGAATACTGTCGGTTAAACCCTGATTATATACCTACTACTTGGGATGGTTTAAAACATGTCATGAGAGATAGATTCGTAGATGTTCATTATACTCGTGGCATGATTAAAAAACTACAACATTTAAAACAAGGTAGTGACACCGTAACAAAATATTATGATGATTTACAAACTACATTATTGCACTCATTTTTAGAAGAAAGTGAAGAAGATTTTATGGATAGATTTTGGGGAGGATTAAACTGCGATATTCAAGAGATTCTAATTCATGAAGAGTGTTATCCTATGGACCATTTGTTTCGTCTTGCTTGCAAAGCTGAACAGGAAATAAAACGACGTGTTGGCCACAAGGAGAACAAGCGCACGGTGCACATTCCAAGTGTTGATACAGATGTTTCTTCAACTACTAGGCGTACTATGACAACCACATCCGTTGTTGCGAGGACTACATCATCTCCATCATGTGACATATCACCTCCAAGAGTGCCTACATCATCTGAGTTGATCATAAGAGGTAATGACAAAGGTACAAATTTTCAACTTTCACATGAGAATGATGCATGCCTAGTTAACTTGAATACATCATGTGTTGTGTTACCTATTGATTTGAGCACACCAACTATTTTAGAGAATCGTGTTACTGTCATGAATGCGTCATGTGATCAAAGAGTTGAAGTATCAACAATTTTGAGTGCACCCAATGAATTAACTGTTGATGCAAAAGAAACAATGTTTAATCCTTTTGATATGACCTCTAATCTTGGTGATGATTTTGTGTCAAAAGACTTATTGCATGTTTGCTTATTTAAGCATGTAGTAGCATGTAAATTTGATGCAAGTAAGGTTTATTCACCAATGTTGGGATGGTTTAATGATGAACATTGTCAATCCTTTGATATGAATAAGAGCTTCACTTATATGTGCAAATTGAGTTGCAATATTTTCATGTCTTCTAATACTTGTGATAATATTTTGGCTTTACATTTTATGAACTATGAAAGTTACTCATGTATACATGTGTCATATGTGCAAAAATCAAGGGAAGTAAAAATGGATGACATATACATATACAACATGTACACCTTGTCTCTTTTGTTAGCCACATTTCAGATTAAGCAACGCCGAGGACGGCTTTGTTTTCAAGAAGTGGAGGATGATGAGGACATGAATACCTTGGATACGACCAAAAATATTGCATACATGTATATTTGTGAGGTGATTTCTAATGCAAACTATGCAACAATTTATTTGTGTCATCCAGGACAAAAATACTTCACAAACTTTTGTGCCATGTCTAATTGCAGGTGTATGGGACATTTGTACAATTCACATATGAAGATAAGGGAAAACGAGAAGTTTAGGTGCTGTTCAAAAAGTCCTCTCACGTCACTTTTGGGCCAAGAGAAGATAGAGTCCAAGTCTCTCACGTTCTGGATTCAGATTCGGACTGCACAGACATACCTGACTCAAAACGCCAAGAACTTTTTCATACGGACTCCGAATTGGGTGATTCTTTTTTTGTTGGAAAGTAGATTTCGTGCTCTTTCCAACCCAATTGGATTCACCTTAAAATTCATCCGGAGCTATGAGTTATCGACGAAACAATCTGACGCTGTAGCAGAATCCGAGTCAAACTACAAGTCCAAAGGTGTTGCATCACCTCCACTCGGGCCCATGAGCCTTGTACGACCTAGGGTTAGTTTTAGGCTGCCTTGGGATGTCCTCCCACCTCCTTGGCCGCCACCCCTTACTCCTATATAAGTAGATCCATCTAGTAGCTTTTTCCTTGGGTTTTGTTTAGATTAAAAGTTCGCCATAGCTGCAACTTCGCGTACTTCGTTTGTGTTCAACGACCAGACCAAGACGTCACAGAACCCCACCTCGATCAATAAAGCTTTCATCTTATATTCGCAATATCCAGATTGCAAATCTTAGTTTCTTGCTTGTTCTTCGTTTGCTTGCAGGAGATAGACCCTCGGGGTCAGGTTGATTGTGCTCCGGCGTGGTCAATAACCTCTCGGAGTTGGTTTAGCGATTGCTAAGGCGCGACGTCCTCGCACGTTCGTAGTCGGATCGTCAAAGTCTACTCCACCAAAAACGATAGATATCATCTCATCGAAAGATCGGGACACCCTCGCCTCTATCAGGTAGGCTCCTACTTCTATCACAAAAAATCATGATAGAAAATGGGCTTTTCATCCTGGGTGGGCCGGAGACGCAGCTGGATGACATTCTTTGGGCCGTCCATGATGAAAAAAATCGTGGTAGAAGCGAGGGCGAGGAAAAGTATCGGGGAGTTCCTGGTTACGGTGGGTGGTCGGGGCCGAGCGATGCATGGAGGTTTGCGCGTTTCTCTCGTGTACGCGCATGTGTGTGAGGCGTTGTCTAATTGAACCCGAGCGATCGCACGTTACTGAACTCGAGTGATCGATCCCTTGGCTGTTAACTGAACCCGAGCGATCGATCCCTTGGCTGTTGACTGAACCTGAGCGATTCCTTCGCTGCTGCTGCTAACTGAACCGAGCGATCGATCACTGCTGCTGCTTACTGAAGCCGATCGAGCCCCCATGCGAGACGTAGCCAGCCGGTGTTGGGTTGCCTCTCGATGAACAGTGACCATTGCTACCGTGCGCGTGGTACGTAGAACGAGTCAAGACATGGTGAGTCGAGCCGGTTGGTTGGCTGTGGATGAACAGTTCCCGGTGGGGGTTGGATGAACAGGGCCCCTTGGTAGTAGGCCGTTGCCGCTGGATGAACAGGACCCCGAGGAGGCTGTCGCACCCCAGCCGGTTGGGGTGGATGAACAGGACCCCGTGGAGGCTCTATGAACAGCAGCCGGTGGAGGGTGGATGAACAGTAGCCCGTGGATGAACAGTAGCCCGTGGATGAACAGTAGCCCGTGGAGGCTGGAGGAGGTCGACGGTGGATGAACAGTGGCCCGTGGAGGCTGGAGCTAGGCAGTAGACGGTGGATGAACAGGACCCCGTTTCGACCGTAGGCGCTCCAACACAAATCCATTTCCTCCGTTTTGTGGTACACCACACCCCTCCCGATCAACAGGACCCCGTTTCGACCATAGGCACTCGAACAAAAGTCCGTTTCCTCCATTTTGCGGTACGCTAGATCCTTCCCGATGAACAGGACCCCGTTTCGAGCGTACGCGATCAAACAGAAGGCCCATTTCCTTTGTTCTGCGGTACACCAGACCTCGTTTCGGCTGTTCCGTCCAAGTCGGTTGGCTACCGATGAACACGACGTATTATGTTGCCTCCCGATGAACACGACGCTGTTTCCTCCGTTGCGACCCAGCCGGTTGGCTGCCGATGAACAGGATGATGTCGCTGTACGCGTTCGAGACCCCGCTCGTATGTACGTACGTACGTAGTCATATTTACTTCCTTGCAGCGTGGCTGTACGTACGTGTACACGATATAGACGGGACTGCGTGACATGCTACATCTGCGCCTCTACTACGACACGTGCCGCTCCTTACTCGGCCACAGTTCATCGCTGCAGAGAGACCGACCGACCAGTATGTACGTACACGTTCGTGACAATGCTATGTACGCTTCGACAGGGTGGGTCCCAGCTGTCAGGGAGGATAAGGACGCACTTCCTTGCGTGCGAAGATATAGCTGGTGGGTCCCAGCTATCAGGGGGAAGAATCATTTTTTTCCCGTAGTATGGACGCCCTTCCTTGCGTGCGAAGATGTAGCTGGTGGGTCCCAGCTATCAGGGGGAAATGTTTTTTTCGCAAAATACAGAGTCCCTTCCGGTGGGTCCCTGCTGTCTGGTGGAGGAATAATTATTTTACGCGTAATAGGAGGCCCTTCCTTGCTGCAGTCGTGGACCGAACTGTCAGCCTCTCCATGTACAGTCCTCTTCCGATGGGAGTCATTCCTTAACCACGTTGACCACGCCGCGCCGAGAGCACCAAGGCGGTGGATATGACGGCGAGGCCTAGGAAGGGGACGACGCGGAGCCAGGGAAGACGCGGCAGTGGATGCCCACGCGGAGAGGAGTATGAGGGTTGACTGGTTCGACTGCGGTGTGAGGCTGCCGTCACCGCAGAATAACAGGGGTTGTGGGTGAGTAAAGGGATGGCCTGGCCAGAGGTTGGAGTAGGAGGGGGCGGTGAGGCCTGTGCAGCAGCACAGCCGGCCACGGGAGGCAAGAGCAGGCGGCACGGCCCGCGATGGTTTGGGCGTCTGGAGTAAGAAGACCAGAGGTTTAAGAAGCACGACAGCTGTTGGATGGACATCGTACGATCACCACAGCTAGAATCGTTTATATTGACTAAGTTGACAAAGCCCTGCGTCCACGTCAACTTAGTAGGCCCACAAGTCAGCCTTCAAATATGGTGGGTCCCACCTAGCAGCTGGGGTATTCATTTTTTTGTGCGTAATAAGGAGGCACTTCCCTGCATTCGAAGATATAGCTGGTGGGTCCGAGCTGTCAGCGGGAGGGATTTTTTTCCGCAAAATACAGAGG
Organism: Thinopyrum elongatum; assembly: GCA_011799875.1. Classification (NCBI taxonomy): domain Eukaryota; kingdom Viridiplantae; phylum Streptophyta; class Magnoliopsida; order Poales; family Poaceae; genus Thinopyrum; species Thinopyrum elongatum. The sequence continues at coordinate 200,097,962 of CM022297.1, read as the reverse complement.
CCCTTCCGGTGGGTCCCCGCTGTCAAGTGGAGGAATCATTATTTTGTGCGTAATAAGGAGGCATTTCCTTGCTGTGGCCATGGACCTGGCTGTCAGCCTCTCCACGTACAGTCCTCTTCCGATGGAAGTCGTTCCTTGACCATGTTGACCATGCTGCATCGAGAGCACCAAGGCGGGGACGACGGCGAGGCCTAGGAAGGGAATGACTAGGAGCCGGGGAAGACTCGGCAGTTGTTTCCCACACAGAGGGGAGTACGAGGGTTTACTGCTTCAGCTGTAGTGTGAGGCTGCCATCTCCAGAGAATAATAGGAGGTCTGGGTGAGTAGAGCGATGGCTAGGCCAGCGATGGGAGTACGGTGGTGTGGTGAGGCCTGCGCGGCAGCACAGCTGGCCGCGGGAGGAGGGAGCAAGCAGTCCCGCCGGCGCTTGTTTGAGCGGCTGGAGCAGGAAGAGCAGAGATTGAAGAAGCACGACGGCCGTTGGATGGACATCCAACAGTCACTGCTCTTGTGTGTTGACTAAGTTGACACGGCGTTGCGTGTGCGTCAACCTTTTTTTTTGGAAAGCGTACGCATCAACCCTATAGTAGGCGCACAAGTCAGCCTCAAATGTGTGGAAAATAGCATACAGCCCATCTGCCATTATTTCTAATAATTTACAGCCCATTTGCTAATTCTTAAGGATTTTTTTGGAGCCCATATTCTTTTTGTCAGCATTACAGCCCATATTGTGGCCACGGTTAAAAATTTATACGAAATTTTGCATATTTCAGTGCGGTCCCAATTGTTTTTAATCCCGAAATTTTGAGTCACATTCAAACTAATTTGAAATATAAATTTATATCAATATAAAATCCAAATAATTGTCCACGCATATAAATCAATGGAATTTAAAATCTTGAAATGAAAAAAAAAAGAAATTTGAAACTAATTGCCGGTTTGATGTGTTTTAAAAATGTACAGCCCATTTCTCATTACTGATAGCCCATTTTCTGGGCAAGCCGAATGAAACTCTCCTCGTCTTGAAAGATTTGTAGCCCAGCAGGGCTGACAAAGCAAGTAGGCCTCGGTTGGGTATTCTGCAAAAGAACAAAAAAACTGGGCTAGCCATTTTCAGAAAGAAAAAAAACTACTAGGTTGGTCTTGTGGTAAACATAAAATAAAGGGCTGGCTAGACAGGCCAGATTGCCCCGCACAGCCCAGTTGACACCCTACTTCCGTCTCAAAAACAAAAAGAACTTGGTGAGCTGCTGGGTCCCTGGTGTCAGCCGCTCGTTGTGCAATTCTCTCGTTTATTGACTACGTTGACAATGGCATGGGACCCAGATGTCAGAAATCCATTAGGAGGAACCATGGTTTTGGCTTGAAATAAGGAGGCACTTGCTTGCGTACTGCCATGACCCTGGTGGGTCCCTGCTGTCATCCTCTCCACATACAATCATCTCCTGATTGTGTACGCGTCAACCTAGTAGGCCCACAGGTCAGCCTCTAAACCCGTGGCAGACAAATACAGCCCATTCCATACGTTCAAACAGAAAGTTCAACATTCAGAGCAAAGTAACAGGTCTGATCCAGATATAGAGTACTGAACTTCCATGTTGACAACCATCATAGCCAGGTTAACTATCTACTCCCACTAATACTCTAGTAGTGTACAAGTACTAACTTACTCTTAGCTAACTAGACGATGCCGGCAGCCATGTGCGGTACACGCTAAACGCCGGCACCGACATCCTCCTCCTCGCCTCGGACTTGCTAGAGGTGCGATAGGGCGCAGTGCTCGCGCGCGTTGGCCCTTTCCATGCCGGCATGGTCCACCGAAGCTTCGGCTTCTAAGCGGGAAACCCACTTGACGAGCTGGTAGTAAAATTTGGCGTCACGAACGCGTGCGTGCCCGACAGCCTCCAGGGCTATTTGCCGGGCGCCGGCCTCCACGTAGTCGGCCCAGTTGCGGGCGCTCTGCTCGCGACTCAGAGCGTCGGTGCTGATAGAGGCGAGGGTGTCCCGATCTTTTGATGAGATGATAGCTATCGTTTTTGGTGGAGTAGACTTTGACGATCCGACTAAGAACGTGCGAGGACGTCGCGCCTTAGCAATCGCTAAACCAACTCCGAGAGGTTATTGACCACGCCGGAGCACAATCAACCTGACCACGAGGGTCTATCTCCTGCAAGCAAACGAAGAACAAGCAAGAAACTAAGATTTGCAATCTGGATATTGCGAATATAAGATGAATGCTTTATTGATCAAGGTGGGGTTCTGTGACGTCTTGGTCTGGTCGTTGAACACAAACGAAGTACGCGAAGTTGCAGCTATGGCGAACTTTTAATCTAAACAAAACCCAAGTCTAAACGACGCCCTAAGGGCTGTATATATGGAGGAAGAAGGGGGAATTTCGTGGCCCTTGGAGGAGGGATCCGAAACCAACCCTAACTCTTGTTTTCCCACACATACGGACTCTAAAAACTGCCTATACTTAAGTATTTCGAAATTACATGGGCCTGGCCCAATAATAAGGTGACGCAGCACCTATAATAGCCTCTGGACGAAATTTATGAAGTGGCATCTTGTATATTTCGTCCAAGGCTTCATGCACGCATTAAGGTGGCTTCAATGTCCTGAAATCATCACTTGTAACTCCGTTCTTGTTCCCCTTGCGCATGCCATTATGTCCATGCCTGGTCTTGCTCCAGTGTTCATCCCTCTTATCCATGCTAGGCCCTTCATTTGTAAGTAAGACAAATGTATCCAATTTAGGCAGCATCATATTCTCATGAACATTAGAATCATTACTAAGAAACGAAAGTACCTGATAATTTAATTGGCGTGCGCGAGCTCTAGTAATTCGTCCAGTGTATGTGGGTGTAACAATGGTATTGATGTCCTCATCATCCTCCCCTTCTTGAAATGAAGTCGTCCTCGACGGAAGCTCATCTTCCTCGCCCAAATAAGGCTTCAAATCTGCAATATTAAAAGTGGGACTAACCCCAAAATCTGCAGGCAGCTCAAGTTTATATGCATTATCATTTATTTTCTCTAACACCTTAAATGGACCATCAGCACGTGGCATTAGCTTTGATTTGCGCAAATCAGGAAATCTATCCTTACGCAAATGTAACCAAACAAGATCTCCAGGTGCAAAGACAACACGTTTTCTACCCTTATCTCCAGCAAGTTTATATTTAGCATTCATACACTCAATGTTCTCCTTAGTTAACTCATGCATTTTTAAGATCAATTCAGCACGTTGTTTAGCATCAAAATTAACCTTCTCCGAAGATGGAAGAGGCAACAAATCAATAGGTGCACGAGGAAGGAAACCGTACACAATTTCAAAAGGACACATCTTAGTAGTAGAATGCAATGAACGATTATAAGCAAATTCAATATGAGGCAAGCATTCTTCCCACTTTTTCTTGTTATTCTTCAAAACAGCCCTAAGCATAGTAGACAATGTTCTATTGACTACTTCAGTTTGTCCATCAGTTTGGGGGTGACATGTAGTACTAAAAAGCAGTTTAGTCCCCAACTTAGCCCATAAACATCTCCAAAAGTGGCTAAGAAATTTAGTATCACGATCTGAAACAATAGTATTTGGCACACCATGCAAGCGTATAATTTCACGAAAGAACAAATCAGCAACATTAACAGCATCATCGCTTTTATGACATGGTATAAAGTGTGCCATTTTCGAGAACCTATCCACGACAACAAATATGCTATCCCTCCCCTTTTTTGTTCGAGGTAAACCTAAAACAAAGTCCATAGATATATCCTGCCAAGGAACACTAGGTACAGGCAAAGGCATATATAAACCATGAGGATTGAGTCGTGACTTAGCTTTTTGACATGTAGTGCAGCGAGCAACAAAACGCTCAACATCCCGTCTCATCTTTGGCCAACAGAAATGTGTAGCAAGTATATCCTCCGTCTTCTTCACGCCAAAGTGTCCCATTAATCCTCCTCCATGCGCCTCCTGCAACAACAAAAGACGAACAGAGCTAGCTGGAATGCATAGCTTGTTAGCACGAAACACAAATCCATCGTTAATGACGAACTTGTTTGATAGAGGCGAGGGTGTCCCGATCTTTCGATGAGATGATAGCTATCGTTTTTGGTGGAGTAGACTTTGACGATCCGACTACGAACGTGCGAGGACGTCGCGCCTTAGCAATCGCTAAACCAACTCCGAGAGGTTATTGACCACGCCGGAGCACAATCAACCTGACCACGAGGGTCTATCTCCTGCAAGCAAACGAAGAACAAGCAAGAAACTAAGATTTGCAATCTGGATATTGCGAATATAAGATGAAAGCTTTATTGATCAAGGTGGGGTTCTGTGACGTCTTGGTCTGGTCGTTGAACACAAACGAAGTACGCGAAGTTGCAGCTATGGCGAACTTTCAATCTAAACAAAACCCAAGTCTAAACGACGCCCTAAGGGCTGTATATATGGAGGAAGAAGGGGGAATTTCGTGGCCCTTGGAGGAGGGATCCGAAACCAACCCTAACTCTTGTTTTCCCACACATACGGACTCTAAAAACTGCCTATACTTAAGTATTTCAAAATTACATGGGCCTGGCCCAATAATAAGGTGACGCAACACCTATAATAGCCTCTGGACGAAATTTATGAAGTGGCATCTTGTATATTTCGTCCAAGGCTTCATGCACGCATTAAGGTGGCTTCAATGTCCTGAAATCATCACTTGTAACTCCGTTCTTGTTCCCCTTGCGCATGCCATTATCTCCATGCCTGGTCTTGCTCCAGTGTTCATCCCTCTTATCCATGCCAGGCCCTTCATTTGTAAGTAAGACAAATGTATCCAATTTAGGCAGCATCATATTCTCATGAACATTAGAATCATTACTAAGAAACGAAAGTACCTGATAATTTAATTGGCGTGCGCGAGCTCTAGTAATTGGTCCAGTGTATGTAGCAGTAGGTGCTGTGGGTGTAACAATGGTATTGATGTCCTCATCATCCTCCCCTTCTTGAAATGAAGTCGTCCTCGACGGAAGCTCATCTTCCTCACCCAAATAAGGCTTCAAATCTACAATATTAAAAGTGGGACTAACCCCAAAATCTGCAGGCAGTTCAAGTTTATATGCATTATCATTTATTTTCTCTAACACCTTAAATGGACCATCAGCACGTGGCATTAGCTTTGATTTGCGCAAATCTGGAAATCTATCCTTACGCAAATGTAACCAAACAAGATCTCCAGGTGCAAAGACAACATGTTTTCTACCCTTATCTCCAGCAAGTTTATATTTAGCATTCATACACTCAATGTTCTCCTTAGTTAAGTCATGCATTTTTAAGATCAATTCAGCACGTTGTTTAGCATCAAAATTAACCTTCTCCGAAGATGGAAGAGGTAACAAATCAATAGGTGCACGAGGAAGGAAACCGTACACAATTTCAAAAGGACACATCTTAGTAGTAGAATGCAATGAACGATTATAAGCAAATTCAATATGAGGCAAGCATTCTTCCCACATTTTCTTGTTATTCTTCAAAACAGCCCTAAGCATAGTAGACAATGTTCTATTGACTACTTCAGTTTGTCCGTCAGTTTGGGGGTGACATGTAGTACTAAAAAGCAGTTTAGTCCCCAACTTTGCCCATAAACATCTCCAAAAGTGGCTAAGAAATTTAGTATCACGATCTGAAACAATAGTATTTGGCACACCATGCAAGCGTATAATTTCACGAAAGAACAAATCAGCAACATTAACAGCATCATCGCTTTTATGACATGGTATAAAGTGTGCCATTTTCGAGAACCTATCCACGACCACAAATATGCTATCCCTCCCCTTCTTTGTTCGAGGTAAACCTAAAACAAAGTCCATAGATATATCCTCCCAAGGAACACTAGGTACAGGCAAAGGCATATATAAACCATGAGGATTGAGTCGTGACTTAGCTTTTTGACATGTAGTGCAACGAGCAACAAAACGCTCAACATCCCGTCTCATCTTTGGCCAAAAGAAATGTGTAGCAAGTATATCCTCCGTCTTCTTCACGCCAAAGTGTCCCATTAATCCTCCTCCATGCGCTTCCTGCAACAACAAAAGACGAACAGAGCTAGCTGGAATGCATAGCTTGTTAGCACGAAACACAAATCCATCGTTAACGACGAACTTGTTCCATGTTCTCCCTTCCTTACAATTCTGCAATACATCTTTAAATTCAGCATCATGCACATATTGATCTTTGATGGTCTCCAAACCAAATATTTCAAAGTCAAGTTGTGAAAGCATAGTATAACGACGAGACAATGCATCAGCAATAACATTTTCTTTACCCTTCTTGTGTTTAATGACATAGGGGAAAGTCTGAATAAATTCAACCCATTTAGCATGTCTACGGTTCAGTTTTGCTTGACTTTTAATGTGTTTCAAAGATTCATGATCAGAATGTATAACAAATTCTTTGGGCCATAAATAATGTTGCCATGTTTCTAAGGTCCGAACAAGAGCATATAATTCTTTATCATAAGTAGAATAGTTCAGACTAGGCCCACTCAATTTTTCAGAAAAGTATGCAACAGGTTTGCCATCTTGTAATAAAACACCTCCTAATCCAATTCCACTAGCATCACATTCAAGCTCAAAAGTCTTATTAAAATCAGGAAGTTGGAGTAAAGGAGCATGTGTCAACTTATCTTTCAATACCGTGAAGGCTTCTTCCTGTGAGGTACCCCAAACAAAAGGCACATCCTTCTTTGTAAGCTCATTGAGAGGTGCAGCAATGGTGCTGAAATCTCTCACAAAACGCCTATAGAAACCAGCGAGTCCAAGAAAACTCCTCACTTGAGTGACCGTTTTGGGCTGTGGCCAACTCTCAATAGCTTCAACTTGGCTTTATCAACTTCAATTCCCTGTGGAGTAACAACATAGCCAAGAAAAGATACTCGGTCGGTGCAAAAGGTGCACTTCCCAAGGTTACCAAACAAACGTGCATCACGTAAAGCAATAAAAACAACACGTAAATGTTCCAAATGTTCCTCCAAAGATCTGCTATAAATCAGTATATCATCAAAATAGACTACCACAAATCGTCCAATGAAAGCACGTAAAACTTCGTTCATTAATCTCATGAAAGTACTAGGTGCATTAGTTAACCCAAAAGGCATGACTAACCACTCATATAATCCAAACTTTGTTTTAAATGCTGTTTTCCATTCATCCCCCAATTTCATACGAATTTGATGGTATCCACTACGCAAATCAACTTTGGAGAATATTGTAGAGCCACTCAATTCATCAAGCATATCATCTAGTCTAGGAATAGGATGACGATAACGAATAGTAATATTATTAATGCCTCTACAATCAACACACATATGCGATGTACCATCCTTTTTCGGCACTAGAATAATAGGAACAGCACAAGGACTAAGGGATTCGCGTATATAACCTTTGTCGAGCAACTCCTGGACTTGACGCATAATCTCCTTCGTCTCCTCTGGATTAGTACGGTATGGTGCACGGTTGGGTAGCGATGCACCGGGAATTAAGTCAATTTGATGCTCAATCCCTCGAATAGGTGGTAATCCCGGAGGCACATCTTGTGGAAAGACGTCGGCGAACTCCTGCAAAATGTTAGTAACAGTAGGAGGCAAAGAGGAAGGCATGTCCTCGAATGAGAATAATGCCTCTTTGCACACAAAAGCATAGCAAACAGATTTGCTGAAATCTAGATCATCAATATCAGATTTGGTGGCAAGTAAACATGCACTTTTCAATTTAATTTCAGAAGTAACACTAGATGGTTTATTATGAGGATTCATTTGTTGCTCAAATTCTTTTGCCACAATCTGATTTTCACTCTTATTTTGCTCCTGTTTTGCCTTACTAGCTCTATTAATATCATCTTTCAAAATAGAATCAGGAGACATAGGAAGCAAAGTAATATGTTTATCCTTATGAACAAGAGTATACTGATTGTTTCTACCATGGTGTACAGAACTTTTATCAAATTGCCATGGTCTACCAAGTAATAAGGAACATGCTTGCATGGGTACCACATCACAATCAACAAAATCAGCATACGTAGAGATACTAAAATGCACACGAACAGTACGTGTTACCTTAACCTTGCCGCTGTTGTTGAACCATTGGATATAGTAAGGATGTGGATGTGGTCTTGTGGTGAGAGAGAGCTTCTCCACCATCTCCATGCTAGCCAAGTTGTTGCAGCTCCCTCCATCTATGATGACACGAACAGAATGTTCCTTCACAACTCCCTTTGTATGGAACAAATTATGCCTCTGATTTTGCTCAGCTTTTGTGACCTGCACACTCAAAACACGTTGAGCAACTAAACATTCATACCTATCAGCGTCTTCAGGAGCCATGTATTGCGTCTCTTGTTCAGAATCATCTCCACCGTGTTCTTCACGTGTAATGAGAGCCAAAGTCTCCTCATCATAGTCACTAGCGGACTCATACCCACCATCCTCGGTAGCAATCATCACACGCTGAGATTTGCATTCTCTCGCATAATGACCTCTTCCCTTACAACGACGACAAATAATATCACTTGTATGCCCTGTTGATGCCATGGAAGAAGAAGAACTCTGTGCAGGCCCGGTAGGTGTGCTCTTCGCAGATAGTGGTGGTTGTGCCTGCTTCCTTGTATCACGGCTGGAGGTGGCAGCTGATGGAGGTGTCGGTGCAATAGAATGTGTGGAAGTAGAGGATGCACGTGGTGTCCATGATGAAGGTCGACCTGCAGAAAAGTTAGTCCGCGCCAATGCCTGTCGATCCTGCACTTCACGTTCAGCTTTACAAGCAAGATGGAATAAACGAGTGATATTATTATACTCCTTATACTCTAGAATGGTCTGAATCTCTCTATTTAATCCACCCATAAAACGTGCAAGCCTAGCTTCATTCTCCTCAACAATACCACATCTAATCATGCCAGTTTGTAATTCCTGATAATATTCTTCTACAGAATTTTTTCCTTGTCTTAAGCACTGCAATTTTTGAAGTAATTCACGTTGATAATATGGTGGAACCCAACGAGTACGCATAGCAGTTTTCAAAGCAGCCCAAGTAGTTGGAATAGGATATAATCTACAATGTTCAGACCACCATACACATGCAAAACTAGTAAAAGCACAAACAGCAGCAGCAACACGTCTCTCCTCGGGATATTGTAAACATGTAAAACGTTGTTCAGTTTCTAACTCCCAAGTAAGATATATATCAGGAACATATCTACCCTCAAATGGTGGAATATTCAATTTCAGTTTAGGAAGATGGTCATGATCTCGTACCTGAGCTGGTAATGCAGCCCTACCATTGCGATTATTTGCATGTGGACAACCTGGTGGTGGTGGTTGCACGTAGTTCTGATTTTGATCAACCTCATCCTCGTAATCGCCCGCATAATCGTCCTCCTCAGCGGCAGCAGGAGCCATAGAAGAATCAACAGTAGGTGCAGCGGCACCAGAAGTTTGACCAGGCTCAAGGGGAACGCGCTGTGCTCGTCCCACTTGATTTGGAAGGCGACGTTGTTGTTGTTGTAGAGGTGCGACAGGTGCAGCCGGCGGTGGTTGTGGAAGACGCGTGAGCAATTCATTAAACTTGTCATCGAGCTTTGTTTCGAACGTCTTCTCAATTCCGTCTATCTTCTCCATGGCCTCTTCAAATCTGTTTAGCACATCTTGCACCTGTCCACTCATCATTTGCTGAAATTTATCATGTAGCTGTTTGTTCGTCATGTTCTCCCAATCAGTCTCATCGGCTTGTGATCCTGCCATGGTTAGCAGCAATAGAAACACACAAGAATATGATCCTACAGACTACTAGGAAGTGGTGGTGGTGGTGTATCACAAAACCGTCAAGCGAATCTCGAATGCTTACAAGTTCTTACCCAGCAGCAGGTGGTGATCGGCAACCGTTGTACTCAAAACTCTTAAAGATTGGACAGCGCGATTGCCAGGTGGTGTCAAACGCACGACGTAGATGTATGTGGTGCTGGGAAGGCTTATGATATGGTAGCAAAAAGGGTCAGCAATAATCAATTCAGAGATGCAAAGTTGAATAAACGCTCAATGACGGTACTGTGCTGGTCCTAGGCTAGACCGTACTAGAGACGCGAGCCTAGAACACTAAAAAAATCACGGCGCGGCACATAAACAAGGGAAGAGCACACTCCAAAAAAAAAGTTTTTTTTTGCGCTCTTTTTTTTCGCTTTTTTTTTTTGCAAAAAAAATCACTATAATGGCGAGTGTCTCAAAACTGTTCCCAAGTCAAACTATCAGGATTGGCATGAAATTTTTTTTGACAATTTTTTTTTTTCGAAAATCAGGGCAGCGACGACGAAAAAGTGCGACAAAAAATCACTATGATGGCGAGTGTCTCAAAACGCTCCCTGGGACCTAAAAATAGGATAGGGAAAAAATATTTTTGACTGCCAAAATTTTGGCCTAAAAACTGCCCAGGGGTCTCTAGACTCTTTTTTTTTTCTCTCTCCCTCTTTCCAAAACAAACTAGATAAGATGTAGATTGGTTCAAGCACAGATGTGAACGACCTCAACTATGATTATGACAATGAACAGTGGGTAGCACGATTTGGAAATTGACGGATGGGATGGTGGATAGCGGAAGGAATAATGATGCAGCGGTAGCGTGACTAATGTGAACAGAACTCGAAACTCTAAACGAACTAGACACTAAGACCAGCAACTCGACACGATGATGCAACCGATAATTCAACTATACAAGCACTGAAAAGAAAAAAGCGAAGGCTCAGACTGGCTTGGATAAAGGATGAACAGATCTAACTTTTTTTTGTGGCTTTTTCTTTGGACAATAGGTAAGAAAATAAATCGAATCTAGGGAAAACTGGAAATTCTCACCGAGCAACCTGAAAACTGATACCACTTGATATGATAGAGGCGAGGGTGTCCCGATCTTTCGATGAGATGATAGCTATCGATTTGGTGGAGCCGACTTTGACGATCCGACTACAAACGTGCACGACGTTGCGCCTTAGCAATCGCTAAACCAACTCCGAGAGGTTATTGACCACGCCGGAGCACAATCAACCTGACCACGAGGGTCTATCTCCTGCAAGCAAACGAAGAACAAGCAAGAAACTAAGATTTGCAATCTGGATATTGCGAATATAAGATGAAAGCTTTATTGATCAAGGTGGGGTTCTGTGACGTCTTGGTCTGGTCGTTGAACACAAACGAAGTACGCGAAGTTGCAGCTATGGCGAACTTTTAATCTAAACAAAACCCAAAGTCTAAACGGTGCCCTAAGGGCTGTATATATGGAGGAAGAGGGGGGGAATTTCGTGGCCCTTGAAGGAGGGGTCCGAAACCAACCCTATCTCTTGTTTCCCCACACATACGGACTCTAAAAACAGCCTATACTCAAGTATTTCAAAATTACATGGGCCTGGCCCAATAATAAGGTGACGCAGCACCTATAATAGCCTCTGGACGAAATTTATGAAGTGGCATCTTTGTATATTTCGTCCAAGGCTTCATGCACTCATTATGGTGGCTTCAAAGTCCTGAAATCATCACTTGTAACTCCGTTCTTGTTTCCCGTGCGCATGCCATCATCTCCATGCTTGAACTTGCTCCAATGTTCCTCTTTCTTGTCCAAGCTAGGCCCTTCATTCGTAAGCAAAACAAATGTATCCACTTTAGGCAGCATCATATTCTCATGAACATTAGAATCATTACCAAGAAACGAAAGTACCTGATAATTTAATTGGCGTGCGCGAGCTCTAGTAATTGGTCCAGTATGTATAGCAGCAGGGGCTGTGGGTGTAACAATGGTATTGATGTCCTCATCATGATAGAGGCGAGGGTGTCCCGATCTTTCGATGAGATGATAGCTATCGTTTTTGGTGGAGTAGACTTTGACGATCCGACTACGAACGTGCGAGGACGTCGCACCTTAGCAATCGCTAAACCAACTCCGAGAGGTTATTGACCACGCCGGAGCACAATCAACCTGACCACGAGGGTCTATCTCCTGCAAGCAAACGAAGAACAAGCAAGAAACTAAGATTTGCAATCTGGATATTGCGAATATAAGATGAAAGCTTTATTGATCAAGGTGGGGTTCTGTGACGTCTTGGTCTGGTCGTTGAACACAAACGAAGTACGCGAAGTTGCAGCTATGGCGAACTTTTAATCTAAACAAAACCCAAGTCTAAACGACGCCCTAAGGGCTGTATATATGGAGGAAGAAGGGGGAATTTCGTGGCCCTTGGAGGAGGGATCCGAAACCAACCCTAACTCTTGTTTTCCCACACATACGGACTCTAAAAACTGCCTATACTTAAGTATTTCGAAATTACATGGGCCTGGCCCAATAATAAGGTGACGCAGCACCTATAATAGCCTCTGGACGAAATTTATGAAGTGGCATCTTGTATATTTCGTCCAAGGCTTCATGCACGCATTAAGGTGGCTTCAATGTTCTGAAATCATCACTTGTAACTCCGTTCTTGTTCCCCTTGCGCATGCCATTATCTCCATGCCTGGTCTTGCTCCAGTGTTCATCCCTCTTATCCATGCCAGGCCCTTCATTTGTAAGTAAGACAAATGTATCCAATTTAGGCAGCATCATATTCTCATGAACATTAGAATCATTACTAAGAAACGAAAGTACCTGATAATTTAATTGGCGTGCGTGAGCTCTAGTAATTGGTCCAGTGTATGTAGCAGTAGGTGCTGTGGGTGTAACAATGGTATTGATGTCCTCATCAGGTGCGCTGCTGCTCCATGCCCCGCTGGCGGCGCAAATCGGCGATACGCTGCTCCTCCGCTAGGCGATCACGCTCCAACAAGTCCTCATACTCCGCATTGCCATCTAAAGACCGATAGAATGCCTCCTCCCTCCGTCTGCCTTCCGGTGAAAAACCGAACACTAGTTCCGGTGGTGACCACCTCCGGCGTCGCCTATTGCGGACGGGCGGGGGCATGACGGACGTGGCGAGAGCGAGGGCAAGTGGCGAGCGACGTCGAGTCAGTGGGGGCTTATGAGGATAGGGCGAGTTGGGTGATGGTGCCACCGGAGAACGCCGGGAGCCCATAATTATAGGCGGAAGGTAGGTGAACCAGCGTGTCGCAGGAAACACGATGGTCATCGCGGTCATCGAAATTCAATGCATAAGCAGGCATGGCTTAGCACGCCAGCTTGCCGTGGAAAACTAGAAAAACTGAAATTATGATTATGCCGTCCCGTCCCGTCCCATCAGTGGTGCGTCCCGTCCGTGCTGGGTCGCACATCGGCATGACAGTCAAACGAGTGCGCTCGATTCATCCAGATGAGGTACGTGTATGATCCGCTGGTTAATCGCGTAGGATCGAGTCGGTCGGATAGTGTACGTGTAGAATCGCAATAGCTGATGAACATTCGCTGGGAGATAAGGCATTTGCGAACATTTTTGCTGGCAGTTTCTTTAGATTCGCATGGCATTTTCTTCAGAACAGCATGTCAGTTTCTTCAGAGGTAGGCATTTTTATTCAAAAAACTACCACCTTCGGATCTTGCATCGCAACTAAAACTGCCAGGAGCGGATTAGTAGGCTAGCTAGTGATCGATCAGTAACTTGTAAACACTGAGCGAACAGAAATAAGGAACCGCTAGTAACTTGTAAACACTGAGCACACAGAAATAAGGATCATGCTGTGCACAGTAGTAAGAGACGATCCGTTCAAAATGTTCACACGAGACTCACAGGCCTGGCATTGTAATATGTTCACACTAGTAGCCCAAATTCACAACCAACTAGTATGATTCCCATACATAAGATCAACATGTTAATGCATCTCAATGATTCACAGATCATATACAAATATGTAGCTCCAAAAGCAAAGATCTAGAAAAAACATCTGTTCTTGCTACTAACATGGATGCTTCTCTGGGCCAACATTCAGTACAGAGTGAAAGACAAATTTATTTGTGAAGTCTACAATTCCTCTTGCAAACGTAAGTGGTTTCACCAACAACTGGAACCATGAGAATGAACCACACATGATGGAGGAACATCCACTACAATATGATTTGGTCTTCTCTCGATCACATGGCGAGACTATTTTCGGAATACAAACTTTAACTTAGGCAAAATGATGCCCATTGTATAATCAGACCAAAGCAATGAAGCACCTACTATTTGCCAATAAATAGTACAGTACTACTTTTGTGCAGTCCATGAAGTTACTATCCAATCTTTCTTTGTCTATTTTAAAATGGCACTGCATGCAGTGACTATACTATTCTCTTGTGCAGTTCCACCAAAACTGAGGTCACTTTGTTTGTCTGGCAAATAGCAATGGGCAGACATCTGTCTGCACAAATATCAAGCAGCTAGTAAACATATACCGCACCTTGTATTTTTGGTTTAAACACGTCTCTTCTAGTCGTTTCCCCTTACCATCTGTCATCTTTTGCACTGGACAATTTGATACTATCATGTTTTGCCCTGGACAATTTCGTACTGAATTGCTTTGCTGGTACAGAGCAGAAATATAGCGCCTATTCTTCATCAGACCAAGGATATCCATGCTCGCAGTGATGGAAGAGGTGAAATCGATACAACTGAAATTGAGCATCCTATCATTGAATCATGTCCTGCACCTCCAATGTAGGTCCACCCTGCCAATAAATTCACATGCAAACCACTAATATTGCTATCTAATGACACTAAAAAAAGAGTAGCAAGATAGTAGCAAACCATGTACCTTCGTAATGAACAGCTCATAGTGCCACCAATTGGATATACCGGTTTGGAAGAAAACATGCTCATAATGTTGAACCATTTGGACTTTTTGTGCAGTTCCACTAAAATCGAGCATCCCTGTTTGCGCAGATATTGAAAGTGTGATTACTATAAAAGTGGCACTAGTTGAAGCATAGACTCGCAAATATAAGCATTCCAATTTCTTAATGGGAAAAGGTAGCAAGACTGTTTCTAACCACCTTTTTGAAGGAATAAATAAGGCAACAGCGGTTGATGTCAGGAAGGCAAACATAGTATTTTCTGAAAGATTGTGCCATTCCTGACCTTTCCTCTTCTTTTAAGCATATTTTGTGCAGTTCAACTAAAATAAAACGCCATCACCACCTTGACAATTCAGTGACACTGTACAAAAAGTAATGACTTACCATTACATCATGATGTTAGGTATGTGATCGACAGGCATTAGAGACAAACATGCAGACCTCCTCTGATAACATAATGAACATTAATTTTAACAAAGTTGTGACTAGCTTTACTGGCATAATTTGAGTGAACTCTACACCCTCTGTTCCTTAATATAAGACGTTTTTGCAGTTCAATTTAAAGTACCCAAACATCTAGTATTTAGAAAAACAGGTAGTAGTTTTCTTGAGCACATATCTGGGAAAGCTTGCCACACCTTATATATGTCCATACGCTAATGCAACACCATTCGAATAGTACAAATATACACTAATCCAGTGGCTGGTGCAACAATAGAGTAGTTTTTTTATTAAGTACAATGGTTTTACTGAACAGATTTCCATAAGCTAGCACTGCAAGATTTCTATAAGCATTAACTATACAAAATGTAAAGGTAACAAGTTTCAGCATTGGTATACTAGCTATGCAACAGCATTAAACCAAATACAAAAGTCTGAAGGTAACTAGCATTATGAACTAATGACAGTATAATTTTTTTTGCAAACCATGTACCTTCAAGGTAAATATCATTTAGAACTCGAGGGGACTTGAAAATTTGCTATCCCAATCTTGATAATCGATCAAACATAAAAACTTGATCAACCGAATCAAGAAAACAGCCGGAGGAGGAGGTGCCCACTCTTGACCTTTCCTCTTCTCTTCATAATTTTTTGTGCAGTTTAACCAAAATAAAATGACATCAGCGCCTTGGCATTTTAGTGACACTGTACAAAAAAAATGACTTATCTCATGAAAGTGAGGTATGTAATCTATAAGCATTAACAGTGCAAAAATCTTAAGGTAGTAACAAGTTTCATCGTTGGTATACTGGCTGTGCAACAGCATTAGAATGCCTTAGCTGAAAAATCTTTAATACATCCATAATCAATAGCTAACCCTGAAATAATCCACTGACATTAAATGGCATTGCTTAAATTTATCGGTGGCATTAGACTGAGTGCGACATTAGTTAAATGTGGCATCACTTTAGCAGTAGCATTGCTTGACTTTACCGCTGGCGTTATACTAACAGCAAAAAAGTGGCAATAAGAGCATGGGAGGCCCATTCAGATAGTGGGCGCACCAGTGCGATGTACCTCCACGGACACATAGAGTGGTGAGGGAGGGATGGTTGCCCAGAGCAACAAATATCCAGGCAACATATGTGGATTACGTCCCATTTTTGTTCTCTTTAGCCACCTTTTTCCTATGTGAGGACAACAAACCGATGGACCTGGTCATTCTCTATTGCGTTGTCATGCCTTTCTACCTTTTTCAACCAAGAGACACGAGACTCGTTCCTTAGCTACTGATTTTCCCCTTTTCAGCCTAGATGTGGGTTCAATGCCTTGTCTCTTCGATAGTACTTTCTCCCTTCCTTTCCTTATTCAACCCAGACATGGATTAGTCTGCATGAAGTAGGGTTTCCTTTAATAGTGCAAATTAAGGTTTTCGCCTGCGTGACCAGCAGAGCAGAGGATAGCAAATTGGGGAGATGGTGGAGTGGAAAAAGTCCACATGCAGTGACGTGGCAGATGGGGCAATAGAACAAGGGTATGGTTCGAAAGCAGGTAGCATACCTGAGGGTCGGCGGGAAGTGGCTTCGCTCGTGGTCATCGTCCTCCGCACACACTACGGCAGTGAGGTTGGGGGTGGAGGCCATCCCGCGCGGGCGCTAGGTCTGAGAGGACGGCCTTGTCGTCAGTGCGTGACCTCGCTCGCCGCCGACGAGTGCATCAACGCTGCACTTCCTTTTCTTCCCCAGTGGATCTGTGACCACTTGTGAGGAGGGAGAGAGGGGCACCGCCGTCTTTTTTAGATCTGGAGAGAGGGTGATAGTGTGAGAACCAAGTGGGCAGCCCTTAGCAAGCAAGCACTGAAGCTCCAGCCTATATATCTTTTTTGATACTAGTACTAGAGGTGGAGTAGTGGTAGAATAGTTTATATTTTCTCTGCATACAGTACCAGTTAGTCGTGCTTCAAAACTGAACGGCACGCCATAAAAAAAATAAAGTCGAGAAATAATGCGACACCTCGGGCCAACGTGACTAGATCGCATTTTGCATGAGAAATGACACACCATGTTTCATTGACATGTGGTCCCATTCCAACATGTCAGTGAGACGACGGTGAGTCTTTTGTACAATTTCCAAACGGACGTCTATGTAGGCCGGGGCGCCTCTTCCTGTACCGTGGCAACTGTCCACCACCTCTTCGCCTTTCCCTCTCGATTTGGAACTGCTGTTGCACGCTCTTCCTCCCTCCATTTGCCTTCACCCTTCCTTCTGCCATTGTTCGATCGTCTTCTCCATGGAGGGAACAGGCAGGAAACGACCCTGTTATTCTTGCCCCGATCTGAAAGATGACATGGTGGAGGCACTCATTGATCGGTGCGACGTCATCACCTCGGCTAGCATGGCAGGTTCGTTCAAGACTATTCCTGACTCAACAAATAACATCATTACAAAGAACCCAAGGGTTTAGGAGCGGTTTGATCTCCCCTATCTTCTTCGCCATGACCCTGCTCACTGGCGCGGGGACGGCGGAAGCCTCGCCTTATGCAAGTTGATGCCGCTTGATAATGATACATGTGATGTTAAGATGCCATCGCTTAAGGGTAAGGCCTGGGCAGGCGCAAATGGAGATTGGGTTGTTTATATTGGGTACAACTACGAGTGGGAACTTGTGAATGTGTACACTCATCACCGGGTTCCACTTCCAAAAATCTCAGAGTGCCCTGAGGTTGAGCACACAGATGATCTACGTAGGTTCAAATACGATCATGGTGACTGTCGTGTACAGAAGATAGCAATTTGTCGAGTTCCTAACCGCTCTTGGGATTACATGAACTATCATGTTGTTGCTATCTTCGACAAGCTTGTTGCCGTCCTTACTTCAACGCCTCGATGGATATTGCTCAAAAATCAATTTCTGTACACGGATGAGTACTGTGATGCAATTCAATACGAGAGTCTTGTGTTTGCTGCCACCACTCGTGGCACTGTTTTTGCATGGAATCCTTATTGTTTCGGTATGTTTGTCTTCCACCGTAATTAGAATTGTTTCATCCACGTGCATGGGAGTTAGTATCCCCGTACTAATTAACCTTCTTGTGTTTCCAAGGTCCTGTGAACATTCCAGCACCTATACTTGAAAAAATTTATAACCAAGGGGGAGATGACGATGGTGATGATCACGAGCATGAGGACGAGCAGGACCTACACACTCAGTGGCCGATGGATCACCTCTTCTTGTATGTATACAGGGCACTGATGATGTTACTAAGGAAGCAGGTGTTGTCTCCCATGGTCGCACTCTCCGGACCTATTCCAACATCCGTTGCAGGGTATTCGGGATGGATACTAGTGTGCTAGCGCCAGCACCTTCTACCTGGTTCCGTATTGATAGTCTTGGAGAAAACTCGCTCTTCCTTGGACAAAACTATCCAATGATGGTGAAAGGCGATCCAGCAGATGTTGGCACACGTTACTACCGTTTATGAGAAGCAAATGTATCTATACCTTGAACATTGCTATGGTTCCCTACCCTGGCTATCACAATATGTGTCCTGATATAGGCCGCTTCGGCCTGGATGATGAGTCATGCGTTGGTCTCGATATTGACAATAGCTTCCCCTTCCCAGAGGCTTACTTATGGTTCAAAGCAAGCGTTTCCAATGCCGAGGATTGGTTGAGCTGAAGTTCATTTCATTGCTTGTTATTTGTTGTGTGATAAAAACTTTAGTATTTACTAGAATGTTTTGTTGGAAATAATCTATGATCCAACATGTATCCTTTTTGTCGTTGTGTGTTGATGACTTGTTGTATGTAATGAATGGTACATTTGCATATGCATGTCATAAACTCAATTTATGAATGGTTTTCAAGTCACTTCTTGGAGTGTGAGTACCGTAGTAGTATAGCCAGCATCCGGTTATATGAAGTTGCCACATCACATAGAGCCAACCTAATAGTGGAGTATGCTAGTGCAATAGTTAGTCCTAGTAGTAGTATACCATCAACTAGAGCTAGGTGTTGCACGGAGGCCGAGAAATATGGTGATAGCGAGACTGCGTGAGGTGGGCTTGTAGTACGTAGTATGATGTAGGCACAGTGCTTGCCGTGTTTCCTACTCCTTCGGTCTAAATATGTAGAAGATTTGGTCGAGTTCTTCCTCCTTTTGCCGACACGTCGGACATCCAACATCCAGGTCGTGTCATGCAAGAAAATGGAGTGGTAGTTGAAGCCACGTGATGTGCATCTTGGGTTAAACTATAAATAGAATCTTACTCTTGAGTAACTCCAAAAGCGGCCACCAAAGATCTTTATTGGATTTGTTTTTCATCACCAGCACGTCGAGGTGAAAGATGTGCAAGTTCAGTGGGTCGTCTTGTGTTTTCACTAACATGTGGGACCGCATGTGAGCAAACAGATGATGGGAACACTCTGCGCGTCTGTTGGCTGGCTGAGAAGAGAGAGAGAGAGGAGGGCTGAGCACGGACTCCAGGAAATTTCGCGACAATGTGAGTAGTACTAGTGGTGTACCGTACTCCTGGAGAGATAATGTGTTCGCTCTATGTAACCAGCACCTCGATATAGTGGGGTGGCATGGGCCATAACTAGCAGTCACATCTAGCAGTACGGCACACGCCACTCACACGAGTCCCATCTGACGCCAATTTTCTTGGAGTCCGTGCTACATCTATCTCTTCTCCCTCCTGTTTTCTCTAACTCAACAATCGCGCGGTCGGCGAGGTTTGCCGATAGTCGGTTTGCTCAACTGCGGTCCCACTTGTAAGTGAAAATGCAACACAGCACGCATTCCCCTTGAGCGGTGTGCCGGACCAACCGTGTGGGGGTGCGACGCGAACACGGCAAGCTTTTCCTTTTGAACTTGTATCTTGTAAAATTTGGTTCTGCTCCATGGCGCGACCGATAGATAGAAATAACGATTTTCCCTAGTGTAATGAGAAGTTTGGTTCTGGCGCGGTTCATACATGGAGTACGTACGAAAATTATGAAGTTGATGCGAAAGGTAAGATAATTACTAGTACAATATACTACTACATGGAATTGATGGAAAGATAAAGATACATACGGATCCATCAACGACATCCTCACGCCCTAGTGCACTGGGTCACCAACCGACGTGTGAGGAGCAGCAGCGTTGGCGGTGAGCTCAACGTGCTTCTGAACAATGCCGTCCAAGGTTGCCCTGTGGTCCAAGAAGGCCAGTGTCCTATCATCCTCCTCTTGCATGTAGTAGTCCTTGTGGATAATTTGCGCGTAGACGTGCGTGAATATGTCGATGGTGTCTTGCTGCGCCAGGCGCTGCGTGGCGAGCGCGACCTCGAGGTGGACATTCTCTGGCGCGATGGCGGGCAGTCGCAGGGCCACCAGTGCATCGAAGAGGTTGTCACCATAGAGGCCATTGAGGGTGGCGGGCATCACAGAGCCTGGGCGCGTGGGCTGGAGGCGTACGTCAAGGTCGTCTATGAGCTTCTT
Source organism: Thinopyrum elongatum (assembly GCA_011799875.1). Lineage (NCBI taxonomy): Eukaryota > Viridiplantae > Streptophyta > Magnoliopsida > Poales > Poaceae > Thinopyrum > Thinopyrum elongatum. The sequence goes on along the minus strand of CM022297.1, from coordinate 200,077,262 downwards.
GACAACGGTGAACTTGTCGAGGAAGCCAACGAGGACCTCGTCGAACAAGGAGACGAAGCTGTCGTCCAAGAGGCCTCTCGCCCTGGCGGCCTCAAGCACGACCTGGAGACGTTCCTCGCTGCCGGGCCGCAGGTCGGCATCGTGGACCATCTGGCACAGCCGGCTGATGCTCGCGCTCATCGCCTCCATGGTCTAGCTTCTAGTCAACTGATCTTGTGATTGGAGTGATCACTCTTGCCCTTGGTTAGGGTGCGTAGGTGTGTAGGATTTCGTAGATTGGACTGGCCGGGATCCTTTATATGAGAAGTGCAGACTGCGTTGCATTCACTTGTGTGTTGGCCATCTACTCCTTGGCCCTCCCTCCGTGCCGGTGGAGTATAGTCATCTCAACGAGACCAAGTTGGGGCAAAACGAGAGAACTTTGATGTTTACTGGTTTATTGGTCCCCTTGGCAGTTTGCGCCAAGTTTTGACCTATGATTTAACTAATAAAATGTTAATGCATGTAACCAAAAATAATATCATTGGAGACTATGTTCAAATACGAATCCAATGATACAATTTTTGGTGACATGCATGTAACCAAAAATAATATCATTGGAAACTAGTCTTTGATTGCAATTTTTTGTCGGTAGCTTACCAAGCTGACCACTCGGTGAGTACAATAGTAGTCTGATTGATGATATTTTAGATTTGAGCCATCTACCGGAAGGGAGAGTGTATAGTATCATCGGGAACTATGTTCAAAACCAAATAAAATAATACTCCATGTATTTATTTACAGAGGGAGTAGTATATTTTTTGTGACATGCATTACTAGATATTGCTAGTCAAATACTAAATCCAGACGGACATGGTAGTACTACTAAATCCAGACGGTGGTGCTAGACTAGTAGTAGTACTACCAATGTAGTAGTACTGTACTACCCGTTGGTCAAATTATTATGTGCTGCTCATCACAGTGAAGTGACAAGACCCAGCACCGGAGATGACACCTGAGTGTAGGCGCCGTGTTCGGCATACCAAAGTCAGCCTCACCGTGTGCAGTCACTATCATCATGGCTGTAGAGCTAGCCTGCTTACAACTAGCCATGTTCGACATAATTTCTCGTGCGTTCCCACGAGTATCTCTACCCTTTTCTTATACGAGTAAGATGCCAGTGCATTGCACGGAACACCAAGATTGGGGGTGGACGGCGCCGGCAGCGGCCATCACGCCAGGTTGTTCCATGGCCTTCTAGATGTGGTGAGGAAGAGATAAGGCTGATTGTGAGAGACACGGAGTTGTTTGTAAATAGGGAACAAGCGCGGGCATCTTTTTGCAAAACTGCAGCAGTTTGCTTTGTATGCGTCAGATCTAGATCCGACGGCTATTGGTGAAAGATGGCAGGCATACCATCATCACCAACTCAGGACCTCTTTGATCAGTAGGATTTTGAAAACGCAGGAGTAGGAAAAGTATAGGATTGGAGTGTCATGGCCACTTGAATCCTATATGATTAGCAAGGAGTGTTTGATTTCACGGGAAAAGCAAAGGAATTGTAAAAGGAGGTTAGAGTGGATGTTAGATTTCCTATGAAATGTAGTACAAAACCATCCATTGGAAAAAATCCTATGGGATTCAATCCTATGAATCAAAGGACAAACGTAGGAAAATTTTCAAAGGATTTCAATCCTCCAAAAATCCTATAGAATTCCCTTGAATCAAAGGAGCCCTCAGGTTTTTATAGTAGTAGTATAGAGAAACTCTTATAAAAAGCTGAGTTGGTGATGATGGTGTGCCTGCCATCCTGCAATATAGACCGTCTGATCTATATCTGACGGATAGAAAGCAAACTATGGCAATTTTGCAAAAAGATACCCGCACCCCTCTCCACATTTGCAGATAAGGCCTTCCCTCGTTCATCTTCGTCTCTGACAAGATAAACAGCTCGTATAAATGCATCTTGATGTTCCGTGCAACGCATGGGCCTCTTGCTGGTAATAATAAATATTGTACTCGAGTAATGGGTATATTGTTGCCGCACCTATGCACGCGGACATTTATCGTAACATAGTACCTCGTGCTGGATAGTCGTACTATTACAAGTTTCAAACTGATATTACAAATGCTAGGAGTAATGCTGCACCTACGAAGAGGGAATTATTAGGAAGTTTATGTAAGAACTTTCGTCACTTTAGGTGGATGCAGATTATCGTACAAACTAAAATCCACCGCCCTGACAAGTCACTAATGGGCAAATAATTTTTTTAGTCTCTGGCAACTTGATGTTTCAAAAACAAATTCAGCTTCTGCGGAGACTTTGTCATTTAGGCTTAGACGCTTGCAGTGATCAGCACGCCATTCATTGTTGCGCCAGAGAACGCCAAACCTCATTACCTTGAGCACACTTGCCTCTAGAACAAAGAACCTGGCCAATTTAATCTCAAATGTGGTGCCTCGGTAGTCGATCAAATCAATTTCTGTAAGATGGAGATCAAGGCATTCGATGAGATTGTTACAGTGCAGCACATTTTTCCCTTTCGGGTCTTTTTTATCTGCAAAACAAGAGAACATATTAAGCAGCTGCCTGTATAAGATTGCGTGTCATCAAGAGGTACCAGTATCATTCGCTCATACGATATGGTTGGCTCTAAGGCTAGTGATATTTTTTCACTCTCTCTCTTTCTCTTTCCTCTCATTTACCTAGGAGCACATGAAGAGCTTGGGCATTTGTTGCCTTCCACTATGTGGCCGATGCCATATTTCTCAAAAGTATGCCACATAATACGCATCGATGTCAAATCAAAAGATTTTGGCACCGCTCTAGCGATGTGAGAGAGTTGGCACCGCTGTGCACACAGACCCACATGTATAAACAAATTAATCAAACCAACTACACCAGCCTCTCCCTCTCCCAAACAAGTGTTTTTTATTGCCTCGGTCCTCTCCCTCTCCCACGCAAGTGTTTTTTCACTGTGTGAGTTAATTTGGCACCGAAGCAAAGTAGGTGATCCAGATTGGGGCACCAGGTGAGCAATGGAGGGGCATCAATGCCAAATGCATCAGAAGTGAATTTGGCACGTGTTTTGGCCTACATAGTTGAGGGTCGTTATAGCCCACTTTTGTACTACCTTGTATTTAGTGTAAAATTTTGACCATAGATTTACCTAAGAAAATGCCAATGCATGTCACCAAATATTATACCATTTGAAATTATGTTCAAATATGAATCCAACGATATAATTTTTAGTGACATGCATTAACATTTTGTCATTTAAATCTATGGTCAAATTTTGATACTACAAAATACGAAGAGTAAACCAGGACGGAGGTAGTACTTGCTCTTAGGCTAACCATAGAGTTACTAGTCTAAGTTACTTGCCACTATGACTAGCCTAGGCTACTAGTAGTACAACAAAAAAATCGATGCAGGTGATCACGTGAGAAAAAATACTAAAAACATTTCTTTTGGTGCAGTGCGTAGATGCAGTTTTGAACACTACACTTGTCATCATAATTTGGGAAAATTACGAAAGAATTGAGCTACGTTGTGATTACCGTTTACTAATAGGAAAGAAGTTTCACCTCGATGAGTAGCTTCTCCGTGCACGGAAAGCATGTAAGGAATCCAACAACTTGATCCAGATTGGGGCCGATAGATTTTATTGCCAAGATCTTCACTGTGCGCACAGACTGGGTCAAGCTTGTGGGAATCATTTTCTGGATGACAGTCGTAAATACATCAAGAAGAAATTTAAAAATGTGAATTTCAAGAAGACGGAGAAGAAGATGAGTGTTGTACCTGAACGATTACGGATCCAATAAAGAGCTTGGAGAATTTGACAGATGAGTACACCAACGCTGTCAATTTCGGCGCGTCAATGACCCTGATTTTTGTTGGACCTTCTAGATCAGATACAAGCAATCTCTCAAGGAAAGGCGCATTCTCAATGACCATAACATGGAATAGCTGGAGTGATCTCTTCCCAATTGATGTCCTGTTGCGGGGCCGGCAGGACACATAAATCCATCGGAGATTCATCGAGGCGATGTGGAGGCTAATGAACCCGTGGATCTGCTGAAGACGAAGGTACTGGAGCGCAGTACAGCTGCGGAGCAGGTGCTCCATAGCCTTCTTCGAGATGCCAACATCAAAGAGGTCGAGCTGCTTGAGTTGAGGGAGAAGAAGGGCGGGCGCGGCATTAATCTGGGGAAAATAGCAGGAGCTGAAGCTGGCGCGGCGTAGCGATGGCTTGAGGCGGAGCATGGACGGCGGCAGAGAGCGACATCGTCCAGCTTCAAACCTGAGCTCCTCAAGCTGATCTAGGGTGGGGGATAAGAACCACGCATCGAACTTGGCTTGGACCTTGCAGTTGGTACTGAACATGTGGATGTCAAGGCGTCTGGCTGGCCCAGGGTGCGATGAAAGGATCTTGGAGACTGCGGCCATGCGTTTGCAATTCCCGTCACAGAGGCAGCTGTCGACGGTGAGGTTGAGGGGGACACGGCGCCAGAGGGGGCACCACCGCCGGGAGAGCAAGGTGGTTCGCACGGTAGATTTGGTGGGGAGGAGGCCGATGATGACGAGCAGCATGTAGTCGGAGAGGCTGCTGATGAAGTCCAGGCTCGCCGGATGCGGTTTTGGCTCGAGCCACCTCCGCTTGTTGGCTGACTCGCCGTCCATCTCAGCCGGCGGCGACGCCGGTGTACACGTGTGCTTGGTGTGTATTGTGTGCTGGGTGTGCGCGAGTGTGTCCTTGTGTGCATGCCGCCGCGCAGTGGTGAAGTGTGTGCGAGTGCGTCTTTCACGCAGAAGAAGTGTGCCCTCAATTTACTAGCGTGCGGGGTGCTACCGCGAGTGGTTTCAACTTTGTTTACATCACCAATAATCCTACATCTATGTAAAAGCTACTTAAACCTACGTAATCATCCTAACTACTTTATTCCCCCCTGATTTTCAAGGGGTGGGCCCTTCCATCCCCACCGAACCAATCCTTTGTTTCCACGTCCTCTTTTACGTAAAAACCATATGTTAGTTTACGTGGCTGTAGCATTACTGTTACTTCACCGCGTGTCAGATGGGCCTCTAGTTTACTTATTTTCACCCACTGCCACATGGGCCAGCACACGAAGATAGAGAACACGAGCTGACAAGGCAGCATGTGGACTGGTTGACCAGTCAACTAAACAATATACGGAGCTATACACTGACACAGTGACCGTATAATCCCTCGGTACAGAGAGATCGAGTGAGAGGGGAGGCCCGTGAGAGATAGTAGAGAGAGAGAAAGAGCTACTCCCTCCGTTCGATAATGTAGTGCCTATATTTTTGTTAAAGTCAAACTTTTGAAACTTTGACCAAGTTTATAAAGAAATTACTTATATCTACAATACCAAAGATAAATGATAGTATGAAGTACATGTTGTGATGAATCTAATAATCGTGCCAGATGTAAATGTTTTTCTCCACATATACCTGGTGAAACTTTTCTGAGGTTTGACTTTTCAAAACATCCATATGTTTATGGACGTGAGAGAGTACCTAACTAGAGAGAGAGTGTGTGTGTGAAATAGAAAGAGTGAGTAAAAAAAGTGTGTGTGCGTGTGTGAAAGAGACATGGACAACACAAGATAAAGTAGAGAAAAAGCGTGTGTGTCTTATGCAAACATATCACACATGCATCTTCGACAGCGGAAGCGAGGTGAGGAGATAGTGTGTGGTTGTTTTCAATCAAGAGAGAAAGACCCCTAGCACGTGGCCAAGAGAGGTCTGACAAACAAGGGAGAGAGGTCGAGAGAGACGTATGGAGAAAATGCAGACATGGGGAGGAGAGAGTGTATGTTTGTGACAGAGAGATCCCCTGGAGATCGTGATGGGACTACATGGGTGGGAGATCGAGTGACAAGGTGTGTGCATGATAGAAGATACCCCGAGAGATATCGAGATAGACGTATGGATGGAAGGAGACAATACGTGTGTTCCTGATGGCTAGTGAGAGATAGTCATACTTAGGGGGGAGTGCGTGTGCCTATGATGGAGTGAGGGATTATGGTGCTTAGGGGGGGTGCATGTCACATAGAGAGAGAACAAGGGCTGATGGTGTTAGATGGGTCTATGTAGCGCGAGCGAGATATGTGTATGTGTGAACCAGGGAGATATAAAGTTTGAGAGAGATAGAGGAGCCCCGATACGGCTGAGTGGTGCGTCAGATAGCTGAGAGGGGGAAAGAGATACTCCATCCGTTCGATAATGCAGTGCATATAAATTTTTTTGAAGTCAAACTTTGGAAACTTTGACCAGGTTTACGCAAATATTATTTATATCTACAATACCAAAGATACATCATACGAAACTATATCTCATGATGAATCTAATGATATATGTTTGTCGTTCTAGATGTAAATGTTTTTCTCCACGTACATGGTCAAACTTTGTGATGTTTGACTTTTTAATAAATCTATATGCTATGGACCGAAGAGAGTGCCTAAGTCGAGAGAGATCAAGTGCATGTGAAGGAGAATGAGTGAGTGTGCAAAAAGAGTGTGTGTGTGAAAGAGAGGGATAACAAACGATAAAATAGAGAGAGAGAGAGTGTGTGTGTGTGTGTGTGTTCATTTCTTATGCAAACATATCACGCATGCATCTTCGAGATAGAAAAGTGAGGTGAGGAGATACACGAAGATAGCTAGTGCGTGATTGTTTGCAATGGAGAGAGACACCCCTATAGCACATGTCCAAGAGAGGTCTGGCCAACAAGGGACAAAGGTCGAGATGGACGCATGGAGAAGATGGACGCGTGGGGAGGGAGAGAGGATGTGTTTGTGATAGAGAGATCCCCTCGAGATCGTGAGGGAACTATATGGGTGGGAGATCGAGGGACGAGGTGTGTGTGCGATAGAAAGATGCCCCGAGAGAAATCGAGATAGACCAAGTGAGGGAAAGAGACAATGCACATGTTTGTGATGGAGACTAAGTATTAGTCATATACATAGGGGGGACTGCGTGTGCCTACAATTGAGTGAGAGACAATCATACTTAGCTAGGCATGAGATTGTGTGTGTGTGTGTGTGTGAGATGGAGAGAGAACGAGGGAGAGAGAGAGTTTTAGATGGGTCTATAGAGTGCGAGTGAGATATGCATGTGTATGTGTGACCCAGGGAGATGGAGAGTTTGAGAGAGAGAGGGAAGAGCTCCGAGATGGCAGAGTGGTGCGTGAGAGAGTTACGGGCAACGAGCTAGGGAATTTGTGTGCGTACGATGAGTGCACCCAAGATATTTAGCTTGGACAAGAGAATCATACATACTTCCTTGGCTATTTTTAGAGTCTGTATTATAGGCGAAACGACTCGGGAGGTGTTTTAGTCCCACCTTGCCAAGGGTGGACAAAATCCCCTCTATTTTCCCCTATAAATACAGCCCTTAAGGCATCCTTTAGACTGGGGGGGGGGATTTGTTTAGTTAAAAGTTAGCCATTGCAACTTCGTGTATTTCGTTTGTGTCCAATGACCAGACCAAGACCGCTTACGGATCCCCACTTTAATCAATACTTCATCCATATTCGCATTATTCAGATTGCTTTATCATATTCTTACTTGTTCTTCAATTGCCTGCATGAATAGACCTTCATGGTCAGGTTGATCATGCTCCGGCGTGGTCAATAACCTCTCGGAGTTGGTTTAGTGATTGCTAAGGTGCAACGTCGTTGCACGTTCGTAGTCGGATTGTGAAAGTCATCTCCGCCAAATCTATAGTTATCATCTCATCGAAAAATCGGGACCCTCGCCTCTATCAGTACATGGGTATGGGCACCACCCTTGGCTTGTTCCAAGCTTGGGGGGAGGTGCCCCGGTATCGTATCATCATTACCTTTTACCATCGTTTTCTATCTTAGTTTGATCCTCAGTTATTACGTGATTTAGAAGAATAAAGTTCTAGTATGATTTAGTTTCGAGTGCTTGTTTCGTGATCTATCTATGTAACCGTGTGAGAGTTCTATAATAAAGATTAGTTTGTGTTTTGCTTTACTTTCTTGTTTCAACCTTAGAAATGAAAGAAAATAAAGAATAAAAACATCATATGCTAATCCCATGGGGAGTAATGACTTCACATAAAAGAAGTATAATTGATAAAATTTGTTGGAAGTTAACAAACATAGCATTGGTCATTGATGCAATTCATGAAAAAGTAATAAAGAGAGGTCTCGCATATAAATATACTATCTTCGACATCTTTTATGATTGTGAGCCCCCATTAAATATGCTATATCAAATTGATGTTGGACAAGGAAGACAATGTAATGAGTTATGTTTACTTATATTCACATAGAAGTTATATTGTCATGGATCCTCTAACATGTGGTACATTCTTAGGATCTTTTGCTAGCCAAAATTCGCACTTATTAGAGATACTACTTGTGCATCGCAAACCCTTAATCACAGTCTCTTGCCATGAGCGTCCACCATATCTACCTATGGATTGAATAAGATCCTTCAAGTAAGTTCTCATCGGAGGATAAAGCATTAAAAATTGCTCCTAAATATGTATGATCTTTTATTGGAAGGGAAAATAAGTTTTGTACGAACTTGTGATGGTGAAGAAATAAAAGCGACGAACTGCATAATAAAGGTTGCTATCACAACGGGCAATATGAAGTGACGTTCCTTTCCATTAAGAGCTTTCTCATCCAAAAATAAAAAGTGCATGACAACCTCTGCTTCCCTATACAAAGGGCCTATCTTTTACTTTTCTGTATTTACTTTTATGCAAGAGTCAATAATGTTCATCCCTATCCCATTCTATTTATTCTCTAGTTGGCAAGCATCATGTGGTGGCAAAAGATCCAGGCATATATATCCAATTGGATGTAGGTGCTCATGAGTTAATATTGTTGACATTATCCTCGAGATAAATAAGTTGGACGGTGAAAATTATAAATCCCCATCTTCCTATGTGTTTGACTGACACTTTTGCTCTATAAATATGCCGCGAGTGTCAGCAATCATAGAAGAATAAATGATGGTTGATATGTGAATTTGCTAAAGAAAGCTCTTGCATAGACTCTTTCTGAAAATATGATGGATTGTGATTGTTTCAAAGACTGGCATCATAGTTTGTTAGTTTCCAATGAAGTTTATGGGTCATACTTTGGCTTGTGAATGAATTGTTACTTTAGCATGAGAAGTTCTATGATGATATATTGCTACTATAATGATCATGATTCCTTCATGTTCGTATTTTGTTTTTATCGACACCTCTCTCTCTCTAAACATGTGGCCATGATTATTGATTTCGGCTTTCGCTTGAGGATAAGCAAGGTCTACGCTTAGGGGAGTTGATACGTCCATCTTGCATCATGTTTTCCTAATGTTATTTATTAAGTTTTGAGTCATTGTTTCACTTTATGATACTATTCTTATGCCTTTTCTCTCTTTTTTTGCAGGTTTCACATGAAGAGGGAGATTGCCGGCTGCTAGAATTCTAGACCGGAAAAGGCTATGGCAGAGATAGCTATTCTGCACAACACCAAATGACCTGAAAATTTACAGATAATTGTTTTGGAATATATAAAAAAATATTGGTTGAAGAAATAGCATGAGGGGGGCCACTAGGGAGTGACAAGCTTAGGGGGAGCGCCCTACCCCCTGGGCGCGCTTACCGAGCTTGTGGGCCCCCTGGCAGGCCTCCGGTGCCCATCTTCCTTATATAAAGCCATTTGCCCAAGAAAAATTTAGAAGAATACTTTCGGGACGAAGCATCGCCGTCTTGAGGCGGAACTTGGGCAAGAGCACTTTTGCTCTCCGGCAAAGCGATTCCACCGGGGACACTTCCCTCCGGGAGGGAGAAATCGAAGCCATCGACATCACCAACAATCCTCTCATCATGGGAGGACCAATCTTCATCAACGTGTTCACTAGCACCATCTCATCTCAAACCCTAGTTCATCTCTTGTATTCAATATTTGTCCCAAAACCTCAGATTGGTACCTGTGGGTTGCTTGTAGTGTTGATTACATCTTGTAGTTGATGCTAGTTGGTTTATTTGGTGGAAGATTAAATGTTCAGATCCTCAAGCATATTCAATACCCCTCTGATCTTGAACAAGAATATGATTTGTTAGTATTTACTTTTGTTGTTGAGGACATGGGAGAAGTCTTGTTATAAGTAATCATGTGATGTTGGTATTCGTTTGATATTTTGATGATATGTATGTTGTTGCTTCCTTTAATGGTGTTATGTGAATGTCTACTACATGACACTTCACCATACTTGGGCCTAAGGTAAGGCATTGTGAAGTAATAAGTAGATGATGGGTTGCTAGAATGACAGAAGCTTAAACCCTACTTTGTGCGTTATTCCATAAGGGTCTGATTTGGATCCATATGTTTCAAGCAGTGGTTAGATTTATCTTAATTCTTATTTCATAGTTGCGGATGCTTGCAAGGGGGGTAATAATAAGTAGGTTTCTTGTTCAAGTAAGAAAAACACCCAAGCAGCGTTCCACCCACATAACAAATTATCAAAGTAGCGAACGTGAATCAACTAAACATGATGAACATGACTAGACGATAATTCCCATGTGTCCTCGAGAGCACCTCACTTTATATAAGAGAACTTTCTGGCTTGTCCTTTGCTATAAAAAGGATTGGGCAACATTTCTGCACCTTTGCTGATACTGCTACTTGTTACTTGTTATGAATTTCTTGCTACAAAACTATCTACCAAAGCTACTTTCAGTACTTGCAGAGAATACCTTGCTGAAAACCGCTTATCATTTCCTTCTACTCCTCATTGGGCTCGAAATTCTTACTTATCAAAAGGACTATGATTGATCCCCTATACTTGTGGGTCATCAATGATGAGAACAAAGAGGATAAAAAGGATGTCCCCATACGCCGGTGTAAACGCGGTAAACGCATCGGTAGGGGGGCGCCAGCAATACCAATACTGGTTAGTATTCCCGGCTATAACGCCACTTCGGATGGTATCGGTGACCAGGAAAATGGCGATGATGTCATACACAATCAAATGGATGGAACTGCAGGAATGGAAGGCTAGAACAATCTTGATGATCCCAACGACAGTAATTATATGCCAGAATCCGAAGAGGACATAAGTCCGTGACCCGACGACTTCGATGTTCCCGAAGACTCCTTCGATCTAGAAACTTTCCGGCGAAGGCTCATCGCTTCCACCCGAAGCATTAAAAAAGGGTGCGAGAAGCTAAAAGCCAATCCGGACACGCTCAATGATAAAAGGGTAGACGTTCTCGCAACTGAACAAGACCTCGAGCAGAGGCGCCTGAACAAAAAAAACCTACCAAGGGCGATGTCTGTTGTCGGTGTTCGAGGACGAAGCCGGCTACAACCTGCATTACACACAGGATCAAGCACCAGCCTGACCTCCCCCCTCGGTGGCAGGATAGGCCAGGGGAATGTCCTAGGGACCCACCCGCTATTCCTCGACGTGAAGGCAAAGAGCTCATCATGTCTACCCCGCAATACGATCTATGGGATAAATTGACAGCCCATCCTCGCCCATCATGGTCCATATATAGATCTAGAGACTTGGCGCCTACCAGATAGGATGGCTACCAGGCATGGCTCAATAGGTATGACAGGGCCCGGGACTGTACTCATGCTCGAACTGCACTAGATGTCCGACAGACCATAGCTCTGGTCAAAGGAGCTGCACACCCACTGTGTTTTAAGATGAGGTGATGCAACACCAGTTAGCACAAGGGTTTAAACGCATTAATATTGAGCAGTACGATGGAACCATTGACACCACTGTGTGAATCAAAGTCTTCCTTCTCCACATCCATATGGCTCAGGGAGAACTCTATCGGGAGCTGGGAGGAGCTTGAAGATGCTTTCCAAGCTAACTTCTAGGGCACCTATGTTCAGCCTCCGGATGCCGATGACTTGAGTCACATCAAACAACAACCTGGTGAGTCAGCCAGGAAATTTTGGAATCTGGTTTTAACCAAAGAACCAGATCGTTGACTGCCCAAATGCAGAAGCCATCACCACTTTCGGGCACAGCGTTCGTGACGAATGGCTGGCAGGACAACTCGGACATGATAAACCAAAGACCATGGCGGCTCTTAGCTCTCTCATGACTTCATTCTGCGCTGGAGAGGATAGCTAGTTAGCTCACAATAGCCAGAATGGAGACCCCAGTACTTCGGAACTGCGCGATGAGAATGGTAAACCTCGACACAACAAAAATGACAAGTGTCGCCATAAAGGTAGCATCGGCGATGCCGATGAAGCAACCGTACACACTGGATTCAGTAATCAACACGGTGGGCAGAAGAAGAAGCCCTTCAAAGGGAACAAAGATGGCCCATCCGCATTGACAAGATTCTCGATAAGCCTTGCCAAATTCACGGCACCTCGGATAAACCTGCTCATCACACCAACCGGAATGTTGGGTCATAAAGCAGGTCGGTAAGATTGCAGGAGAGGGCTCGGGCACATGTAAACCTCGTAGTGAGGATGAGGATGAACCTCCTAGGCAGACGAATAGAGGCCAAAATCAGTTCCCTCCCGAGATAAAGGATGTAAACATGATATATGTCACCCACATCCCTAAAAGGGAGAGGAAGCGAGCGATGCGTGATGTTTATGCCTTAGAGACCGTAGCGCCGAAACGCAGCCGATGGTCGGCTTACCCGATCAACTTTGACAAGCGAGACCATCTGACCAATATCCATCATGGAGGCATGACAGATTTGGTTCTCGACCCCATCATGTATGGTTTTCTCCTCACATGGGTCCTTATGGACGGAGGTAGTAGCCTCAACCTGAGCTACGCTGACACAGTCAGAAAGATGGACATCAATCCATCAAGGATTAAACCTAGCAAAACCACTTTCAAGGGTATAATACCAGGCATTGAGGCACAATTCAAGATGGCAATGGGGCCCCGAAACCCGCATCCCCGTGGGTTTTTACCCTATTAGGGGATGGGGATGGGCATCTTTTTATCCCCGCGGGGCTGTTGCTGGGCACATTATATAACCCGGCATGTTTCGTGGGTTTACACCTGTTTCGATAGTCCCCGAACCAAAAACCCGACAATACCCAGCAAAATACAGTTTTTTAGCATGCACCGGTCTGGTCCAAAGCAACAGAGCTCGAGCGACCGAGCCCCCCAGCGTCGAGGCCAAACCAACCCCTCGCTCGGTCGCTCTGGCATGTGTCGCTCGCTCCTTCCCCCCTCACTCGAGGCCCTCAAATCTCTCTCTCTCCCGCACAATAGAAAACCTAAAACTAAACCTAGGTCCCCCAAGCGCTGAAATCAGGTATTGTATTGTGCTGAAAAATGCTCCTTGTAGCTGCTGTTATTACCCTTTATGCTCAAGTTATGCTGCTGAAATATGCGCCTTGTAGCTGCTGAACCATGTACTATTGTATTGTTCTGAAATTTGCTCAAGTTTTACTGCTGAAATATGTTCTTTTTGCTGCTGAAATGCTATTCTTTGTTGCTACTATGTTTGCTTAAATATGTCGATTCCCCCGTGGGTTTAGAAAACCCGGCGGGTTTAGGGGACGGGCAAAAAACTAGCCCCGCGCACGGTGACGGGGACGGGGATGGGTTTGCGATTTTCTCGTGGGGATGGGTTTGGACAGGCAAAACCCAGTGGGTTTCTTCCCCATTGCCATCTTGAGGCACAATGCTCCAGGACCATCACATTGGAGGTAGTCTTCGGCTCTCCGAAGAACTTCTGAAGTGAAGAATTGATCTTTGATATCATTAATTTTCGTTGTGGATACCACACACTCCTCGGGCGAACTACGTTTGCTTGATTCAATGCTATCCCGCACTACACGTATCTAAAACTTAAAATCCCGAGACCAAAGCGTGTTATTATAGTTAATGGTAACAGTGAACGCTCCCTCCATACAAAGGAGCAAACCACGGCTTTTGTAGCCAAGGTTCAGGCTGCCGAGGAGGCATCTAGGACTCTCACTGGGTCAAGTTCACGGGGCTCTTCAAAGCACATCCGAGGTGTCACCTTGGCCCCCAGGCAGTCATGTCATAACCCCAAATAGGGGTACGCGCTCCACGCTTCTCCCTACCTAGCTGAGGATTATATACCTCGAGTACATAACTTTGCAATTAAAATACCTTGGGCAGTTGTGGAGCACAATAACAAAGGGTACACTACGCCGCACAACCAAACAGTGGCCAATCTACGTTCCGGATATTTTTCTGGCATTGTCCAGGGCCCACCAGGAACGACATTACAACAACATTAAGCTGATACTCTGCAGCTACCTGATACGTCCCAAATGTATCTACTTTTCCAAACACTTTCGCTCTTGTTTTGGACCCTAATTTGCATGATTTGAATGTAACTAACCCGGACTGACGCTGTTTTCAGCAGAATTGCCATGGTGTTATTTTTGTGCAGAAATAAAAGTTCTTGGATTGGGCTGAAAATTTAAGGAGAAAATATCCAAAATATATAAAAATATTGTCAAAGAGAACTACTGAAGGGGGGCCACCCAGGAGCCACAAGCTCAGGGGCGCGGCCACCCCCAGGCCACGCCCCCCAGGCTTGTGGGCCCCTGGAGCCTCCGGCAACCCTAGTTCCAACTCCATATATACCTATTTGTGGAAAAAATCAGAGAGAAGGAATCATCGTGTTTTACAATATGGAGCCGCCGCCACCTCCTACTCTTCATCGGGAGAGCTGATCTGGACTCTATTCTGGGCTCTGGAGGGTGGAAATCATCATCGTCATCATCATCAATCCTTCTTCATCAACAATTCCATGATGCTCACCATCGGGAGTGAGTAATTCCTTCGTAGGCTTGCTGGACGGTGATGGAGTTGGATAATATTTGTCATGTAATCGAGTAGATTTGTTAGGGCTTGATCCCTAGTATCCACTATGTTCTGAGATTGATGTTGCTATGACTTTGCTATGCTTAATGCTTGCCACTAGCGCCCGAGTGCCATGATTTCAGATCTGAACCCTTTATGTTTTCATGAATACATTTGGCTTCTTGATCCTATCTTGCAAGTTGTATGCACCTATTACGTGTTATGATCCACATACCCCAAGGTGGCAATAATTGGGATTCTTCCCGGTGATTACCATAGTTTGAGGAGTTCATGTATTCACTATGTGCTAATGCTTTGTTCTGATTCTCTATTAAAAGGAGGCCTTAATATCCCTTAGATTTCCTTATGGACCCCGCTGCCACGGGAGGGTAGGACAAAAGATGTCGTGCAAGTTCTTATTATAAGCACTTATGACTATATACGGAATACATGCCTACATTACATTGATGAATTGGAGCTATTGTGTGCAGCTCTAGGTTGTGACTATTACATGATTAATGTCATCCAACACAAATATCCATCACTGATCAAATGCCTACGCTTTTGGCATATTGATCTTTGCTATAAGTTACTTTTGTTGCTGTTGCTGTTGCAATCACTACAAAACTGCTACTGTTACTGCTATTATTGCTATTGTTACTACTTCTATCAAAACTATCATACTACTTTTCTACTAAAAACTTTGCTGCAAAAATTTGATTCTCCAGGTGTAGCTAAATTGACAACTCAACTGCTAATACTTATAAATACTCTTTGGCTCCCCTTGTGTCGAATCAATAAATTTGGGTGAAGAAATATTGTACCTTAAAAAACGGTTGTGATCCCCTATACTTGTGGGTTATCAAGATAATGCGGAGCATCCTTCCATCATCCCCATGGACTCTACACCAATGCATCAGGCACTACGTGGACCTATGACAAGAGCTCAAGCACGCGCATTGGAAACTGAGGTGAACTCCTTCCTACTTGACATGCATATGGACACAAGTGGAACTTGGTTACTACCTCACCAAAATGCTCTATGTGTCCTGAGGTACGAAGACCAACGTTCCCAAGCTAGTGAGGAGCACCCCAAAGGAAGAGGAGGAACACCCCAAGGCCTCGAGGAAGAAGAACGCGTCCAAAAGGAGCAAGTCTGCAGGTCCCAGGTGACCCCGTGCGCACGGGCCCCCAAAACCCCATGCCCACGGACTATCTAGGGAGTTGGCGTTGTAGCACCCCGTGCGCACGAGCGTGTACCGTGCACACGGGACCCCCGTGCGCACGGGCCCAACTTAGCCCATGTGCACGGGCCCTACAGGATGGCCAGTTGAGATTGGTTGGTGGGCCTCCACTTCGTCCACTTTGTCCCCAAGCCTATATATTTCGTACCTAGGGTCATGTTTAGGGTTAGCAAAGTATATGTGAGATATTTGAGAGCTTTGCTCCTTCTACCACTCAATTGGAGATCTAGACCTCTTAGGAGAGGATCCACTTGTGGATTTCAAGACCTCCTCTTGGAGAAGACTATCATCAAGACCTCACCTCCTTAGGAGTGGGAAGAACTTTACCTAATGCTTGTTTCCTTTGATTGTGTTTGTACTCTTGTGGATCTATGTGTTTGCTATTCTAGTGGATGTGTAATTGGGTTTTTTTGGAGTGAATTCCTCTTTGTGTTCTTGGTGTTCATCTTTTTTCCCCCTCCAAGTGTGAAAAGATCCATCTTAGGGTTTCACCCTACAACATCTTGGTATCATGAGCAAGGTTGATTCACATCTTGGAGTCCCTACCCCCATATTCAAGCTTGATTTTGTTGTTTTTTGTCCTAATCCAAAAATCACCACCAAAAATAGCCCAAAATTTTTCTTGCAATTTGTTGGTCCTTGTGAGATGTGGTTGATTTGGTCCACGAATTTCGTGTTTGGCAAGTGGATCTACCCCTTACCACCATTACCCACCCTCCCCACCATTGATTTTGGCCGAATTTTGCGAAATATCCATGGATCCGAAGGTGCTCTTGTGCTCCCAGAACACTCCATGCGCACGGGCCATCGGGACCCCGTGCACACGGGCATCACTTACCCCGTGCGCACGGGCCATACAGAGCAGTTCGGTCACCCCCTGTTTCCCACCATTTTGTGATGAGGACATCAATACCATTGTTACACCCACAACCCCTGCTGCTATACATACTGGACCAATTACTAGAGCTCGCGCACACCAATTGAATTACCAGGTACTTTCGTTTCTTGGTAACGATTCTAATGTTCATGACAATATGATGCTGCCTAAATTGGATACATTTCTTTTGCTTACAAATGAAGGGCCAAGCTTGGACAAGAAAGATGAACCTTGGAGCAAGTTCAAGCATGGAGATGATGGCATGTCCCAGGGGAACAAGAATGGAGTTTCAAGTGATGATTTCAGGACTTTGAAGCCACCATAATGAGTGCATGAAGGCTTGGACAAAATATACAAGATGCCCCTTCCTAAATTTTGTCCAGAGGCTATTATAGGTGTTGCGTCACTTTATTATTGGGCCAGGCCCATGTAATTTCGAAATACTTGAGTATAGGCTATTTTTAGAGTCCGTATGTGTGGGGAAACAAGAGTTAGGGTTGGTTTTGGACCCCTCCTCAAAGGGCCACAAAATTCCCCCCTCTTCCTCTATATATAGATCCTTTAGGGTGTCGTTTAGACTTTGGGTTATGTTTAGATTAAAAGTTCACCATAGCTGCAACTTCGCATACTTCGTTTGTGTTCAACGACCAGACCAAGACGTCACAGAACCCCACTTGATCAGTAAATCTTTCCTCTTTTATTCACAATATCTAGATTGCAATTTTAGTTTCTTACTTGTTCTTCATTTGCTTGCAGGAGACAGACCTTCGTGGTCAGGTTGATTGTGCTCCGGCGTGGTCAATAACCTCTCGGAGTTGGTTTAGCGATTGCTAAGGCGCGACGTCCTTACACGTTCCTAGTCGGATCATCAAAGTCTACTCCACCAAAAATGATAGACACCATCTCATCGAAAGATGGAACACCTTAGCCTCTATCAAGTGGTATCAGATTTCCAAGTTGCTCGGTGAGATTTTCTAGTTTTTCATAGTTTAGATCGAGTCTGTTCTTCATACCTATAGTCCATGAAAAAGCCACAAAAAAATTAGGGTTACTTCATCATATCCGAACCAATCTGAGCCTTTGCATAATGTTTTTAGGGTTTTGCTTTGTTTAATTTGCGGTTGCATCATCGTGTCTAATTGCTGGTCTTAGCGTCTAGTCCTTTAGAGTTTCGAGTTCTGTCACAGTTTGTCACGCCGCCGCACCATCTTCATCGCTGCTGCCATATACCACCACTGCTACCATATCATACCATAGCTGCCATATCCTACCACCGCTGCCATATCCTACCACCATATATCCACCACCAATCTGAGTTCTTTTCATATTAGGTTTGTTTTCGAGATCCATCTATTTTCCGATTCGTGTTTCCTTACCCGAGTAGGTTTCGAAAATAAAGAGTCTGGAGACCCCTGGGCAGTTCTTAGGCCAAAATTTCAGCAGGCGAAAATATTTTTCCCTATCCTGTTTTTAGGTCCCAGGGAGCGTTTGAGACACTCGCCATCATAGTGATTCTTTTGTCTCACTTTTTTGTCGTCGCTGCCCTGATTTCTGAAAAAAATAGTCAAAAAAATTTCGTGCCTATCCTGTTATTTTGACTTGGGAAGAGTTTTGAGACACTCGCCATTATAGTGATTTTTCACAAAAAAAGGAGTGCAAAAAAGAGCAAAAAAATCCAGAGTGTGCTTTTCCCTTGTTTACGTGCCGCGCCGTGATTTTGTTAGTGTTATAGGCTTGCGTCTCTAGTACGGTCTAGCCTAGGACCAGCACAGTACCGTCGTTGAGCGTTTACTCAACTTTGCATCTCTGAATTGATTATTGCCGACCCTTTTTGCTACCATATTATAAGCCTTCCCAGCTCCACATACATCTACGTCGTGCGTTTGACTCTCCCTAGTAATCGCTCTATCCAAGCTTTGAGAGTTTTGACTACAACGGTTGCCGATCACCACCTGCTGTTTGGTAAGAACTGGTAAGAATTTGAGATTTGCTTGACGGATTTGTGACTTTCCACAACACCACCGCCACTTCCTAGAAGTCTATAGGATCATATTCTTGTGTTTTTCTCTTGCTGCTAACCATGCCAGGATCACAAGCGGATGAGCTGGACTGGGAGAACATGACGAACAAGGAGCTCCATGATAAATTCCAGGAAATGTTGGGTCAACAGGTGGAAGACGTGATGGCCAGTTTTGGCAAGGCATTAGTGAGGATTGATGACATCGAGAAGATAATTGACAACAGGTTGGATGCCAAGTTCGCTGAAGTGCTTGCGTGTCTACCTCCACCTACTACCTCTGCTGCACCATTGCAACAACAACGACAACAACCACCTCCACATCGCAAAACAACCCTCCGCCGAGCGAGCCGTGTTCCTCTTGAGCCTGGCCAAACTTCTGGTGCCGCTGCTACTATTGTTGATGCTTCTATGACTCCTGCTACTGCTGCGGAGGAGGATGATTACGCGGGCGATTAAGAAGATGAGGTTGATTGAAATCAGAACTACGTGCAACCACCAGCACCAGCACCACCAGGTCGTCCACATGCAAATAATCGCAATGGTAGGCCTGCATCACCACCTCAAGTACGAGATCATGGCCATCTTCCTGAACTAAAATTGAATTTTCCACCATTCAAGGGTAGATATGTTCCTGATATAAATCTTACTTCGGAGTTAGAAATTGAACAACGTTTTACATGTTTACAACATCCCGAGGAAAGACGTGTTGTTGCTGCTGTTTGTGCTTTCACTAGTTTTGCATGTGTTTGGTGGTCTGAACATTGTAGATTATATCCAATTCCAGCTACTTGGGCTGCTTTGAAAACTACTATGCGTACTCATTGGGTTCCACCATATTATCAACGCGAATTACTTCAGAAATTGCAGCGTTTAAGACAAGGAAAAAATTCTATAGAGTAATATTATCAGGAATTGCAAACTGGCATGATTAGATGTGGTATTGTTGAGGATAATGAGGCTATGGTTGCATGTTTTATGGGTGGATTAAATAGAGAGATTCAGACCATTTTAGATTATAAGGAGTATAACAATATCACTCGTTTATTCCATCTTGCTTGCAAAGCTGAACATGAAGTGCAGGATCGACAGGCATTGGCGCGAACTAACTTTTCTGCAGGTCGACCTTCATCACGGACACCGCGTGCATCCTCTACTACCACATGTTCTGTTACACCGGCACCTCCGTCAGCTGCCACCTCCAACCATGATACAAGAAAGTAGGCACAACCACCACTACCTGCCAAGAGCACACCTTCTGGGCCTGCACAGAGCTCTTCTTCATCCATGGCATCAACATGGCAAACACATGATATTATTTGTTATCGTTGCAAGGGTGGAGGTCATTATGCAAGAGAATGCCCATCTAAGCGAGTGATGATTGCTACTGAGGATGGTGCGTATGAGTCCGCTAGTGACTATGATGAGGAGACTTTGGCTCTTATTACAAGTGAAGAACATGGTGGAGATGATTCTGAACAAGTGACGCAATACATGGCTGCTGAAGACGCTGACAGGTATGAAAGTTTAGTTGCTCAATGTGTTTTGAGTGTACAGGTCACACAAGCTGAGCAAAATCAGAGGCATAATTTGTTCCATACAAAGGGAGTTGTGAAGGAACATTCTGTTCGCGTCATCATAGATGGAGGGAGCTGCAACAACTTGGCTAGCATGGAGATGGTGGAGAAGCTATCTCTCACCACAAGACCACATCCACATCCTTACTACATCCAATGGTTCAACAACAGCGGCAAGGTTAAGGTAACACGTACTGTTCATGTGCACTTTAGTATCTCTACATATGCTGATTCTGTTGATTGTGATGTGGTACCCATGCAAGCATGTTCCTTATTACTTGGTAGACCGTGGCAATTTGATAAAAATTCTGTACACCATGGTAGAAACAATCAGTATACTCTTGTTCATAAGGATAAACATATTACTTTGCTTCCTATGTCTCCTGATTCAATTTTGCAAGATGATATTAATAGATCTAATAAAGCAAAATAGGAGAAAAATAAGAGTGAAAATCAGATTGTGGCAAAAGAATTTGAGCAAAAAATGAAGCCTAATAATAAACCATCTAGTGTTGCTTCTGAAATTAAATTGAAAAGTGCATGTTTACTTGCCACCAAATCTGATATTGATGATCTAGATTTCAGCAAATCTGTTTGTTATGCTTTTGTGTGCAAAGAGGCATTATTTTCATTCGAGGACGTGCCTTCCTCTTTGCCTCCTGCTGTCACTAACATTTTGCAGGAGTTCGCTGACGTCTTTCCACAAGACGTG
This sequence comes from Thinopyrum elongatum, assembly GCA_011799875.1. NCBI lineage: Eukaryota > Viridiplantae > Streptophyta > Magnoliopsida > Poales > Poaceae > Thinopyrum > Thinopyrum elongatum. The sequence continues at coordinate 200,056,018 of CM022297.1, read as the reverse complement.
CCACCAAGATTACCACCTATTCGCGGGATTGAGCATCAGATTGACTTAATTCCCGGTGCATCGCTACCCAACCGTGCACCATACCGTACCAATCCGAAGGAGACGAAGGAGATTTTGCGTCAAGTACAGGAGCTGCTCGATAAATGTTATATACGCGAATCCCTTAGTCCTTGTGTTGTTCCTATTATACTAGTGCCCAAAAAGGATGGTACATCGCGTATGTGTGTTGATTGTAGAGGCATTAATAATATCACTATTTGTTATCGTCGTCCTATTCCTAGGCTAGATGATATGCTTGATGAATTGAGTGGCTCTACAATATTCTCCAAAGTTGATTTGCGTAGTGGATACCATCAAATTCATACGAAATTGGGAGGTGAATGGAAAACAGCATTTAAAACTAAGTTTGGATTATATGAGTGGTTAGTCATGCCTTTTGGGTTAACTAATGCACCTAGTACTTTCATGCGATTAATGAACGAAGTTTTACGTGCTTTCATTGGATGATTTGTGGTAGTCTATTTTGATGATATACTGATTTATAGCAGATCTTTGGAAGAACATTTGGAACATTTACGTGCTATTTTTATTGCTCTACGAGATGCACGTTTGTTTGGTAACCTTGGGAAGTGCACCTTTTGCACCGACCGAGTATCTTTTCTTGGCTATGTTGTTACTCCACAGGGAATTGAAGTTGATAAAGCCAAGATTGAAGCTATTGAGAGTTGGCCGCAGCCCAAAATGGTTACACAACACTACTGCAGGATGCTGCTAACGCGACACTACGATCAGAGACCCTTCGATGAAACTGTGTGCGATGCAATAATCGCAAATGGTGGTGTAAAAAACCCGTCAAAAAAGGTGCAAAATGTTTGCGATGACGGATGCATCAAACACGGTTCAGATTTTAGTTGCGTGTATGATGCAGGGCATACGGTTTAGTTCAATTAACTATTTGCGATGAGGAGGAACAAAAGAAACGGGCAGCCAGATGAAGGTGTGTGCGATATATAGCATACGGTTCACTCGGATGAACTGTTTGTGATTAGGCAACACAAAAGAAACGGTCAGCCAGATCAAGGTGTGTGCGATATACGGCATGCGATTCACTCGGATGAACTGTTTGTGTTGAGACAAGAGAACATAAATGGTTCAATATAACAACATGTGTGTGATACGCGGCAAACAGGTCTGTAATCAGAAATGTGTGCGAAGACTGATAATAACACAGACGATTGCTGCTAATAAGACGTGTGTGTTGTGCGATGGGATTGCATACAGAACAAAAACATATATATATACACACTTATAAGGACATGGTTGCATAACCAAATTAAACATCCAATTACATAGGTGGCTACTACAACCATGGCATTTGCACACACCAAAGTAAACTATTACATGCATAATTACATAGCTGGCTACTACACACATGACATTTCCACACACCAAAGTAAACTATATATTACATGCATGATTAACTAGGATAAACGATCATCTGATCATCATCTACTTCTTGTGACCCTTGTCGCTACTGCTCTGCTTGTGGCTCGATCTGGCCTCATCGATTTCGGTAACGAGGCACTTCCTCATGTCAACGATCCGCCTGTACATCTCGTAGCATGTGTACACGCTCTTGGCCGCGAACCTAAGGTGAGGTTCATCCAGTTGCCGCATCCAGGCCCCGTGCCAGGATACGGGACATGTTCTGTTGGCATCCTGCTTCATCTTTTCGTAGTATGGGTCGATGATGGCTGAGGCGAGTTCAACCAGGGAGTCCTTCTTCGTGCTGCACCAGACCCTGTAGTGCTCACGGATTTCGACAAGGTTCTTGCAGGCCAAGCTCGTAACCCTGAGCACTTTTACATCATCGGTGGTTTCCACCGTAGCGAACTTGTATTCGATGCTGTTGACAAACCTGGCGAAACGGTCGGAAGGCTCTGTGGCTATGCAGTAGTGGTAGATGAGGACATGATGGCGCATGCACAACTGGGCGACGGCAACCTTCTGATCTATGTTGGGATGACCGACAGTGTACTGGAGGTCGATGCCCACCACCTTGTACTTGTCTCGAGCAAGCAACTGCTCAACGGTGTTGATGTAGTCATCCACCATGGCCGGGTCTATGATGTACACCACCGAGAGATCCGTCTCCCTCGCGTGGGACTCCACTTTATGCTCGCCGAACTCCATTGGAGCGCCGCTAGACATCCCCTCTCTATGTGTCATCGTTGGTGTGCTTGTTGTGTTGTGGGGCGTGATCGAAAGGTTGAAGAGACTAAGGTTTTAATGGCCGCGGGAATTAAAGGGGAAGCCAGACGGCCTGGAATATCGGCACGCCCTGATGGCAGTTCTAATTTGCAGTGCGTAACTCCATCATGCCGCACGTAACTGCATCGCGTGGCGACGGGCGCGGCGCAACCGCATGCATATGGGGCACCCGGCGTGATCGTGCGCAGGCCCAACCGCTGGCAGAGCGCGCGTGGAGGGACGCGAGCAGAGCGCTCCGCGGTCGCCTCAACGGCGAGCTACCATATATATGCATATAGCAGTTGAACACACAAGGAAAAGCTGTCCACAAGCTGAGCGCGCCGACGGACGGGAGCAGAGCACGCCGCGGCACCTAACGGCGAGCAGAGCTTGCCGAGGGACGCGAGCAGAGGCCGACACAGTGATATGTGGCAAATAAGACGAACTGTGCGAGCGATGTCGGAGACATCAAGCACAAATCAATTAGAGTTGCGTGTGCGATACGTGGCATACAGTTGATCCATCCGAGCTGTTTGTGATGGAATAAGCCGTGTGTGTTGTGGGCAAACGCTTGCTGGTATATAACCTTAAATTTAACCAACAAAATGTTAATGCATGTTACAAAAATTATATAACTAGAAACTATGTTCAAATACGAATCCAACGATATAATCTTTGGTGACATGCATTTGTATTTTATTAGTTAAATCCTACTTATAAACCAGGACGGGGGTATAGTAGGTAATTAAATCGCAAATGTTTTTTATTGACCGTATGTGTACGTGTCGTTTCGTCCTCCTCTCGCATGTCTTGTCACCCCGCTACCGCAGACGGCTTCGAGCGCAAGCTTGAGCAGCGCGCGGGGGCGTTCTTTTGGCCAAACGGTGGTGAGCCCATTCCCGCGCAACCGCACAGGTTCCCGCGCAAGCTTCCCACCTGACTCGGTGAAATCCCCCAAAATCCCAATGCTTACCAGCCTACTATATAAACCCTCACGGTCGGCTCGTCCTGTGTCGCATTTTCCCCTCCCTCCCTGTAGCTTATCTCGTCTGCTTCTCCCACAATCGCCAATGGCACCGGTCCGTCATCGTCGCTCAGCCACTCCGCCGTCATCAGAGGACAGCTCCAGCTAGGAGGCTACACCGCGGCGGTGGCGCAGTCCCCGGCGTAGTGTAGTGTGCGTGGCGTCCCTGTTTGGTGTGCGCGGAACACCCGCCACACGCTCCGCCGCTGCTGCCCGCCGGCAGCTGTTGCCGGCCGCTGTTGCCGCCACACCACCGTCGAAAGCCAGGGCCATCGTCCGCTCCGCCGCCGTGGCCCAAAGGCGGGAGGTGGCCGTCGTGGCCACCACCCAACTGTCGGCCACCGTGGCCATCACCCGCTCCGCCATCGCGGCCCGAAGGCGGGAGGTGGTGGTCGTGGCCGCCACCCCATCGTCGGCCGCCGTGGCCGCCAGCCCACCGTCAACCGTCGAGATCATCACCCGCTCCGCCACCGCTGCCTGAAGGAGGGAGGTGGAGGTGGAGGCCCGCACGTGCGTCAACGACCTTGCTCGCTACATCGAGTTCCTACGGGAGGAGGAGGAGCGCCTCGTTGAGCACGCAAAGAGCCTTACCTCAGCCGTGGCCGCAGCACACGCCAACGCAGAGGCGAGGAATCAGGAGATCAACGAGCAGTCCGGCCGCCTCGAGAGGGGTCGTCTGGAGCGGCAGAGGGCGTTCGAGGTGAGCGTCGCTGAAGGTGCAACAGCGGCAGGCACCGTATTGCAGTTGTCCAGCTCATCGGTAGGCTCCTCCTCCTCTTCCTTTTACTGAGCGTGCTCGGCAGAGGAGAGGCTGCCGGAAGTAGTACAAAGCCCCTCCTTAGTAGTAGTATTTAGGGGCTATTTTGTTCAGTTCATCTGACTATAGATGTGGTGGAACAGTACAACGTACATAAAATTAGCTAGTATATATAGTTGAACTAGCTATTTCAGTACGTGGTTGGCAACAATTGGGGAAAAGTTTGGTCGGTTCAGCTGTCGAGTTGAACTGTTTGTATAAATTAAGAACGACTGCTTAATCTATGAATGAAATCTATGCTTAATTACTGAATTTTAGTTGCAAAAATTAGATAGTGCTAGTGATTTTTAGCTGCATATTTTGACAAATCGCAGTGTTACAAGGATTGACAAATGGCAATGTTACTAGATCAACAAATGTCAATCTTTCCAGTTTGAGAAATGGCAATATACCCAATATGACAGATGCAAATCTTACCAAATTGTCTGTACGTGGTTGCACATGGGTCATCCGAAGAAACCGTTTACGTTGAAGGGAGGTACAAATCCTACTTGCCAAATTTTCTCTTGGCTTAGCGCCGAAGTCTCTCTTTGCATACCTTATTCAATCTGAACCGTTTGCGTTGAAGAGATGCACAAATCCTGCGCGGCGAATTTTCCCTTGCTTACCGAGGAAGACCATAGCTCTCACTTTGCATACAGGTGTTCTATCTAAAACGTTTGCGATGAAGAGCTGCACAAATCCTACTCGGCACATTTTCCCTTGGCTTACTGGGGAAGCTATCGGTTTACATACGGGTGTTCTATCTAAAATGTTTGCGATGTTACAGTGGCAGCTATTTGTTTCAAAATGCCTTTGTTGGCTGTTATTCGAGTGCGCCTTCTCTCAAAATGGACACGAAAAATACCACAGCATGTCGGGTGCCATTCCATGATAGCATGCCAAGTTTCATCTATTTCAGAGGAGTTTTGGATTTACTAGAATTTAAAAACAAAGTATCTCAACGTTTTGCCGGCAATCAACAGTGCCCAGGTGTTTGAAATTCATTCTCATTTCTTGCATGGGTCCTAAGCATGCACCCAAGGACACATATTTGATTTTTCAACCAATTTATATGCACTGGAGCATGTGCATGTAGTTCAAATTTGAATTATGCAAATAAAATGCCTAGAAAACCCAGTTAGTGTATAAAAATGTCCAAACAAACCCCGAAAAATTCCAAAATTTAACACAACACTCCTGTTGTTCTATGTTGACACTAGAAATTTTTTGAAAGCAATAAGAGGCAACCGATATCATTCCGTCCCCAAAGGTGGCACATTCCCTACCGAAACCATCAGGCTTGTTGTGAGAAGCTCTGGTTTGTGAGAAGCTTATACCCAAACCTGCCCCAAATGGGACAAAAATTTTACCACGGCATGTTGATGCCGCTCCATGATAGCATGCCAAGTTTCATGAATTTCAGACTAGTTTTGGATTTACTAGAATTTAAAACCCAGGTATCTCAGTGTTTGCGGCCGAGTGACGGTGGCAGGGTGTTTGACATTCATTCCCATTTCTTACGTGGGACCTAAGCATGCAACCAAGGACACATATTTGAATTTTCAACCAATTTATATGCATTAGAGCATGTGCCTGTAGTTCAAATTTGAATTATACACATAAATGCATTGAAAACTCAATTAATGTATAAAAATCTCCAAACGAACCCCGAAAAATTCCAAAATTTAACACAACACTCCTGTTGTTCTATGTTGACACTAGAGAAAAAATTGAAATCAATAAGAGGCAACGGATATCGTTTCATCCAGAAAGGTGAAACGTTCCCTACCGTAACCGTGAGGCTTGTTGTGAGAAGCTTTGGTTTGTGAGAAGCTTATACCCCAACCTGCCCTAAATGGGACAATATTTTTACCACTGCATGTTGATGCCGTTCCATGATAGCATGTCAAGTTTCATGAATTTCAGACGAGTTTTTGATTTACTAGAATTTTAAAACCATGTATCTCAATGTTAGCGGGCGAGCGACGGTGGCAAAGGTGTTTGACATTCATTCCCATTTCTTGCATGGGACCTAAGGTTGCAACCAAGACACACATTTGATTTTTCAACCCGTTTATATGCACTGGAGCATGTGCATGTAGTTCAAATTTGAACTATGCACATGAATGCATAGAAAACTCAGTTAATGTATAAAAATGTCCAAGCAAACCCCGAAAAATCCCAAAATTTGACACAACACTCCTGTTGTTCTATGTTGACACGAGAAAAAATTTGAAAGTAAGAAGAGGCAACAGATATCATTTCGTCCCCCAAGGTGGCACGTTCCCTACCGAAACCATCAGGCTTTGTTGTGAGAGAAGCTCTGGTTTGCGAGAAGCTTATATCCAAACCTGCCAGAAATGGGACAATATTTTTACCACGGCATATCGATGCCGTTCCATGATATCATGTCAAGTTTTATGAATTTCAGACGAGTTTTCGATTTACTAGAATTTTAAAACCATGTATCTCAATGTTAGCGGCCGAGCGACAGTGTCAAGGTGTTTGACATTCATTCTCATTTCTTGCATGTGACCTAAGCTTGCAACCAAGGACAAACATTTGATTTTGCAACCCGTTTTTATGGACTGGAGCATGTGCATGTAGTTCAATTTTGAATTATGCACATAAATGCCTAGAAAACTCAGTTAACTTATAAGAATGTCCAAATGATCCCCGAAAAAATCCAAAATTTAACACGACACTCCTGTTGTTCTATGTTGACACCAGGAAAAAAATTGAAAGGAAGAAGAGGCGACGAATATCCTTTTGTCCACAAAGGTGACACGTTTCCCTAACGAAACCATGAGGCTTCTTGTGAGAAGCTCTGGTTTGTGAGAAGCTTATACCATAACCTACCCCAAATGGGACAATATTTTTTACCCCAGCATGTTGATGCCGTTCCATGATAGCATGCCAAGGTTCATGAATTTCAGACGAGTTTTGTATTTACTAGAATTACTAAAGCAAGCACCTCAACGTTTGCCAGAGAGCCACGGTGCCGTGGTGTTTGAAATTCATCCCCATTTCTTGAATGGGACATAAGCATCAACCCATGGACATATATATCATTTTACATCCCATTTTGGTGCACCGGAGCATGTGCATGTAGTTTAATTTTGAATTGTGCACCTGAAATGCCTAGAAAACCAAGTTAATGTATAAAAATGTCCAAACGAACCCTGAATAATTCCAATTTTTTTGACGACACACCTATAGTTGCATGTTCACTGTAGATAAAAGTTCTAGCAATTCAAACACCATCCTTTGCAGTTGTGACCCCATTATGTAATTCAAATCAAGACGAAAACTCAAGTAGATCACACACAGTTTATTATCACCAACCATGTGAGAGGCAGCACAAAATATCTTATGGCTTACGCTACAGTCCACAGCCGGCGTGTCAAGCACACTAGCTCGCTCCCCAAATATCATTTCACTGTTCAATCGTCACCGGTGAAAGATGGGGACGTGGACCCGCTTCGTGAGGGCAACTTCGGCGGCCCACTCCGGCGAGAACGTGGTCGTAGCCACCAGGCGCGTGCTAACAAGCTTCATGAGCGCGGCCGCAATCTGCGTCCGGGCAGCCAAGGCAGCCCAAACGGCCGCTGTTGCTTCTCAGCTGGCGGCAGCAACATCTTCCTCGGGGATAACAACTGGCGAGAGCACAACAGCTGTTCGTTCCGCAGCAGCGGCCTTAGCCCTGTTGGAGGCCGCCCACGACCATGTCGAGACCACCCACGTCCAGCTCATGGTGGTCACCACACAAATTGAATGAAGCTTCTCTGACAATGGTCGGCAACCCACGGCCGAAGACTTGGCAATCGCCGATAGCGTTCGAGCAGCCGTCCGTTCCTGCGGGGCATACCTTGCCACGACGGAGCCCGCCCAAGCCAAGATCGCGGCCGCCCACGCCAAGCTCGTGGCGGCCTATTCCAAAGATATGGTGGATGCGGATGGCGAGATGCTTGCCGAGTATGGTGCGATGGATGCCATGGAGCCCCTTCCCCAGGAGATCGTCGGGCGGGAGCTGGACATGGAGGAGGCGGCGGAGATCAACGAGCACCAGTCGTAGTAGTACTCTTTGTTTTGTTTAATTTAGAGCGCCGGTCTTTAATTTGTTAGAGTAATGTTTAGGTCAGCTAGCTCTATTTAATTGCAGAAATTTCTCGATTAAGAAGTGTGGGTGTGCTGTAGTTTCCTTTGTGTACGTAAATTATGCGATGACGTGGATGACCACTATAACCAGGGAAATTCAAACCAAAATTTTTCATGTTCAAACTCATCACACATGGGTTAAGCTATATGAATCGTTTGTGATGTTCACATATCGTACACAATGCTGAATAAGGGATCGTGTCTGATGACACTTTGCGCGCCAGTTTTTATGCTGAACCGATTCAAAATTTTCGGCTTCCGCGGAAATATCTACCTCCCCGCCCCCTCCCCCTTACCAAAAGCCACATTTCCCCTGTTTTTGCCTTCCTTTCCAAGTTGAAACCTTCACTCCTTGCTTGCAGCGCCGCCTCCTCGCCGGCGACCCTCCTTCACGTTGCTCGGCCTCGTCTATCCAGGCAGGTAATCCACACCCGACCCCCATCCTCCTCCTCCTTCCACATCCCACATGGCCCGACCGCCGACGCGACACCTTCCACCCAAACCACCGACCCCTCCACCAAATAAGCACTGCCCTAAGCCATGGTGCACGCAGTATAGCCAGGAGCTCAAGGAGCATTTGGCAGCGGAGAAGCAAATCGCGGCCGCACGCGAGGATGAGGTCGCGATGGCTGCCATTCGTGCCGACCCCCAGATCTTGGAGGAGCACCTCGCCGTCGAGGCCACTGTCGACGCCTCACGCACCGACACCGGGACGCGGTTGGCTGCTTTAAACGATAGTTCGTGGCGTTTTCTCGAGGCCACCCTCGGTGCCTTCGACGAAGACTACGAGGTGTTTTCTCAGCGTGCACGTGCTTACCTCAACTCGAGAGCCAGCAGGTTGGTGCCCGAAGCGGCTCAGGCAACTCACCACTATGACGAGGGCACCCACTATGCGGAGGCCTCGCCCTCTTCCATGTCCAAGGAGCCAATCGTCATCGATATCTCTGACAATGAGGAGCAGCTTGTCTTATTAGCTCACTATAAGGACCCATGTTCAATTTGCTAGCTACCGACTTTCCTTAACAAATTCTTGTGAATTGTGCTATCTACTTTTACCATGCAATCTGTTGCTCTAGTGTTTATGTTCTATATGTCTTGCAATGTGGTGCTCACTTATTAACTGTTTGGTTAATTAGTTGTCGTGTTCAGTTAACTGTTTGGTTCAATTCTGCAAATGTGATGTTCAATTCTTCAGGGTGCAATTTTGTATTGTCTTCCATGTGAGAAATAAATCGATTTTTTTTTTACAAAATACATGAGAAACAAATACAATTGCTATATTTCCAAGTTGTCAAGCATGCTTGGTTTGGTTAACTGTCAGATCTTCTAGTATGTTATACATTGTGCAATGTGGTGCTCAGTTAACGTTTGGTTCATTTGTTGTGGTGTTTAGTAAACTGTTTGGTTCAATTCTGCAATGCGATGTTCAATTGTTGTGGGTGCATTCTGTTATTGTATACCATGTGAGAAATAAATCGAATTTGGCTGTACTAAATACATGAGAAACAAATACAATTGCTATATTTCCAAGTTGTTAAGCATGCTTGGTTTGGTTAACTATCTGATCTTCTATTAGGAGTATGTTATATTGTGCAATGTGGTGCTTAGTTAATGTTTGGTTCATTTGTTGTGGTGTTTAGTTAACTGCTTAGTTCAATTCTACAATGCGATGTCCAATTGTCGTGGGTAGAATTTTGTATTGTTGTGCATGTGAGGAATAAATCAAATTTGGCTGCACTTAATACATGGGAAACATATACAATTGCTATATTTCCTAGTTCTTAATCATGCTTGGTTTGGATAAATGGGTTTTCCATGTGGCTTGAATTAATCTGATGAATCTGCAATGTGCTTATTTTTCATCAACATATTTTACTAATAGCATGCGAACCCTCACTTAACCTAATCACTAACTACCTTATATGTGTTGCAGGGAAACAATGGGAAGCACTGAGGTTTACAATCGAGGTTTGCACATGCATGGTCCTTTGTCTAATAGCACATTATTGTGCAATTGCAGGAACCATTCTAATATTTAGGTTTTTAACAATTTGGTCTTGCACATGTAGGTCCTACTGTCAGAGGTTTTGACCCACTGTTCGACCCTTTTTGCATATGGGGAAATGAGTTGTCCATGAATATCAGTCAAGTCAAGAAACTCAGAAAGATTGTTAGGATAAAGAAATTAGCGACAAAAAACAACAAGATCTTTATCTGCACAATGAAGAAGACATCAGTTCACTACAGGATGGTACTAACTATTATACCTTGCCTTTTTTATTCCTTTGCCCCATTTCCAATGTAGAGAAGATATTTATGCACATCCTTGTTTTCAGGTCTTTCCAAAGCAGTTCACTGATGATTACCTCTCAAACCACCTGTATGGTCAGGAGGCGAGGAAGGTATTCATACAACACCATGGTTCAATATTGAAGTGTTCCTGAATAGGATGAAGGATGGACGGTCAATCATCCACAGGCGCTGGCCTAAAGTTGCAAAGACCTTCAACATCAATGAAGGCTCAATATTCACCTTCCGCTTCAGTAGTTTTCCAGATGAGATACATATGTCTATGTACTGTCTATGATGCTAATTTCGAAAGGTTATAGATGTTGCATGTGAAACTTGGTGCTGGTGCAGTTGTGTAATGGGGTAGCTGAGTGCTGAAGCTATATGATGTTGTACTCTGATGTATTTCAATTATGAAATCCTGCTTCCTTAATATGAAAATGAAATATATTGTTTGCTTAACATGAAATGTCAATTAGATTAATAAATGGATTATTAATAATAGGACAATTAGCCTGCTAATTGGGTTTTTCTATTGCACACGGTTATTGAGAAAACACCGTGGGCGATGACCTCACGCAACGCACACAGTTTCTAGGAATAAACCGTGTTGGATTAATGAACAATCACACACGACATCCTCTTGAAAACTGTTTGCGTTAGGCCACCTGGCGCAAATGTTTACCAGATAAAAACTGTGTGTGATGGACAGCCTTTGCCACACAGTTTCTTCTATGCACCGTGTGTGATGCATTCAATAACGCAAACGATAAAATTGTTAATACCGTGTGCAATGGAAACGCTATCACAAACGATTTAACGGGGAAAATTGTGTGTGATGTACCTGCAAACAGAAACATTTTCCTTGGAGCGACTGTGTGGGATGTATATACGAATAGAAACATTTAGCGGGGACTGACTGTGTGGGATGAACTTACGACCGGAAACGATTTCGCCTATATAATTGAATTTTTTTAGCACTACTGTACGTATAACCATATTTGATCGCTCACCAATCGCACACGACCTCATTTTGCCGAGCGTGTGTGCCAGGAGGGCATATCCCCGATGGTTTCTGGGTCGTGTGGGAAGGACCCCCCTATCGCAGTCACTCACTAGGCGATGGTTCCAAATGCCGTCGCGGAAAGGGGTTAAAAACCGTTTGTATAGCACCTCGCTGTACTAGTGCAAGTGAGGAGTTTTCTTGGACTCGCTGGTTTCTATAGGCGTTTTGTGAGAGATTTTAGCACCATTGTTGCACCTCTTAATGAGCTTACAAAGAAGGATGTGCCTTTTGATTGGGGTACCGCACAGGAAGAAGCCTTCACGGTATGAAAGATAAGTTGACACATGCTCCTTTACTCCAACTTCCTGATTTTAATAAGACTTTTGAGCTTGAATGTGATGCTAGTGGAATTGGATTAGGAGGTGTGTTATTACAAGATGGTAAACCTGTTGCATACTTTTTTCAAAAATTGAGTGGGCCTAGTCTGAACTATTCTACTTATGATAAAGAATTATATGCTCTTGTTCGGACTTTAGAAACATGGCAACATTATTTATAGCCCAAAGAATTTGTTATACAGTCTAATCATGAATCTTTGAAACATATTAAAAGTCAAGCAAAACTGAACCGTAGACATGCTAAATGGGTTGAATTCATTTAAACTTTCCCTTATGTCATAAAACACAAGAAGGGTAAAGAAAATGTTATTGCTAATGCACTGTCTCGTCGCTATACTATACTTTCACAACTTGACTTTAAAATATTTGGTTTGGAGACCATAAAAAATCAATATGTGCATGATGCTGATTTTAGAGATGTAATGCAGAATTGTAAAGAAGGAAGAACATGGAATAAGTTCGTCGTTAATGATGGATTTGTGTTCCGTACTAACAAGCTATGCATTCCAGCTAGCTCCATTCGTCTTTTGTTGTTGCAGGAGGCGCATGGAGGAGGATTAATGGGACACTTTGGTGTGAAGAAGACGGAGGACATACTTGCTACACATTTCTTTTGGCCAAAGACGAGACGGGATGTTGAGCGTTTTGTTGCTCCCTGCACTACATGTCAAAAAGCTAAGTCACGACTCAATTCTCATGGTTTATATATGCCTTTGCCTATACCTAGTGTTCCATGGGAGGATATATCTATGGATTTTGTTTTAGGATTACCTCGAACAAAGAAGGGGAGGCTTAGCATATTTGTTGTCGTGGATAGATTTTCAAAAATGGCACACTTCATACCATGTCATAAAAGCGATGATGCTGGTAATGTTGCTGATTTGTTATTTCGTGAAATTGTTCACTTGCATGGTGTGCCAAATACTATTGTTTCAGATCGTGATACTAAATTTCTTAGCCACTTTTGGAGATGTGTATGGGCTAAGTTGGAGACTAAACTGCTTTTTAGTACTACTTGTCACCCCCAAACTGATGGACAAACTGAAGTAGTCAATAGAACATTGTCTACTATGCTTAGGGCTGTTTTGAAGAATAACAAGAAAATGTGGGAAGAATGCTTGCCTCATATTGAATTTGCTTATAATTGTTCATTGCATTCTACTACTAAGATGTGCCCTTTTGAAATTGTGTATGGTTTCCTACCTCGTGCACCTATTGATTTGTTGCCTCTTCCATCTTCGGAGAAGGTCAATTTTGATGCTAAACAACGTGCTAAATTGATCTTAAAAATGCATGATTTAACTAAGGAGAACATTGAGCGTATGAGTGCTAAATATAAATTTGCTGGAGATAAGGGTAGAAAACGTGTTGTGTTTGCACCTGGAGATCTTGTTTGGTTACATTTGCGTAAGGATAGATTTCCTGATTTGCGCAAATCAAAGCTAATGCCACGTGCTGATGGTCCTTTTAAGGTGTTAGAGAAAATAAATGATAATGCATATAAACTTGAGCTGCCTATAGATTTTGGGGGTAATCCCACTTTTAACATTGCAGATTTGAAGCCTTATTTGGGTGAGGAAGATGAGCTTCTGTCGAGGACGACTTCATTTCAAGAAGGGGAGGATGATGAGGACATCAATACCATTGTTACACCCACAGCCCTGCTGCTATACATACTGGACCAATTACTAGAGCTCGCGCACGGCAATTGAATTACCAGGTACTTTTGTTTCTTGGTAACGATTCTAATGTTCATGAGAATATGATGCTGCCTAAATTGGATACATTTGTTTTGCTTACAAATGAAGGGCCTAGCTTGGACAATAAAGATGAGCCTCGGAGCAAGTTCAAGCATGGAGATGATGGCATTTTCCAGGGGAACAAGAATGGAGTTTCAAGTGATGATTTCAGGACTTTGAAGCCACCATAATGAGTGCATGAAGGCTTGGATGAAATATACAAGATGCCACTTCCTAAATTTCGTCCAGAGGCTATTATAGGTGTTGCGTCGCCTTATTATTGGGCCAAGCCCATGTAATTTTGAAATACTTGAGTATAGGCTATTTTTAGAGTCCGTATGTGTGAGGAAACAAGAGTTAGGGTTGGTTTCGGACCCCTCCTCAAAGGGCCACGAAATCCCCCCCCCCCCCTCTTCCTCCATATATACAGCCCTTAGGGCGCCGTTTAGGCTTTGGGTTTTGTTTAGATTAAAAGTTCACCATAGCTGCAACTTCGTGTACTTCATTTGTGTTCAACGACCAGACCAAGACATCACAGAACCCCACTTGATCAATAAAGCTTTCCTCTTTTATTCGCAATATCCAAATTGCAATTTCAGTTTCTTGCTTGTTCTTCGTTTGCTTGCAGGAGATAGACCTTCGTGGTCAGGCTGATCGTGCTCCGGCATGGTCAATAACCTCTCAGAGTTGGTTTAGCGATTGCTAAGGCGCGATGTCCTTGCACGTTCGTAGTCGGATCATCAAAGTCTACTCCACCAAAAATGATAGCCACCATCTCATCGAAAGACGCCTCTATCATTTTGCCTCTCCACCACCACCTTTGATCTTCCGCAATACTTCTCGTGAGTGTTTGAGTTTTGGAGTTGTGGTTCTCAAGTTTCCTAAGGTGTTTCGGCTACTTAGGTGCGATTTGTCTTCATTATCACCGCCACTCATCATCGACTCGGACTCCGCATCGAATTCGACAGCTACATCTTCATATCAACCGTAAGCAAGGACGGTAAACTCGACGACACCATTGTATTACCCTTGCCATTATCTTGATAGCCTCGAGCCTCTTTTACGTTACTTGCCCATCGAGACTAGCAAGTTGAGAATTGTCGGGCCACGCCTTAGTGCACCTTTAGTGTTACGTCTCTCTCGTGCATATCACACTTGTTACCTCATACTCCGGCTCACATATCAAGCATTGTGGCATAGTCAAAAAAAGCTTTTAAGCAAAAGAAAATAAGAGAAGCAAAGAGCTTGTAAGCAATAGCATTGAGCCTCATACCATCGTTACATCATTTTGCTCAATACATACATAAGCATACTTAGGATACTAGACGCCCCGTTTCTCTCTTAGGTTGGTGCACTAGCGTATCTAGCCCATTAGAGCAATCGAGCTGGCATCTCTCTAGTATCTGTACAACAAGAGCATTCCTATGGTTCCACCTCTTAGAGCTCATTCCTTGGTTGTGCGGATCCCATCTATCTTCCGTGTGTGTGTTCCTAGTGATATCCTTGGGTTTGATCTATTTGTCTTACTTGCGATTTGTGTATCTTTTCAACTTTTTCAACATCTTGACTAATATTTGCTTGCATGATTTGTGCCATTTCCTAACTGAGATCCTCCAAAAGCCATTTACTTGTAGGTGTGAGAAAACAAAACCCGGTACCAATTCTACTATTATAGCATCACGTGGGATCATACTTGATACATCCACAATCTTCGAAAAAGGTAACTTTGGTATTGTTCTCTCATTTTCCTACTCACCACCACTTCTACATGATGGATATGCCTTCTTCTTCGGCAAACCCGCTCTTGGAGGATCAAGATGACGAACGCGACTTCGTCACCAAGAATCACTTCTTCATCACACAACGAGCTCTACATCAAGAGAGAAGCTTTGGGTGATCGTATCGAGCAACTCGCCACCGACCTTCGTCAATCGGAAGCACGACAAAGGGACTAACTCGATGCCAAGCTCTCCAAACAAATGGAAGAATTCCGCAACATGATCATGAGCTGTGCATCTTCCTCAACCTCTTCACCAAGACGGCGCCACTCAAGTCGCCACTCGTCATCATACTCTTCTTCCGATGCAAGTCCTCCTCGAGCTCGCTCCCCTCTACGAGACGACACTCAAGATCGCCAAGTTCAAGAAAATCCCTTCCATGGCAATGGGTTACAAGACCGAGTGCGAGCACGTGAAAAGGCGTGACGCCAAGAACAACAAGCCATGGAGCAACAGCAACCTTCGCCACATTGGCCACGTCAACCATCTCAAGACGGCGATGCACTTCGGCAAGAGCAACAAAGCTGTGAAGCACAAGCTCAAGCGGCTCAAGAAGCACTCCGCGAGTTCACTAGACCTGTTGCCCAACGTAATCGTCATGTACGTGAGGAATAGGAAGCACTTCTTCAAGAACGACAAGAAGAAGCCGCCCGACGTGAAGAGCAACAAGAAAGGCGAACTGAGCACACATGCCTCATCCTCCTCCTCGGCAAGAGCAACATCAAGCGGAACATGTGCTCGACGACCCTCCCCCACGCCAGGAGCGACACCAAAACCGCCACTATGATGAAGAACTATGCTACGGCAAGCTCAAGTTCACCATGCCCAAGTTCTTCGGAAGCAACGATCCCGAGGAATATCTCTCATGGGCATTGAAGGTCGACAAGATATTCCGTCTTCACAACTACGACGAAGAGAAGAAGATCGCCATGGCATCCCTTGAGTTTCAAGACTACGTCCTCATTTGGTGGGAGCAAGTGATCGAGCGACACCGAGAGAAAACCACCCATCACAACTTGGGTACAAATGAAGGATGTCATACGATCCCGCTTCGTGCCTACACACTACACCCGCGATCTCTCCAAGAAGTTGCAACTCCTCAAGCAAGGCACGAAGACGGTGGAAGAATACTATCAAGAAATGCAAATTGCCATGATAAGAGCCAATGTCAAAGAAGATGATGAGCAAACTATGGCACGCTTCTTGAACGGCCTCAATCACCCAATAAGGAAGATTGCCGATTTCCAACCCTACTCCAACCTTCTCGAGCTAGTTCATCAAGCGACCAAGGCGGAGAGACAAGTGCAAGAAGACTTCAAATACACCAAGTACTCTTCCAAGAACTACGGCTCCTACACTCAAGCTCCCTCAACTCCGACACCTTCTACCTCGACTAGAGCATCAACAAGTACCGGTGACAAGTCAAGTTCCAAGCAAACGACACCTTCCTCGACTCGTCCTCCGGCAAGAAACTACAAGTCCAAGACTCCTTCATCATCGGCGCAACCAGATGACCCTGTCAAGACAAGTTCTCTCAAGTGCTTCACATGTGGTGTCCATGGACACAAGTCTTTCCAATGCATCAACCGGCGAACCATGATTGCAAATGATGATGGCACATACGACTCCATGAGTGAAGATGAGATGGAAGCTCTCGAACACGTTGCCATGCACCATCAAGTGAATGAAGAAGAAGATGCTCAAGTCTTTTGCGACAATGATTCAAGTCCCACTCTCGTGGTCTCCAAGGTCTTGACGCTTCAACACCAACAAGACGAAGACCAACGATGCCACATCTTCCACACCAAGGCCGGCATCAATGGTCATTCCGTGAAGGTCATCATTGACGGAGGAAGTTGTCACAACTTGGCAAGTGACGAGGTATATTCCAAGCTACAATCAGTCAAGAAGAAGCATCCTCGCCCCTACAAGGTCCAATGGCTTAGTGACTCCGGCACCATTCAAGTGGAGCACACCGTGCAAGTTTCATTCAAGATAGGCGCCTACGAGGACACCTTGGAGTGTGATGTGGTTCCCATGTTCGTGTGCCATCTTCTCTTGGGAAGACCTTGGCAATTCGACCGTGGCGTTATCCACAACGGAAGAACAAACCACTATAGCTTCAAGATGAAGGGAAGAGAGTACGTTCTATGACCTATGTCACCAAGTCAAGTGATCACCAACAAGCAAGCATCCACCCATCATGGAGAGACTAGTGAGAGAGTGAACCACCACAAAGAGAGTGAGAGCCACAAGCCCAAAATGAGTGACTACACATCAAGAGAGAATAACTTAGTCCTCCTAGCCACAAAAAGAGAGATGAGAGAAGTTTGTGAGAACCCATCTAGTGTCATACACTATGTCCTAGTGTGCAAAGATGAAGTGGCAAGGACTAACACTTCTAACCATCTACCTCTAGTGTTATCTCAATTGTTGCAGGATTTCGTGGATGTCTTCCCCAATGAGCTACCTCCCGGTCTTCCTCCTCTACGTGGCATCGAACACCGGATTGACCTCATCCCCGGCGCACCTCTTCCTAACAAGGCTCCATACCGCGTCAACCTCGAACAAACCAAAGAAATACAAAGGCAAGTCCAACATCTCATAGACCATGGACATGTGCGTGAAAGTTTGAGTCCTTGTGCCATACCGATTATTCTTGTGCCTAAGCATGATGGTAGTTTTCGCATGGGTTCCGATTGTGGACCCATCAATGCTATCACCGTTCGATATAGGCATCCCATTCCACGCCTAGATGATATGCTAGATGAGCTTAGCGACGCCACCATTTTCTCAAAAATTGATCTTAATTGTGGCTATTATCAAATTCGCGTACAAGAAGGTGATGAATGGAAAACCGCTTTCAAAACAAAATTTGGTTCGTATGAGTGGCTTGTTATGCCTATGGGTTTATCGGAAGCACCCGGTACTTTCATGCGTGTTATACATTATGTGCGTCCTTACACTGGTGTGTTTGTTGTGGTCTACTTTGACGATATTCTTGTCTTTAGCAAATCCCTCAAAGAGCATGTAAATCATCTTAGGGCCATTTTGCAAACTCTTAGAAAAGAGCGTCTTTATGCCAATATGGAAAAATGCACTTTTGGTGTTGACAAGATTGTTTTCTTGGGCTTTGTTCTCTCTTCTAAGGCTGTTCATGCTGATGAGTTTTCTTGGGCTTTGTTGTGTCTTCTAAGGCTGTTCATGCTGATGAGTCTAAAATTGAAGCAATTAAAACATGGCAACAACCAACTAATTTCCAACAAGTGCGTAGTTTCCTTGGTCTAGCGGGTTTTTATCGTCGCTTTGTGAAGGACTTTAGCACTATTGCCGCACTGTTGCATGCCTTGAGTAAGAAGAATGCACCCTTTGTTTGGGGACCCTCACAATCTACCGCATTTAATGAGCTCAAATCTTTGCTTACACATGCCCCAATTCTTGCATTGCCTAATTTCAACAAAACTTTTGAGGACCATTGTGATGCTAGTGGTAATGGAATTGGTGGGGTTTTGATGCAAGAAAAGCGACCCATTGCATACTTTAGTGAAAAACTTGCTGGTTCTCAACTAAACTATCCCATCTATGACAAAGAATTGTATGCTTTAGTGCGCGTATTGCATGTTTGGGAGCATTATCTTCGCCCACATGAATTTGTCATGCATACCGATCATGAGACACTAAAGTACCTTAAAGGTCAAACCAAGTTGAATAAATGGCATGCTAAGTGGAGTGAATTTATTGAATCTTTTCCTTATGTGATCAAGTACATTAAGGGTAAAGAAAACGTTGTGGCGGATACTCTTTCCTGCAAATGCATGCTAGTTACTCATCTTGAGTTGAATGTTATTGGCTTTGAGCATGTTAAAGATCTTTATGCACATGATCCTACGTTTGTGATTCCTTATGCCAAATGTCTTGCTCACACTTGTTGGGAGAACTATCTCAAGAATGTCTACCTTATGCGCGCTAACAAGCTTTGTATACCCGAGTCTTCGCTTCGTTTGTTACTTTTGCAAGAGGATCACGGCGGATGACTTATGGGATATTTTGGGCCCGACAAGACCTTTGCCACACTCTCCTTCAAGTACTTTTAGCCAAAGATGTTCTACGACATGGCACGCTTCACCAACCGATGTTCGACATGCCATAAAGCTAAGTCACAAGCTCAATCTCATGGTTTACATATGCCACTTCCAATTCCATATCAACCATGGGAAGACATTAGTATGGATTTCGTGCTTGGTTTGCCTAGGAGTCAAAATGGAAACGATTCTGTATTTGTTGTTGTGGACCGATTCTCTAAAATGGCACATTTCATCCCATGCAATAAGATAGACGATGCTTCACATGTTGCAAATCTTTTTTGTAGGGAAATCTTGAGGTTGCATGGAGCGCCAAGGACCATAGTGTCGGACCGAGACGTCAAGTTCCTAAGCTACTTTTGGAAGACCCTATGCACCAAGCTCGGCATCAAGCTACTATTCTCGACGGCCTATCATCCCAAAACCGATGGCCAAACAGAAGTCACCAACTGGACGCTATCTACTCTCCTACGCGTGTTGATCAAGAAGAACATCAAGGAGTGGTAGGAGTGCTTACCCATCGCCGAGTATGCCTACAATTGAGCTCGACACTCTACTACCGGCAAGTCCGCCTTCGAGGTTGTCTACGGCTTCAACCCATTGTCCCCATTGGACATTCTACCTCTTCCGCTCCAAGAACGCGCGAACATGGATGCGAGTGCAAGGGAAAGTTTTCTCAAGAAGATGCATGAAGATACAAGGTCCATGATCGAGCGCCAAGTTCAACGCCTCGCCACCAAGCTCAACATCAACAAGACACCAATGGTGTTCCAATCGGGAGATCTCGTATGGTTTCATCTTCGTAAGGACCGCTTCCCAAACAAACGCAAGTCCAAGCTACTACCACGAGTCGATGGACCCTTCAAGGTGCTAGCACGCTACAATGACAATGCCTACAAGATCGACATCCCACGCGACAAGTACAACGTAAGCGACATGTTCAATGTCAAGGACTTGGCCAAATACCATGGTGATCAAGATCACGATCCGCGGACGGATCTCTCCCAAGGGGGGAGATGATGCGGAGCATCCTTCCATCATCTCTATGGACTCTACACCAACGCATCAAGCACTACATGGACCTATGGCAAGAGCTCGAGCACGCGCATTGGAAATCTAGGTGAACTCCTTCCTACTTGACATGCATATGGACATGAGTGGAACTTGGTTACTACCTCGCCAAAATGCTCTATGTGTCCTTAGGTACAAAGACCAACGTTCCCAAGCTGGTGAGGAGCACCCCAAAGGAAGAGGAGGAACACCCCAATACCTCGAGAAAGAAGAAGGCGTCCAAAAGGAGCAAGTCTGCAGGTCCCAGGCGACCCCGTGCGTACGGGCCCCCAAAACCCCGTGCCCACGGACTATCTAGGGAGTTGGCGTTGTAGCACCCCGTGCGCACGGGCGTGTACCATGCGCACGGGCCCAACTTACCCCGTGCGCACGGGCCCTACAGGATGGCTGGCTGAGATCGGCTGTTGGGCCTCCACTTCGTTCCCAAGCCTATATATTCCATACCTAGGGTCATGTTTATGGTTAGCAAAGTATATGTGAGATATTTGAGAGCTTTGCTCCTTCTACCACTCCATTGGAGATCTAGACCTCTTAGGAGAGGATCCACTTGTGGATTTCAAGACCTCCTCTTGGAGAAGACTATCATCAAAACCTCACCTCCTTAGGAGTGGGAAGAACTTTACCTAGTGCTTATTTCCTTTGATTGTGTTTGTACTCTTGTGGATCTATGTGTTTGCTATTCTAGTGGATGTGTAATTGGGTTTTGTTGGAGTGAATTCCTCTGTGTGTTCCTGGTGTTCATCCCTTTCCCCCTCCAAGTGTGAAAAGATCCATCTTAGGGTTTCACCCTACAACACAAGACCTTTTTCTGGCGCCATTGCCGGGGAGCATAGCTCTATTTGTTGAGTCACTTGGGAATTATATCTGTTGATCACTATGAAGAATCTGAAAGACACTAGAAACCAGGTCGTACCCTCTATGACAAGGGGAGGTAAGGAACTGCCATCACACTCTGCACTTGATTCACCTTCTGTTTTGAGTAGGCTTGCGACACCACCACTCGCTATTTAATCTGATATGTCGCAAGTAATTGATGTGGTACTTCTGCTATGGATGATGCTATTGATGATGCTAGTATTCTGCTTCATGAAACTGTGCCACTAGGTGAATTTCTTAATGAACAACTTGCTAAAGCTAAAGAACTTGAAACCGATGACTACTATGATTCACCTATTAGACCTAGCTCTCTTAGAATTGAAATGCCTAAGATACCTAAGGGTTATGTTATGGATGGGGAGATAGCTAGAGAGTTTCTTGCTTGTAATGATAGAGATGATGTTAAGAAACTACTGAGTAAACTGAAAGAAAAATCTATGCTTGAGAAAATGAAATATGATCCTAAGTTTGCTACCTCTCCTATTGTTGTTACTGATAAGGATTATGAATTCTCTGTCGATCCTGAGTTAATTACTTTGGTTGAATCTGATCCTTTTCATGGTTATGAAACTGAAACCGTTGTGGCACACCTTACTAAATTAAATGATATAGCCACCCTATTTGCTCATGAGGAAAAATTTGCTACTACTATATTCTTAAGTTGTTTACTTTCTCATTAAAGGGTGATGCTAATAAAGGGTTTAATAATCTTGCTCCTGGTTGTTTGCGTAGCCCCCAGGATATGATATATTACTTCTTTGAAAAATGTTTTCCTGCTCATAAGAAACAATCTGCCTTACAGGAAATATTTAACTTTCAATTCTCTCTTTCGTCAGTTAAAAAGAAATATGAAACTCTTATCATTGGGGAGATGCATATCCCCATTGAGGTAACCTAGTGTTATACGAAAATTCTTCAGTTTCATGTCACTCGGAAAATAGTTTGTTAATAAGACCTGATCAACCTTATTAATGGATTCTTTTTTATGGGCATGTGGTCGATGAATTTAGTAAGCACAACCTATTGTACCTACTATTTACTCTCTCCTATTTAAAGTTAATAAAGTAGAAATGCCATGATGATCCTGTTTTCTGAATTATCCGTGCAATAAAAAATGTCCCAAAAATAAAAGTTCTCGGAATAACCTGAAAAATTAATATGGTTTTTTCTATAATATATTAGTATTTTTGGTACTGAGCACTCCCCAGGGGGTGCACCTATGAGCCAAAAGGTCACAGGGCACGCCCACCCCCTGGGCGCACCTAGTGGGCTTGTGGGTCCCACAGGGGGCCCCTCACTAAGTGCACTAGTCCAACAGCTTCTTCCACCTCCAGAAAAAATCAAACTTGCCTCATAGCCCATGTTCTTGCTCATTTGCTTGCAAATTTTGATCTCCTTGCTCGGAACTCCGTCTCCGAAACTGTTTTGGGGGATTACTCCTTGGTATGTGACTCCTCCAATGGTCCAATTAGTTTTTCTTTTAGTGCTTTATATTTTGCAAATTTTTGTTGTTGTGGTGACCATGTATTTGAGCTTGCATGTTGAATTTGTATGGTCCAAAGTAGTTTTGATGCATGATATAGCCTCTAGACACTTGTGGGAGTAGTTGCTATCAAGTTTGTTAAGTTTTGTTCACTTTTATTTTCAGGTACTAAAAATTTCAGAATTTTTTCATAGGAATAAAATGTTTAGGAAAATGTTCCATGGTTGTTCTTCGAGCAAGAGCTTGCCAACACTTTCAATATGTGAGCCGGACCTCGAACCGCCACGGGAAGCTCTTGTGCACCTGTGCGAATGGCCGTCGGACTCCTTCATGACTCGAGCCGGCATCAAGGAAGAATTTGATATGTACGTATGCAATGCCTAGCTGACGGACTTCGTGTCAGATAACTGCTCATAGTACCATAATCTCACTGATTCTTTTCTGCGGATATTCAAGTATGTATCTCATTGCACCTCACATGATGTTATGTTTAATTTATATGCCCTTTTCGCAAGACTATCGAGGACTTTAGTAAAGTTTGTAAAATTCCCTATTGGGGGACATGCGTTGAGCCTCGCAATTCTGATTGCAATGAATTTCTTATGAGTACTGCTAGGGGTGAAACTAGAGGCATAACACAAGCTAGTATGGGGAGCATTCATTTTCTTACTATACATTATTTTGCTCTGTTGATAGGTAGATGCATTAATGGTAAATAGGACCCTAGTCACCTTTGTGCTCCTGATTTGAGCATTCTTAAGAGTGCGGTATTGAGAGATAGCCAATTTAACATGGGGTCCATTGTTGCATGCCCTTTACATAATAATGCCCTAGTTCATGATCTTTTTGGTGAAATTTATGCTACTCGCTTAGCTGCTCATCTTGGCATACCCATGAAAGAAAATGATAGTTTATCGGCACCCAGCTTCCTTGGCTACGATGCTATGGAATATCACCAATTTCTTGAGAGGAATGACCCACCATTTCAATACAGACTAATCCTTAACAGGTGTCATGTCATCCATATTACTTTGCATGCTCCTACCTTCTTTAACTTTCAGGAAAAACAAAGATATTTTATACTTGAGGAGGAGGCCGAGGAGTACGAGAGGGCAAGGGAGACCGCCCGTCGTAATGAGGCAGCCCGCCAAGCTGTGGCGGTTGCACTTGAGTACAACCCGGACTATGACTACGGCTATTATCCAAGCCACCAGGGGCCATAGACCAACTTAGGCCAAAAGTGTAAGCTTGGGGGAGTACGTATTTCTCACCGAAATTACATTCATGTACCACACATTCAGTCTACTTGTCGGTGTTCATCCTTTTTCATTGTATATCCATGTTAGTTTTATTTTCACTTTCTTCTTGTGTGTTTGATAAACTTCAAAAATCCATAAATATTTCTCTCTTCTTTTTGTTAGTAGTTCATATAATTAAAATAAAATCCAAAAATATTTCTCTTTCTTCTTTTGTTTGTTGGGAGCTTTCCCATGTAAATAGTTTTTTCTCGTTTTTGTTTTTCCTTCATTAGTTTGCTTTCTTCAGAAAAAACAAAAACTCCAAAAATATTTCAGTGTGTTTCTCTGAAATTCTTTTCTTTTCTTTGAGTTGTCATAAGGAGAAGACCACGATGAACATGTTGAGTGGCTCTCATATGCATTCTTGTTGATCTATCTAAGAGCCCATACTACCTTGTCTTCTCCTTTGAATAAAATGTCTGCAGATTCCAGCTTAGTCCACGACACTCTTGCACTATTATTATTTTCACATCACTCGGTCATGCAAGTGAAAGGCAATAATGATGATGATTTGATGAAGTGATTGCGGTGAAGGAAAGCTGGTATGAACTCCTCTTGTTTTTGTTTTTGTAAATATGTTTAGCTCATCATTCTTGATTCGGCATATTATGAGTAAACCTGTTTGTGATGACAATTAGAGATTATAGTTGCTCATGCCATGCTTAAACAACTAGGAGTGGATAATGATTTATCTTGAGTTTTAGCATGCATTAAAATGGTTATGATGTAGTATGATAGTATGGTCTCTTCCTCTGAATGATTCAAGTGGCTTGACTTGGCACATGTTCACACATGTGGTTGACTCAAAACCAACAAAGCCTTCACAATATTTATGTTCATGGTGTTTTATATCCTACCCATGCTCGTATTCAATGTTAATTATTCTTAATGCATGATTATGACTGTTTTTGCTCTCTGGTTGGTCGCTTCTCAATCTATTTGCTAGCCTTCGCATGTACTAAGTGGGAATACTACTTGTGCATCCAAATCCTTAAACCCAAAGTTCTTCCAGATGAGTCGACTATATCTACCTGTATGCGGTATTACCCTGCCGTTCCAAGTAAATTTGCATGTGCCACCTCTAATCATTCAAATAATCATCTATTTTGTGTGCCCATATCGCTTATGGAGCGATAGGGGGCGATCAGTATCTTCCATGCTAAGCGGGTTATTCTAACAATGGGTGTTTATTCGCTTGTCATTGCATAAGAGAGGATGGTAATTGGGATGCCTAGTCCTATAATCAAAATGAAAAAAAAATGAAACAAACTCCCCCGGAAAGTTGTTGGTATGAAGGGCAACCATGAATTCGGCTAGCCATGGCTTGTGTTTGTTTGTTGAGGGGGATTAAACTTTACCTTTCCGCTTGGGAATCGCTAATAATGTGTTTAGCATGGAAGATATTGAAAACTCTTGGTCGTAACATTGACAGGAAAGGCATACCTCCAAAAATTATATTCATCTCTGTTTTAAGCTTTGAGTTCTGGCACCTCTTCAAATCCATGCTTCCCTTTGTGAGGAGCCTACCTATTTACTTTTATGTTATTTACTTTTATTGTTGAGTCATCAACTTCTCATTCAAGCACCAATTGGAGAGCACTATTGTCATTCTTATGCATTGAGTGTGACATGACTGGATCCCTTTTACCATGAATTACAATGTTTAGTCGTTGCTTGACTTAAGAGTTGCTCTGCATTTATGTTTTGGGGTCTCAGAAAGCGATTGAGAGATACCATGTTATCATCTTATATCATGATTGTTTTAACAAATTGTTGGCATCCGAGATATCTTACTATTGCTTGCTAGTTGGTTATGTTATTGGTATGAGTAAATGTGATACCTAAGTGTTATCATTCACATGTTTAGTTCATAATCTTTGCTAAAAACTTGAACATTAGTTAAGCATATATACAACAACAAGAACAAAAGAGTTTGTAAAAGTTTTTCTTTATCACTTTCAGTTTGTCAACTGAATTGCTTGAGTACAAGCAATGAGTTAAGCTTGGGGGAGTTGATACGTCCCAAACGTATCTACTTTTCTAAACACTTTTGCTCTTGTTTTGCACTCTAATTTGCATGATTTGAATGGAACTAACCCGGACTGACGCTATTTTCAGCAGAATTGCCATGGTGTTATTTTGTGCAGAAATAAAAGTTCTCAGATTGGGATGAAAATTTACGGAGAATATTTCTAGAATATATAAAAAATATTGGCAAAGAGAACTACCGGAGGGGGCCACCCAGGAGCCACAAGCTCAGGGGGCGCGGCCTCCCCCCAAGGCGCCCCCCAGGTTTGTGGGCCCCTGGAGCCTCCGGCAACCCTAATTCCAACTCCATATATACCTATTCGTGAAAAAAAACAGAGATAAGGAATCATCATGTTTTACAATTTGGAGCTGCCACCACCTCCTGTTCTTCATCGGGAGGGCTGATCTGGAGTCTGTTCGGGGCCCCGGAGGGTGGAAACCGTCGTTGTCATCATCAACCCTTCTACATCAACAATTCCATGATGCTCACCACCGGGAGTGAGTAATTCCTTCGTAGGCTCTAGAGTCCTTTCGGGGCTCCGGAGGGTGGAAACTGTCGTTGTCATCATCAACACTTCTCCATCAACAATTCCAGGATGCTCACCACTGGGAGTTGGATGAGATTTGTCATGTAATCGAGTCAATTTGTTAGGGCTTGATCCTTAGTATCCACTATGTTCTGAGATTGATGTTGCTATGACTTTGCTATGCTTAAAGCTTGTCACTAGGGCCCGAGTGCCATGATTTCAGATCTGAACCCTTTATGTTTTGATGAATATATTTGAGTTCTTGATCCTATCTTGCAATTTGTATGCACCTATTACGTGTTATGATCTGCATACCCCAAGGTGACAATAATTGGGATTCTTTCCAGTGATTACCGTAGTTTGAGGAGTTCATGTATTCACTGTCTGCTAATGCTTTATCTGATTCTCTATTAAAAGGAGGCCTTAATATCCCTTAGATTTCCTTATGGACCCTACTACCACGGAAGGGTAGGACAAAAGATGTCATGCAAGTTCTTATTATAATCACGTATGACTATATACAGAATACATGCCTACATTACATTGATGAATTGGAGCTATTGTGTGTCGCTCTAGGTTGTGACTGTTACATGATAAATGTTATCCAACACAAATATCCATCACTGATCCAATGCCTACGCTTTTCACGTATTGATCTTTGCTAAGTTACTTTCGTTGTTGCTGCTGTTACAATTACTACAAAACTGCTACTGTTAGTGTTACTATTCCTATTGTTACTACTGCTATCAAAACTATCATACTACTTTGCTACTAAACACTTTGTTGTAGATATTTGATTCTCCAGGTGTGGTTGAATTGACAACTCAACTGCTAATACTTGAATATTCTTTGGCTCCCCTTGTGTCAAATCAATAAATTTAGGTGAAATACTATACCCTCGAAAACTGTTGTGGTCCCCTATACTTGTGGGTTATTACTACCTGGTAAAACCTTTTCAAAGGACCTACCACTCGAATGCATCATCAAGCATAGCAATGGCTATGTAGCACGCAGAATTGATGAACCTTGGAATCGACATGGAATAGCTGGTCCACAGCAAGGAGGTGCAGACGTGTGGCAGGGCAAAACCAGGATGCTAAGCCCAACTACAGATGCCCTATATAAACCTTCCCTCTTTTATCCTTTTATGTATCTTTCAAGGTTTCTTCGACACCTAGGCTTGCACAGTTCGACCTTCTAAATAAAAGTAAATAAATGACCTTTTATGATTGTTGCGCACTTATTTGTCTAATACATTTTCTTTTCTGCCTATGAGCCGATGATAACCCTTGCGATACAACGTCCTTGGAACTAATCGGGTTTCGACCGGGGGCTAGGGTTTACACCATGCCCATCACATTGTTCTGGTGCTCACATAACGCGCTCGGCATCTCAGGTATTGCCTTATATGCACAAGTTTCGAATCATGTCTTTGGTCAGTAGTTGGGTTGCCTAGCTCCTGTGCTTACCCCTTGCGTTTTCGCATTATTCGGCTAAGGGCATCAAGGGAGAACCACTGCGATTGTACTTCCAGTTCAATTGGTTAAGTTCCTCAGTGGAGAAAGCCAAAAACTGACTGTCATTGTAAGCGTAAACTGGTCAGCGATCCAATGACCGTGTCAAACTGAAATTGATAGAGGTTATCCTGTGTTAAATGAAGGGTAACGAAGTGTCAATGGTTTGACCTCGACACGTCCGAACACTTCAAACGCTGGGGAATAGTCACTCACCCCCACAGTCAAGCTCCTATGACTAAGTGACAGTTATAAATCCTTATAGTCTGATTGCCTCATTTCTATTAACACAACCTCCTCTGGGAATCGAGACGTCGGCTTAGGGTTGCACTGTTATGGAAACACCCCGCGTAGTATCTATAAGGGGGTAGAGCCTAGGATTGGTCACTTTCAGTGTTTAAACAATCACACGGGAGTCAAAATAACACATCAGACATAAAATGATTCATACATGACAAAATGAAGCTTGTCTTTGCACATTATCAAGCCTCAGCATACCAAGGAGGTATCTACTCTAGAATGACATTCTTACTACACCGAGCCTCGGTTATCCAAGCACCCTGAATCACCCTAGGGAAATACTTCTCTGGGACACGGTTCTTCCCTTCAGGGGGCCCCGCAGCCACAACCTATGCCCTCAGCCCTGGGTAGTGTGTCCTTACGGATGCATACGCTAGTCGAGCACCCTCCACAAAGGCAGAATGCTTCTGGAGGTGGACTTGGGGGCTGCTGTTTCGAGCCGCTGAACCAATCCAAATTAACTGCTTGGCAACAGCTTCATGGGCCACAAGTTGATGTAGAGGTCCTCCATGGCTAATCTCCCCATGCGGTGTAGCTCCATCAGCTACTTCATCTGGTCGTTGAGGAGTGGCGGATGTGAAGGCACTTGGAACTGTGCCCATAATGCCTTATGCTCGGCGTCACCTTAGCGTGAGCCGTACTATTAGCAGGCATCCAATGCACTCCTCGGTAGGTCCGTACAGGTGCGTGAGCAACACCAGATTTGCATTAGGTGGGTGAACCTAATATCACCAAAGACGCATTGCAACAAGTATGGCTTAGCAGCCGCTATCTGCTTCACCTGCTGAAGCTCCTCACGGTCCGCCCTCGCCTGGATCTGGGCCTCTTTGCACGCCATGCCCAGTTTCTCAAGCTCAACGGCTTTCTTCTTCTGGTCATCCTAAAGGGCGTTACGTTGCACGTACAAACCCTTCAGGTCTTCCTCAACCTCAGTCACCCGGGCCCGACCCTTGCCACGGGCAACCCTCTCCTTGGCAAGCACCGAGCTAGCCTTCTCAGCCGCAGCCTTTTTCCGCTCGGCTTCTTGCTGAGCCTTTTTAAGCTCACCTTGGAGATCCTTAATCTCCGTTGCGCCAGCTGAAAAACAATAAAATGCCCTTGGATGAAAAATACTTAAGTTGCTATTTAAATAGTGTTAAGTTCACGTACTATTTTTTCCTCACCTTTCACTTTATCCATCTGCTTTTTGAGCAGATTGATATCCTCCATGGAGCATGCAAGTTTGCGGTTCAGCTCCTCCAACTCCTTTGAGTTGGCCGCCAAAGATGAGATTGAGGCCTAAAAATAAATTCTTAGTCTCTGACAGCGACATTGATCCTCTAATCGGCTTTGTCATTCCGAGCAGAGTCTTGGTGGCTACTGCATATTCATTTTTTATACATTATAGTAAAAACAAGCGACCGCCAAGTTAGCTTATCAAACCAACTTCGGGCTCCGGGGCTATCGTATCTACGTTCTCAAGCACGTATTCGCTGGTCATCTTTGTATTTCATAAATAACATCTTCGGACAATTTTCCCATATTGGTCTGTCAAGGGCTACTGGGTATATTAGGTGCTAACTAAAAGCCTTGGAATCATAAAAATGGCAAAGATTGCATATGACATACCTAGAAACCATTAAGAAGGTCTTTGAAGGTGATGCGGAGCATCCTATGGACATCACCATGTCAAGAGTTCCATTGCTAAGAGACACGCCCAACTTCTACTTCAATCATACTAAGGTGAATTCCATCCTTAATGAGTGTCTTCTTAGTTCCCTCGAGGATGGTATACTACTTGACCGTCCTACCATGTGTCCATATAGGTTTGAGCCCAATGATGAACATGCCATGGAGGAGGTCATCCACAAGCGAGCGCCTACACCATCCATGAGAGAAGCCTGGAAACGGAGAAGGAACCGTCAAGGAGAAGGCGAGGTTCCACCTGCACCAGCGAGTATCCATGAGAAGGCGACATGTTGCGAGCTTCAGGATACCCCGTGCGCACGGGCCCTTGGACCCCATGCACACGGGACCCCCATGCCCACAGTACAAGCCTGTGCGCACGGGCTAAATCGCCAGGTCACTGGATACCCCGTGCGCACGGGCTCCACTTACCCCGTGTGCACGGGGCCTCCTGCGTGTGGTTGTTGGGCTTTGGCTTGTGTTGCCATTTCGCCCCTCCTTGCCCCTTCATTGCCTAGGACTATATATACTACTCTTCCTCCTCCATTTAGGGATAGCTAAGAATAGATCTAGACATTAGATCTTAGCTCATGTACCTCCCTTGTGGGATTCCTCTTGAGAGAGAAAAGACTCCATTGGAGTTCAAGACCTCCATTGGACAAGATCCCTAGGGATTCAAGACCCCCTTTTGGGAAGGATCTATCTAGATCATCAATACCTCATCTCTTTCATAGGATTTGGGATGAACTTTATCATGTATCTTGTTTCCCTTTGATTGTTCTTCTACCTTCTGAATCTCATGTGTTTGTGAGTCTAGTGGATGTGTGATTGGACTTTTCTTGAGTGTTCCTCTTGTGATTTCCCCTCTTGTTCTTCGTGTTCTTCGCGTTCTTCGTGGATCCCCTCCAATTCATGAAAGATCTCCACTTAGGGTCTCCACCCTACAACATCTTGGTATCTAGAGCCACGTTGATCATGAATTTGGAGTCTTCTCCACCGTTTTCTAGACTAGTTTTATTTGTTTTTGTCCCAATTCGAAAATTCCCAACAAAAAGAGCCATACCAATTTTTTTGTGATTTGTTGTTCCTAGTGCATTTTTGTTGATTTCAATCCATGGATCTGGTGTTTAGCAAGTAGATCCACCTTCTATTGCGTCCCCATAGCCTAATTTTGCTTTCCCACCTTCAATTTTGACCTTGAAATCGTGAAATTTTCACCACGCCTGTCGTGGTTTTGTCATGACAGATGTCCTAGTGTGAGGACTTAGTCATGAGGCCAACGCA
Source organism: Thinopyrum elongatum (assembly GCA_011799875.1). Lineage (NCBI taxonomy): Eukaryota > Viridiplantae > Streptophyta > Magnoliopsida > Poales > Poaceae > Thinopyrum > Thinopyrum elongatum. The sequence continues at coordinate 200,024,449 of CM022297.1, read as the reverse complement.
ACTAGGTGGTAGCTTGAACGGGGTTGGTCGGAATCGAGAGACGCGAGGTTTTACCCAGGTTCGGCCCCTCACGGTGGAGGTAAAAGCCTACATCCCGCTTCATTGATATTGATGATGATGATGCTCATGATTACAAGGGTGCTCTTTCGCTACCTCTCCCTCGAGAGCTATTAACTTGTCTGTCTTAACTTGTCCCTCTTGGGGTGCCCTGCCCCTCCTTATATAAGTCGAAGGGGCGGGTTACATGTAGAGTCCTAGTAGGATTAGGAATACTCTATTACAAGTGGAATCCTAGTCTTGCTTCCCTTGTAAGGGAAATATTCCTTATGCCTTCCTTCTCAAGCCGGCCCACCATAATGTGAGTCGGCCTTCCCATGAGCCACCTTATGGGCCGTTGGATCTTGTTGTCCGTCTGACCTGCTGCATGGGTCATCAGTGAGTCGCCAGACCAGTGAGTCGCTAGTCTTCCGACGGGTTACCGATGAAGCGCCAAGTCTTGGCCGGGTCATATATCCGGCCGGGTCATACCACGGGGTATATCCCCGACATTAGCCCGCAGTTTAATTTGTATTTATCCATGTTAAACTGATCCTGCAAAATAAACACAAGAACAAATTTGACAGGTTGTGCGCCGGGTCAAACATTCTTCTGAGTCGGCTTCTGTTCATCCTTTATCCTTGTCATTTCCTTCTCCTGGAAAGTCCGGGTCAATGGGCTAGCTTCATAGTCAATTTGCTTGTAGAAAAATATTGCGAAAAATAATCCATTTGAGTCGGCTTCCAATGCTCTGTCTTGACAAAAATATTGGTCTTTGAAATATTCATCTGATGTTCAGTCGGCTTGAAGATGTAGAACTTGTCAAGTTACAATCACCAAAATTGCCGGGTTATAAAAACTGATGAAACCGAGTCATGATTGTTGCTGATGCCGGGTCAATCTTATGGCGACTTGGTGTTTGCTTATGTAAATATAGCTTCCAATCGTTGAGTCGGTTCTCCAAGCCTTTCTATGAATAGCTTGGAAAAATAAACTTTGTAAATTCCTCCAATAAGAATATGATACCTGGTTTGCTCAAAACTGAGAATTTGAAGATGTTTCTCCCTTATAGGCATATCACCTGTAGCACCCAAGTCTTAAGAGGAGAACATAGTGATAGATTAAGACTTGCTTTAATATAAACGCTGCAACTTTGGAGAAATCTGGGTTGTTCATGTAAGTCAGCAATCATAAACTGAACATTTTGTACTTCCCATGTGTAGCCCCCAAGTGCCGGGTCATTATGCAATAATGAGCAGGGACTTTGTAGATCTGATTATGTAGAGATTGAGCAGCAATGTGTAGCCCCCAAGGGCTGGCTCAGTAAAATAATATTGGGTTGGGACTTTACATGTACTTGATTTAAAATAACATCATATGACGTAGCCCCCAAGTTTTGGGTTACCTTTGACAGGAGCAATTAGTAGCCCCCAAGGGCCGGCTCATCACTATGTGATGGATCGGGTCTTCAATGAGGTGAATTAAAAATGACTTTGCATTAGCCCCCAAGTGCCATGGTGTATGCTTGCAGTGACATGGGACTTGCATACTTGATGTAATCTTGATTTGAATAATGTAGCCCCCAAGTACCGGGTCATATGCCTGCAGCAACTTGGGACTATTCCTTCCATTGTAGAATAAATCATATCCACTGTCTGGATGATGTTGCTGAATGCCTTGCATATCAATATTAAACCATGATCTCTATTGTGAACTGGTATTCTTGGATAAAGAAATAATAGCCATTGCTCTGAAGCAGCTTTGAAAAACCTCAATCATAATACTGGTTATTGATAACCATAATAAAAATCCAGCCATGTTGGCTATTAAAGATTTGAATAATATAACCCGGTTGGAAAATCTCAATCATTGAATATTGGTTATGGCAACCATAATTAAAAATCCAGCCATGTTTGGCTATTAAAGATTTGAATAATATAATCCGGTATGAAAACCAATCACAAGATCTTGTCTGTTGACAAGTAAATCTAGAGTTAAATACTCAATGGCTCTTGGCCAATGGTGACTTAACATGCATTCATTGTAATCCGGGATTTTTGTAACCCGGCGGCTTATAGCCTTTGTAAAAATCAAGAACTGATAACCCTTTTGAAACACCAATTTTAATCTTTGATGATGGGCTTGAACTTAATCATTTATGTAAGCCATAGCTCTGCATGTCCTGCACAAAGTTTAAACAACATATGCCCTAGCAACTTAACGTCAAAAGCCAGGGCGGGTAACAACCCAAACATAATATAGTCTTATGCAATTATGGAAAAGACTAGAATTTAGGCCATCAAATCCAAAATATACTGGCGACTTAAAGTTGAAAGCCAAGACAGTTTATCAAACCTCGCATATTCGTATAACAATTAAAACATACCTGTAAATTTGCTCATACTGCCGGCTTACATCACCATATCCAATGAGGGTGACAACACAAAGATTTGTAAGCGCATGACCCCAATTGCGCAAACCAAAGCATGTTGGCGACTTAAAGTCCATAGCCAGGGCGGGTTACCAAACCCAAAATGCTCAAATATGAGTCATACAATCAAGGCTGCATGACCCGGATTGTTGAAAAATGCACTTAGCAGAAAAAAATCACAAATCCAAAAGATTCATAAAAAAGATTCAAAAAATCTCAAAGAATTATCTGGCCGGCTCACCAAAGCACGGCCAGAATTGGCTACCAAGCCATGTGCTTTCATAGGCCGTACAACCTTGGAGTTAATCCTAGCTTACTGTAAGCTGGTCCTCACGTGACAAAAACCGTCGATTTAACCTTAACGAGTTCAGGGTCTTGAAAAAGATTGACTGTTAAGAGTTCGACGGGTCACTCAGGATTACCTGGCGGAGTAGCAAGTTGCAAACAGGCAGGATAACTTGGGATTCAGCGTCCACGCCTGGTCAAGAGGGTACGAAAGCTAAACCCGGTGGGTTGGAAGCCCCCAAGTGACCTTATGATCAAATAATAAAGACTCAGATACACAGGAAATGAAACAACAGAGGCCCTGAATTATCAGGGATGCCGGCTTTATTATATTGATCATAATATGATAAGCCCATAAGGCAGGTTACCCATGTTTGAACCGCGCATCATGGAAGCAAGTTCTCTTTGGCAACCTTTAATTTTTCCTGAGAACTCGAACTTGCGAGAAGTGTATTCTCCTTGAACCGGATGTTGAGCCAGATATTAAGAGCTCAAAACTTTACGGGAGAATAGATTTCCCTTGAGCCGGAATCTCTTTTGATAACCCGGAACTCTTCCACTGAGCCAGAACTTTTCGATTGCTAGGCACTTTTCAAGCCGGAAATTTTTCTGACGGCCTTTAAATTTTCACCAATGTGGCAGTAACTCCCGAGACCGGGTTATTTTCCCTCCAATGACCCGGGGTTCTTGAATTTGCTGAAATTGGCAACATTTGCTGAGTCATGTCCATGTAGCCCCCGACTCTTATGACGACTCGAGGAGTTGGCTTAAGATTCTCCATACTTGACCGTGATATAAATCAGCATATAATTGAACAGCGAAAACGCTGGAATGTGCTGAAGCTGGAGGCAAGGTGGCAAGTTGATGATCTTTGCAACACTCATTGTATATCCTTGGCATTGGTAACGCGATGTGAATCCACGGAAAGTTTAAGTCGACCATGGCGGGTTACACATGACCCCGTATGATTTGTGTCAATAATTCAGCCAGTGGTTCATCCCAACTGGTTGTTGAAGTGTAAACAAACCGTAGTGGCGGTGACTTGTACGCCTAACCATTGAACCATCCGGTGGAGGTAGAGGTGGATAATATATCATGACTTGCTTCAGAGTTATTGGAATAGACCGGGTAGCAGGAGTGGCGACTTGCTTGCGCTCATTAAGCAGCTGATGCACACAGGTGCGACCCGATGTGTTGATGTAGACTAGACCGTGGGAGGCGGTCGGTAAAGACGGCCGTGGCGTCAGAGGCACCATGGACGCGGGCGAGTCGGCCGCGAGCACGAACAGATGAGTCGGTCGTGGCATTGTAAGCCGGTGCGGACGGGCGAGTCAATCACTGACGCGGTAAACCTCGCGGACGAGCGAGTCAGCCGTGTCCTGTTGATGTAGACTGGGCCACAAAGGCCGCGGCTTGCACATACATTCGTTGAGTCATTATGGCACGGTCAGATGCTAGCGTGTGATAATGATGGCACGAGTTATATATCCATGACATGACCATCGCTCTTGCAGTGAACAATTGTCCTGCATAAAAAAATATCACAAGCCAGAGTACTTGTTCTTAAAGAATTTAATATATGCTATTAAAATAGACTGAACAGATATCACCTGATGCATCTGAACGCCAGATGATCTTTGCGTGGTCCAGAAATTAATTTGGATATATGGAGGCCCAGCAGTGGCGCGGATGGGCATACTACTACTACCAGCAATAATAGATGACCCTGGGCTTTTTTGCCACGATCCACCTCCTCTTTTTTGATAGAAGCAAACACTTGTTTCAAGGTATTTTCCGTGACATTGGGGTCAAGACCATCAAATATGGTGGGTTGGTCAAACTAGGCTCCTGGCGTATTTGTACTTGGAGTTGGTACTCTCTCCTGAACCCACGTTGTCTTTCTCTTTGCAAACTTCACAATCCCATAATCCCTTGAACACATTGTCATCTTGTCAGTTACAATTTTTTGTCCCTTCACTGAAGGGTAATGGGCCCTGAATGTTTCCTGTAAATGTAGTCTACAATATCAGCTTTCAACTCCCCCATAAAGACTGTATTAGTCCGTGGTATTATCACATTCTTCACCAGCACTGACCTAGTTAAGTCTGCACAGCAGCTGTATGGCTAGCAAACTCGACAAAACCATAACCCTGAAGCTGTCCATTTTACTTGTTACAGATAAGCTGAACAGATTGGACCTCCCCAGTATCGGTGAAGTAGCAGCAAATGTAGAGCACAGCGGATTCAAACTGCGTGGAACAGTGGCGGCGACTTAGGAGACGGGCGCGCGGGCAGCTGTGGCGCGACAGAGCCAGCGGGAGGCCAGTGCGCGGGTGCCGGGTTGGAACCGAAGGCGGCGTGATGCGGCGGCGACTTTGGCCTGGCCACAGCGAAGTAGGTCCGCAGCGAGGCGGCTCGACAGCGGAGGCGCGCCGACGGAGGCCGGTGTCTCACCGCGAGGCCCGTGTGAGGGCGGCTCACACCAAAAGTGGAGTGGCGACTCAGGAGCGGAGGAAGAGGACCGTGGAGCGGCGGCGGGGGAGGTCGGCGGTGGCGCCCGGCGACTCGGCTTGCACAGGGGCGGCTCGAAGGTAACAACGGTCAGCGGCGGCTTGACGTGAGGGCCCGTGCCGGTGGGTCAGAGGCGAGGAGGGCCGCAGCAGTAGCTCAGCGTGCCGACGGCTCGTGCAGCAGAGGCGGAGCACGCTACGGCGGCAGCTCAGTACGGTCGCAGGGGCGATGGCTTGAAGCCGGTACTGCAACTGTGGAGGGGCGCCGGCAGCTCGGAATTGGCGATTCGAGGCCGCAGTGGCGTGGCGGCTCACTGCATGGATAAGATGGCGGCAGAGGCGCAAAGCGTCGGGCAGCTCAACAGGGCGAACTGATACGGCGAGTCGAGGAAAAGCTTAGGTGCAGAGGGGCGGCTTATCAGGCGCGGGAGTCGGCGGGCGCGGGAGCTGGCCACGCGACTTATTGGCGCACCGGCGAGGCGGCAGGACCGCGTCGATGGAGGAGGCCCGGCGGGGCGAACCACGGCGACCTGCTGGTCCGCGGGTGGAGGCGATGGTTCTCGGCCGGGTCGACCCGGAGCGGCAGTCACAGCGGAGGTGACGGGTTGGAGGAAAGAAGAGACCCGGCGTCGGAGGCATGGCTAGTTTGGAGGTGTGAAAACCGTAAGCATCTTTGCTTCGAAATAGCTTGCCCGGGTCGCCGTAATCACCACTCGCGTGGCTTCGCCGAGACACCGACGCTCTTCCCCAGTAAAACACCCGCCTAAGCCGCCACCGCGGCACCTTTGAGCCACCTGCTTAACTCGCCGCCGTGGCCTGCTGAGGCGACCCGCTTCAAAGTCAAGGCAGGCGCGAGGCCGGCAAGGATAGCAGCCGATGAGGCCCGCGGCGATGTGAAACAAGGCGGCTCAACCGCGGTGGGAGCGGCTCGGGGGTGCAGCAACTTGGCAGCACTAGCCGTCGGGGCGAGGGGCGGCAACTCAACCGCGGTGGAGACCCAGCGGAAACTCGTGGCCGACTCTCAGGGCGATTCAACAGAGATAAGCAGAAGGGCGACTCAGGGCCAGCTTGAAGTAGAACGGCAGAGGCGGAGTCAAACCATTGCCTCCACAGCCCGAGGCAGCGCCTTGGAGTAGATGCGGGCTGGCTTGAAGACAAATCCGGGTCGGCGAAGGCGAATTGGGGTTGTGGTTTGGAGCAGAGGTTGGCTCGAAACTTCTCCGGCTCGGTGAAGGCGAATCCGGGTCGTGGCCGTTGACGCTCGAGTCACGGCTGTTTCTGATTCTAGGCCATGGCCGATCACGCTTTGTTTGTTGTTGTTGTTGAAACATGAAGAAAATAGCTCCTGGAACCGATCTCTCTTCTCCTTCGAACTCGGCGGTTTACCATGGCGCGTGTAACAGGCATTGACCATGCAACCCTAATTTTCTCTTGATTCAAAATCTTGTACATGTTGTTTTGACTGTTCATCGGTGATGACGCCTCCTGCACCAGCTCTTTTTCATCGAACACATCACGAGCTTCTCGATCCCTAAAGAAATCCCTCCAAGAACTCAATACCACCGTGCGCGGGGCCCACGATGGGCGCCAACTGTCGTGGTTTTGTCACGACAGATGTCCTAGTGTGAGGACTTAGTCGTGAGGCCAACGCAACTAGGTGGTAGCTTGAACGGGGTTGGTCGGAATTGAGAGACGTGAGGTTTTACCCAGGTTCGGCCCCTCACGATGGAGGTAAAAGCCTACATCCTGCTTCATTGATATTGATGATGATGATACTCATGATTACAAGGGTGCTCTTTCGCTACCTCTCCCTCGAGAGCTATTGACTTGTCTGTCTTAACTTGTCCCTCTTGCGGTACCCTGCCCCTCCTTATATAAGTTGAAGGGGCGGGTTACATGTAGAGTCCTAGTAGGATTAGAAATACTCTATTACAAGTGGAATCCTAGTCTTGCTTCCCTTGTAAGGAAAATATTCCTTATGCCTTCCTTCTCAAGCCGGCCCACCATAATGTGAGTCAGCCTTCCCATGAGCCACCTTATGGGCCGTTGGATCTTGTTGTCCGTTTGACCCGCGGTGGGGGTCATCAGTGATTCGCCAGACCAGTGAGTCTCCAGACCAGTGAGTCGCCAGTCTTTCGGCGGGTTACCGATGAAGCGCCAAGTCTCGGCCAGGTCATATATCCGGCCGGGTCATACCGCGGGGTATATCCCCGACAACGCCCATGCCCAGGACCCCCAGACCCCTTGCTCATGGCCCCCTGTGAAGTTCCTAGAGACCCCTGTCCACGGCCTTGTGGTCCCATGCCCGCGGGCCTAAGACCCCGTGTGCACGACCCCTACAGAATCAGCCGCCACCACTTCACTATTTTAGCCATATCTCCCACTCCCGAACTCCGATTTGGGTGTTCTTTGGCTCGTTGGAAAGCTAGCGACATGCTCGAGCTGCTCATCTTGGTTTTACCATAATTTGACTCCATCATTTTTTTTGCATTTTCGCATCTTTGCATAGGCCCTCCGCCATAACTTCTGCACCACCACATAAAACTTCCGCAAACTAACCCATTTTGGTTCTTATTGCATTTGTGGTTGTTTGAGTTGTGATTTGAGTCTCCTAAGGTGTTTCTGAAGGAAACATGCCCTAGAGGCAATAATAAATTTGTTATTTTATATTTCCCTATTCATGATAAAGGTTTATTATTCATGCTAGAATTGTATTGATCGGAAACCATAATACATGTGTGAATACATAGACAAAACACCATGTCCGTAGTAAGCCTCTACTAGACTAGCTCGTTGATCAAAGATGGTTAAGGTTTCCTGACCATGGACATGAGTTGTCATTTGATAACGGGATCACATCATTAGGAGAATGATGTGATGGATAAAGACCATCCGTTAGCTTAGCATAATGATCGTTCAGATTTATTGCTATTGCTTTCTTCATGTCAAATACATATTCCTTCGACTATGAGATTATGCAACTCCCGGATACCGGAGGAGTGCCTTGTGTGCTATCAAACATCACAACATAACTGGGTGATTATAAAGATGCTCTACAGGTATCTCCGAAGGTATTTGTTGAGTTGGCATAGATCAAGATTAGGATTTGTCACTCCGAGTTTCGGAGAGGTATCTCTGGGCCCTCTCGGTAATACACATCATAAGCTTGCAAGCAAACGACTAAGGAGCTGGTAACGAGGTGATGTATTATGGAACGAGTAAAGAGACTTGCCGGTAACAAGATTGAACTAAGTATAAAGATACCGACGATCGAATCTCGGGCAAGTAACATACCGATGGACAAAGGGAATTACGTATGTTGTCATAACGGTTCGACCGATAAAGATCTTCGTAGAATATGTAGAAGCCAATATGAGCATCCAGGTTTCTCTATTGGTTATTGACCGGAGAGGTGTCTCGGTCATGTCTACGTAGTTCTCAAATCTGTAGGGTCCGCACGCTTAACGTTCGTTGACGATATAGTATTATATGAGTTATGTCATTTGGTGACCGAATGTTGTTCGGAGTCCCGGATGAGATCACGGACATGCCGAGGACTCTTGAAATGGTCGAGAGGTAAAGATTGATATATAGGATGATGGTATTCGGACACCGAAAGTGTTTCGGGGGGTCACCGGGTACTTATCCGGTCACCGGAAGGGGTTCCGGGCACCCCCGGCAAAAGATATGGGCCTTATGGGCCAAGAGGGGAAACACACCAGCCACAAGGGGCTGGTGTGCCCCCCATATGGGCCAGCCAAGGTGGAGAAGGAAAGGGGAAGGAGGAAAGGAAAGAAAGGGAATAGGATTCCCCCTTCCTTCCACCTGCCCCCCCCCCCCCCTTTCCTTCCCCCTCCGACAAATAAGGCAGGGGGCGCGCCACTTGGGAGGACCCCAAGTAGGATTCGGCCTACTTGGGGGCCCTCCTAGCTGCTCCCTCCTCCCCTCCACCTATATATATGGGGGAGGGGGGCACCTAGCACACCCAGACAATTGTTTAGCCGTGTGCGGCTCCCCCCTCCACCGTTTACACCCCCGGTCATATTTTTGTAGTGCTTAGGCGAAGCCCTGCGGAGATCACTTCACCATCACCGTCATCACGCCGTCGTGATGACGGAACTCATCTACTACCTCAACATCTTGCTGGATCAAGAAGGCGAGGGACGTCACCGAGCTGAACGTGTGCAGAACGCGGAGGTGCCGTACGTTTGGTACTTGATCGGTTGGAGCGCGAAGAAGTTCGACTACATCAACCGCGTTGTTAAATGCTTCCGCTTACGGTCTACGAGGGTACGTAGACACACTCCCCCCCTCGTTGCTATGCATCTCCATGGATAGATCATTGCGTGTGCGTAGAATTTTTTTTGTTTTCCATGCAACGATTCCCAACAGTGGCATCATGAGCCAGGTCTATGCGCAGATGATATGCACGAGTAGAACACAAAGAGTTTTGGGCGGTGATAGTCATACAGCTTACCACCAACGTCTTATTTTGATTCGGCTGTATTGTGGGATGAAGCGGCCCGGACCAACCTTACATGTCCACGTACATGAGACCGGTTCCACCGACAGACATGCAACTAGTTTGCATAAAGGTGGCTGGCGGGTGTCTGTTTCTCCTACTTTAGTTGAATCGAATTTGACTGCGGCCGGTCCTTGAAGAAGGTTAAAATAGCAAACTTGACGAATCACCGTTGTGGTTTTCGCCGTAGGTAAGAACGGTTCTTGCTAGAAGCCCGTAGCAGTCATGTAAAACTTGCAACAACAAAGTAGAGGACGTCTAACTTGTTTTTGCAGGGCATGTTGTGATGTGATATGGTCAAGACATGATGTGATATACGTTGTTGTATGAGATGATCATGTTTTGTAAGTTATTGGCAACTGGCAGGAGCCTTATGGTTGTCGCTTTATTGTATGAAATGCAAACGCCATGTAATTGCTTTACTTTATCACTATGCATTAGCGATAGTTTTAGAAGCAATAGTTGGCGAGACGACCACGACGCAACGATAGAGATCAAGGTGTCGAGCCGGTGACAATGGAGATCATGACGATGCTTTGGAGATGGAGATCAAAAGCACAAGATGATGGCCATATCATGTCACATATTTTGATTGCATGTGATGTTTATCCATTATGCATCTTATTTTGCTTAGAACGGCGTAGCATTATAAGATGATCCCTTCACTTAATTTCAAGATAAAAGTGTTCTCCCTGAGTATGCACCGTTGCTACAGTTCATCGTGTTGAGACACCACGTGATGATCGGGTGTGATAGACTCTACGTTCACATACAACGGGTGCAAGACAGTTTTGCACATGCGGAATACTTGGGTTAAACTTGACGAGCCTAGCATGTACAGACATGGCCTCGGAACACTGGAGACCGAAAGGTCGAACGTGAATCATATAGTAGATATGATCAACATAGAGATGTTCACCATTGATGACTACCCCATCTCACGTGATGATCGGACATGGGTTAGTTGATTTAGATCACGTATCACTTAGATTTCATAAGGGATGTCTATTTAAGTGGGAGTTCTTAAGTAATTTGATTAATTGAACTTAATTTATCATGAACTTAGTCTTAATAGTATTTGCATATCTATGTTGTAGATCAATGGCCCGTGCTATCATTCCCCTGAATTTTAATGCGTTCCTAGAGAAAGCTAAGTTGAAAGATGATGGTAGCAACTACACGGACTGGGTCCGTAACTTGAGGATTATCCTCATTGCTACATAGAAGAATTATGTCCTTGATGCATCGCTAGGTGAAAGGCCTGCTACAGGAGTAGATGCAGATGTTTTGAACGTCTGGCAAGCTCGATCTGATGACTACTCAATAGTTCAGTGTGCCATGCTTTACGGCTTAGAACCGGGACTTCAAAGACGTTTTGAACGTCATGGAGCATATGAGATGTTCCAAGAGTTGAAGTTAATATTTCAAGCAAATGCCTGGGTTGAGAGATATGAAGTCTCCAACAAGTTCTATAGCTGCAAGATGGAGGAGAACAGTTCTGTCAGTGAACACATACTCAAAATGTCTGGGTATTATAATCACTTGACTCAGCTGGGAGTTAATCTTCCAGTTGATTGTGCCATTGATAGATTTCTTCAATCACTGCCACCAAGCTACAAAGGCTTTGTGATGAACTATAATATGCAAGGGATGAACAAAACAATTCCCGAGCTCTTCGCAATGCTTAAGGTTGTGGAGGTAGAAATCAAGAAGGAGCATCAAGTGTTGATGGTTAACAAGACCACTAGTTTCAAGAAAAAGGGCAAGGGAAAGAAAGGGAACTTCAAGAAGAATGGCAAACAAGTTGCCACTCCTGGGAAGAAACCCAAAGCTGGACCCAAGCCTGAAACTGAGTGCTTCTATTGCAAAGGAACTGGTCACTGGAAGCGGAACTGTCCCAAATATTTGGCGGATAAGAAGGATGGCAAAGTGAACAAAGGTATATGTGATATACATGTTATTGATGTGCACCTTACTAATGCTCGTAGTAGCGCCTGGGTATTTGATACTGGTTCGGTTGCTCATATTTGTAACTCGAAACAGGAGCTACGGATTAAACAAAGATTGGCTAAGGATGAGGTGATGATGCGCGTCGGGAATGGTTCCAAGGTCGATGTGATCACCATCGGCACGCTACCTCTACATCTACCTTCGGGATTAGTTTTAGACCTGAATAATTGTTATTTGGTGCCAGCGTTGAGCATGAACTTTATAGCTGGATCTTGTTTAGTGCGAGACGGTTATTCATTTAAATCAGAGAATAATGGTTGTTCTATTTATATGAGTAATATCTTTTATGGTCATGCACGCTTGAAGAGTGGTCTATTTTTGTTGAATCTCGATTGTAGTGATACACATATTCATAATATTGATGCCAAAAGATGCAAAGTTGATAATGATAGTGCAACATTTTGTGGCACTGCCGTTTAGGTCATATTGGTGTAAAGCGCATGAAGAAACTCCATGCAGATGGGCTTTTGGAATCACTTGATTATGAATCATTTGATACTTCCGAACCATGCCTCATGGGCAAGATGACTAAAACCCCGTTCTCTGGAACAATGGAGCGAGCTAGTGACTTATTGGAAATAATACATACCGATGTATGCGGTCCGATGAGTATCGAGGCACGTGGTGGGTATCGTTATTTTCTGACCTTCACAGATGATTTGAGCAGATATGGGTATATCTACTTAATGAAACACAAGTCTGAAACATTTGAAAAGTTCAAAGAATTTCAGAGTGAAGTGGAGGATCATCATAACAAGAAAATAAAGTTTCTACGATCTGATCATAGAGGCGAATATTTGAGTTACGAGTTTGGCCTTCATTTAAAACAATGTGGAATAGTTTCACAACTCACGCCACCTGGAACACCACAGCATAATGGTGTGTCCGAATGTCGTAACCATACTTTATTAGATATGGTGCGATCTATGATGTCTCTTACCGATTTACCACTATCGTTTTGGGGTTATGCATTAGAGACAGCTGCATTCACGTTAAATAGGGCACCGTCTAAATCCGTTGAGACGACACCGTATGAACTATGGTTTGGCAAGAAACCTAAGCTGTCGTTTCTTAAAGTTTGGGGTTGCGACACTTATGTCAAAAGGCTTTAGCCTGATAAGCTCAAACCCAAATCGGAGAAGTGTGTCTTCATAGGATACCCTAAGGAAACAATTGGTTACACCTTCTACCACAGATCCGAAGGCAAGCTCTTTGTTGCCAAGAATGGAACCTTTCTAGAGAAGGAGTTTCTCTCGAAAGAAGTGAGTGGGAGGAAAGTAGAACTTGATGAGGTAATTGTACCTTCTCTCGAATTGGAAAGTAGTTCATTAGAGAAAACCGTTCCCATGATGCCTACACCAACTAGAGAGGAAGCTAATGATGATGATCATGAAACTTCGGATCAAGTTACTACAGAACCTCGTAGGTCAACCAGAACATGATCCGCACCAGAGTGGTACGGGAATCCTGTACTGGAAGTCATGTTACTAGACCAAGGCGAACCTACGAACTATGAAGAAGCTATTATGAGCCCAGATTCCGACAAATGGCTTGAGGCCATGAAATCAGAGATAGGATCCATGTATGAGAACAAAGTGTGGACTTTGGTGGATTTGCCCGATGATCGGCAAGCCATAGAAAATAAATGGATCTTCAAGAAGAAGACTGACGCTGATGGTAATGTTACTGTCTATAAAGCTCGAGTTGTCGCAAAAGGTTTTTGACAAGTTCAAGGGGTTGACTATGATGAGACTTTCTCACCCATAGCGATGCTTAAGTCCGTACGAATCATGTTAGCAATTGCCGCATTTTATGATTATGAAATCTGGCAAATGGACGTCAAAACTGCATTCCTTAATGGATTTCTTAAGGAAGAATTGTATATGATGCAACCAGAAGGTTTTGTCGATCCTAAAGGTGCTAACAAAGTGTGCAAGCTCCAGCGATCCATCTATGGACTGGTGCAAGAATCTCGGAGTTGGAATATACGCTTTGATGAAGTGATCAAAGCATATGGATTTATACAGACTTTTGGTGAAGCCTGTATTTACAAGAAAGTGAGTGGGAGCTCTGTATTTCTGATATTATATGTGGATGACATATTATTGATTGGAAATGATATAGAATTTCTGGATAACATAAAAGGATACTTGAATAAGAATTTTTCAATGAAAGACCTCGGTGAAGCTGCTTATATATTGGGCATCAAGATCTATAGGGATAGATCGAGACGCTTAATAGGACTTTCACAAAGCACATACCTTGATAAAGTTTTGAAGAAGTTCAAAATGGATCAGTCAAAGAGAGGGTTCTTGCCTGTGTTGCAAGGTGTGAAGTTGAGTAAGACTCAATGCCCGACCACTGCAGAAGATAGACTGAAAATGGAAGTCATTCCCTATGCTTCAGCCATAGGTTCTATCATGTATGCTATGTTGTGTACCAGACCTGATGTGTGCCTTGCCATAAGTCTGGCAGGGAGGTACCAAAGTAATCCAGGAGTGGATCACTGGACAGCAGTCAAGAACATCCTGAAGTACCTGAAAAGGACCAAGGATATGTTTCTCGTTTATGGAGGTGATAAAGAGCTCGTCGTAAATGGTTACATCGATGCTAGCTTTGACACTGATCCGGATGACTCCAAGTCACAAACCGAATATGTATTTATATTGAATGGTGGAGCTGTTAGTTGGTGCAGTTCCATGCAGAGCATCGTGGCAGGATCTATGTGTGAAGCAGAGTACATAGCTGCTTCAGAAGCAGCAAATGAAGGAGTCTGGATGATGGAGTTCATATCCGATCTAGGTGTAATACCTAGTATATCGGATCCAATGAAAATCTTTTGTGACAACACTGGAGCAATTGCCTTGGTGAAGGAATCCAGGTTTCACAAGAGAACCAAACACATCAAGAGACGTTTCAACTCCATGCGTGAACAAGTCAAGGATGGAGACATAGAAATTTGCAAGATAGATACAGATCTGAATGTAGCAGACCCGTTGACTAAGCCTCTTCCACGACCAAAACATGATCTGCACCAAGACTCCATGGGTGTAAGAATCATTACAATGTAATCTAGATTATTGACTCTAGTGCAAGTGGGAGACTGAAGGAAATATGCCCTAGAGGCAATAATAAAGTTGTTATTTTATATTTCCTTATTCATGATCAAGGTTTATTATTCATGCTAGAATTGTATTGATCGGAAACCATAATACATGTGTGAATACATAGACAAAACACCATGTCCCTAGTTAGCCTCTACTAGACTAGCTCGTTGGTCAAAGATGGTTAAGGTTTCCTGACCATGGACATGAGTTGTCATTTGATAACGGGATCACATCATTAGGAGAATGATGTGATGGACAAGACCCATCCGTTAGCTTAGCATAATGATCGTTCAGTTTTATTGCTATTGCTTTCTTCATGTCAAATACATATTCCTTCGACTATGAGATTATGCAACTCCCGAATACCAGAGGAGTGCCTTGTGTGCTATCAAATGTCACAACGTGACTGGGTAATTATAAAGATGCTCTACAGGTATCTTCGAAGGTATTTGTTGAGTTGGCATAGATCGAGATTATGATTTGTCACTCCAAGTTTCGAAGAGGTATCTCTGGGCCCTCTCGGTAATACACATCATAAGCTTGCAAGCAAATGACTAAGGAGTTGGTCACGAGGTGATGTATTACAGAACGAGTAAATAGACTTGCCGGTAACGAGATTGAACTAGGCATAAAGATACCGACGATCGAATCTCTAGCAAGTAACATACCGATGGACAAAGGGAATTACGTATGTTGTCATAACGGTTCGACCGATAAAGATCTTCATAGAATATGTAGGAGCCAATATGAGCATCCAGGTTCCGCTATTGGTTATTGACCGAAGAGGTGTCTCGGTCATGTCTACATAGTTCTCGAACCCGTAGGGTCCGCACGCTTAATATTCATTGACGATATAGTATTATATGAGTTATGTGATTTGGTGACCGAATGATGTTCGGAGTCCCGGATGAGATCACGGACATGACGAGGACTCTCGAAATGGTCGAGAGGTAAAGATTGATATATAGGATGATGGTATTCGGACACCGGAAGTGTTTTGGGGCTCACCGGGTACTTATCGGGTCACCGAAAGGGGTTCCGGGCACCCCCGGCAAAAGATATGGGCCTTATGGGCCAAGAGGGGAAACACATCAGCCACAAGGGGCTGGTGCTCCCCCCATATGGGCCGGCCAAGGTGGAGAAGGAAAGGGGAAGGAGGAAAGGAAGGAAAGGGAATAGGATTCCCCCTTCCTTCCACCTCCCCCCCCCCCTTTGCTTCCCCCTCCGACAAATAAGGCAGGGGGCGCGCCACTTGGGAGGACCCCAAGTAGGATTCGGCTTACTTGGGGCGCCCTCCTGGCTGCTCCCTCCTCCCCTCCACCTATATATATGTGGGAGGGGGCGCCTAGCACACCCAGACAATTGTTTAGCCGTGTGCGGCGCCCCCTCCACCGTTTACACCACCGGTCATATTTTCGTAGTGCTTAGGCGAAGCCCTGCGGAGATCACTTCACCATCACCGTCACCACGCCGTCGTGCTGACGGAACTCATCTACTACCTCAACATCTTGTCGGATCAAGAAGGCGAGGGACGTCACCGAGCTGAACGTGTGCAGAACGCGGAGGTGCCGTACGTTTGGTACTTGATTGGTTGGAGCGCGAAGAAGTTCGATTACATCAACCGCGTTGTTAAATGCTTCCGCTTACGGTCTACGAGGGTACGTAGACACACTCTCCCCCTCGTTGCTATGCATCTCCATGGATAGATCATTGCGTGTGCGTAGAAATTTTTTTGTTTTCCATGCAACGATTCCCAACAGTGGCATCATGAGCCAGGTCTATGCGCAGATGATATGCACGAGTAGAACACAAAGAGTTTTGGGCGGTGATAGTCATACAGCTTACCACCAACGTCTTATTTTGATTCGGCTGTATTGTGGGATGAAGCGGCCCGGACAAACCTTACATGTCCACGTACATGAGACCGGTTCCACCGACAGACATGCAACTAGTTTGCATAAAGGTGGCTGGCGGGTGTCTGTTTCTCCTACTTTAGTTGAATCGAATTTGACTGCGGCCGGTCCTTGAAGAAGGTTAAAATAGCAAACTTGACGAATCACCGTTGTGGTTTTCGCCGTAGGTAAGAACGGTTCTTGCTAGAAGCCCGTAGCAGCCATGTAAAACTTGCAACAACAAAGTAGAGGACGTCTAACTTGTTTTTGCAGGGCATGTTGTGATGTGATATGGTCAAGACATGATGTGATATACGTTGTTGTATGAGATGATCATGTTTTGTAAGTTATCGGCAACTGGCAGGAGCCTTATGGTTGTCGCTTTATTGTATGAAATGCAAACGCCATGTAATTGCTTTACTTTATCACTATGCGTTAGCGATAGTTGTAGAAGCAATAGTTGGCGAGACGACCACGACGCAACGATAGAGATCAAGGTGTCGAGCCGGTGACAATGGAGATCATGACGATGCTTTGGAGATGGAGATCAAAAGCACAAGATGATGGCCATATCATGTCACATATTTTGATTGCATGTGATGTTTATCCATTATGCATCTTATTTTGCTTAGAACGGCGTAGCATTATAAGATGATCCCTTCACTTAATTTCAAGATAAAAGTGTTCTCCCTGAGTATGCACCGTTGCTACAGTTCATCGTGTTGAGACACCACGTAATGATCGGGTGTGATAGACTCTACGTTCACATACAACGGGTGCAAGACAGTTTTGCACATGCGGAATACTTGGGTTAAACTTGACGAGCCTAGCATGTACAGACATGGCCTCGGAACACTGGAGACCGAAAGGTCGAACGTGAATCATATAGTAGATATGATCAACATAGAGATGTTCACCATTGATGACTACCCCATCTCACGTGATGATCGGACATGGGTTAGTTGATTTAGATCACGTATCACTTAGATTTCATAAGGGATGTCTATTTAAGTGGGAGTTCTTACGTAATTTGATTAATTGAACTTAATTTATCATGAACTTAGTCTTAATAGTATTTGCATATCTATGTTGTAGATCAATGGCCCGTGCTATCATTCCCCTGAATTTTAATGCATTCCTAGAGAAAGCTAAGTTGAAAGATGATGGTAGCAACTACACGGACTGGGTCCGTAACTTGAGGATTATCCTCATTGCTACACAGAAGAATTATGTCCTTGATGCATCGCTAGGTGAAAGGCCTGCTACAGGAGTAGATGCAGATGTTTTGAACGTCTGGCAAGCTCGATCTGATGACTACTCAATAGTTCAGTGTGCCATGCTTTACGGCTTAGAACCGGGACTTCAAAGACGTTTTGAACGTCATGGAGCATATGAGATGTTCCAAGAGTTGAAGTTAATATTTCAAGCAAATGCCTGGGTTGAGAGATATGAAGTCTCCAACAAGTTCTATAGCTGCAAGATGGAGGAGAACAGTTCTGTCAGTGAACA
The DNA here is from genome assembly GCA_011799875.1 of Thinopyrum elongatum. Classification (NCBI taxonomy): domain Eukaryota; kingdom Viridiplantae; phylum Streptophyta; class Magnoliopsida; order Poales; family Poaceae; genus Thinopyrum; species Thinopyrum elongatum. The sequence continues at coordinate 200,006,147 of CM022297.1, read as the reverse complement.
CATACTCAAAATGTCTGGGTATTATAATCACTTGACTCAGCTGGGAGTTAATCTTCCAGTTGATTGTGCCATTGATAGATTTCTTCAATCACTGCCACCAAGCTACAAAGGCTTTGTGATGAACTATAATATGCAAGGGATGAACAAAACAATTCCCGAGCTCTTCGCAATGCTTAAGGTTGTGGAGGTAGAAATCAAGAAGGAGCATCAAGTGTTGATGGTTAACAAGACCACTAGTTTCAAGAAAAAGGGCAAGGGAAAGAAAGGGAACTTCAAGAAGAATGGCAAACAAGTTGCCACTCCTGGGAAGAAACCCAAAGCTGGACCCAAGCCTGAAACTGAGTGCTTCTATTGCAAAGGAACTGGTCACTGGAAGCGGAACTGTCCCAAATATTTGGCGGATAAGAAGGATGGCAAAGTGAACAAAGGTATATGTGATATACATGTTATTGATGTGCACCTTACTAATGCTCGTAGTAGCGCCTGGGTATTTGATACTGGTTCGGTTGCTCATATTTGTAACTCGAAACAGGAGCTACGGATTAAACAAAGATTGGCTAAGGATGAGGTGATGATGCGCGTCGGGAATGGTTCCAAGGTCGATGTGATCACCATCGGCACGCTACCTCTACATCTACCTTCGGGATTAGTTTTAGACCTGAATAATTGTTATTTGGTGCCAGCGTTGAGCATGAACTTTATAGCTGGATCTTGTTTAGTGCGAGACGGTTATTCATTTAAATCAGAGAATAATGGTTGTTCTATTTATATGAGTAATATCTTTTATGGTCATGCACGCTTGAAGAGTGGTCTATTTTTGTTGAATCTCGATTGTAGTGATACACATATTCATAATATTGATGCCAAAAGATGCAAAGTTGATAATGATAGTGCAACATTTTGTGGCACTGCCGTTTAGGTCATATTGGTGTAAAGCGCATGAAGAAACTCCATGCAGATGGGCTTTTGGAATCACTTGATTATGAATCATTTGATACTTCCGAACCATGCCTCATGGGCAAGATGACTAAAACCCCGTTCTCTGGAACAATGGAGCGAGCTAGTGACTTATTGGAAATAATACATACCGATGTATGCGGTCCGATGAGTATCGAGGCACGTGGTGGGTATCGTTATTTTCTGACCTTCACAGATGATTTGAGCAGATATGGGTATATCTACTTAATGAAACACAAGTCTGAAACATTTGAAAAGTTCAAAGAATTTCAGAGTGAAGTGGAGGATCATCATAACAAGAAAATAAAGTTTCTACGATCTGATCATAGAGGCGAATATTTGAGTTACGAGTTTGGCCTTCATTTAAAACAATGTGGAATAGTTTCACAACTCACGCCACCTGGAACACCACAGCATAATGGTGTGTCCGAATGTCGTAACCATACTTTATTAGATATGGTGCGATCTATGATGTCTCTTACCGATTTACCACTATCGTTTTGGGGTTATGCATTAGAGACAGCTGCATTCACGTTAAATAGGGCACCGTCTAAATCCGTTGAGACGACACCGTATGAACTATGGTTTGGCAAGAAACCTAAGCTGTCGTTTCTTAAAGTTTGGGGTTGCGACACTTATGTCAAAAGGCTTTAGCCTGATAAGCTCGAACCCAAATCGGAGAAGTGTGTCTTCATAGGATACCCTAAGGAAACAATTGGTTACACCTTCTACCACAGATCCGAAGGCAAGATCTTTGTTGCTAAGAATGGAACCTTTCTAGAGAAGGAGTTTCTCTCGAAAGAAGTGAGTGGGAGGAAAGTAGAACTTGATGAGGTAATTGTACCTTCTCTCGAATTGGAAAGTAGTTCATCAGAGAAAACCGTTCCCATGATGCCTACACCAACTAGAGAGGAAGCTAATGATGATGATCATGAAACTTTGGATCAAGTTACTACAGAACCTCGTAGGTCAACCAGAACATGATCCGCACCAGAGTGGTACGGGAATCCTGTACTGGAAGTCATGTTACTAGACCAAGGCGAACCTACGAACTATGAAGAAGCTATTATGAGCCCAGATTCTGATAAATGGCTTGAGGCCATGAAATCAGAGATAGGATCCATGTATGAGAACAAAGTGTGGACTTTGGTGGATTTGCCCGATGATCGGCAAGCCATAGAAAATAAATGGATCTTCAAGAAGAAGACTGACGCTGATGGTAATGTTACTGTCTATAAAGCTCGAGTTGTCGCAAAAGGTTTTTGACAAGTTCAAGGGGTTGACTATGATGAGACTTTCTCACCCATAGCGATGCTTAAGTCCGTACGAATCATGTTAGCAATTGCCGCATTTTATGATTATGAAATCTGGCAAATGGACGTCAAAACTGCATTCCTTAATGGATTTCTTAAGGAAGAATTGTATATGATGCAACCAGAAGGTTTTGTCGATCCTAAAGGTGCTAACAAAGTGTGCAAGCTCCAGCGATCCATCTATGGACTGGTGCAAGAATCTCGGAGTTGGAATATACGCTTTGATGAAGTGATCAAAGCATATGGATTTATACAGACTTTTGGTGAAGCCTGTATTTACAAGAAAGTGAGTGGGAGCTCTGTAGCATTTCTGATATTATATGTGGATGACATATTATTGATTGGAAATGATATAGAATTTCTGGATAACATAAAAGGATACTTGAATAAGAATTTTTCAATGAAAGACCTCGATGAAGCTGCTTATATATTGGGCATCAAGATCTATAGGGATAGATCGAGACGCTTAATAGGACTTTCACAAAGCACATACCTTGATAAAGTTTTGAAGAAGTTCAAAATGGATCAGTCAAAGAGAGGGTTCTTGCCTATGTTGCAAGGTGTGAAGTTGAGTAAGACTCAATGCCCGACCACTGCAGAAGATAGACTGAAAATGGAAGTCATTCCCTATGCTTCAGCCATAGGTTCTATCATGTATGCTATGTTGTGTACCAGACCTGATGTGTGCCTTGCCATAAGTCTGGCAGGGAGGTACCAAAGTAATCCAGGAGTGGATCACTGGACAGCAGTCAAGAACATCCTGAAGTACCTGAAAAGGACCAAGGATATGTTTCTCGTTTATGGAGGTGATAAAGAGCTCGTCGTAAATGGTTACATCGATGCTAGCTTTGACACTGATCCGGATGACTCCAAGTCACAAACCGAATACGTATTTATATTGAATGGTGGAGCTGTTAGTTGGTGCAGTTCCATGCAGAGCATCATGGCAGGATCTATGTGTGAAGCAGAGTACATAGCTGCTTCAGAAGCAGCAAATGAAGGAGTCTGGATGAAGGAGTTCATATCCGATCTAGGTGTAATACCTAGTATATCGGATCCAATGAAAATCTTTTGTGACAACACTGGAGCAATTGCCTTGGTGAAGGAATCCAGGTTTCACAAGAGAACCAAACACATCAAGAGACGTTTCAACTCCATGCGTGAACAAGTCAAGGATGGAGACATAGAAATTTGCAAGATAGATACAGATCTGAATGTAGCAGACCCGTTGACTAAGCCTCTTCCACGACCAAAACATGATCTGCACCAAGACTCCATGGGTGTAAGAATCATTACAATGTAATCTAGATTATTGACTCTAGTGCAAGTGGGAGACTGAAGGAAATATGCCCTAGAGGCAATAATAAAGTTGTTATTTTATATTTCCTTATTCATGATCAAGGTTTATTATTCATGCTAGAATTGTATTGATCGGAAACCATAATACATGTGTGAATACATAGACAAAACACCATGTCCCTAGTAAGCCTCTACTAGACTAGCTCGTTGGTCAAAGATGGTTAAGGTTTCCTGACCATGGACATGAGTTGTCATTTGATAACGGGATCACATCATTAGGAGAATGATGTCACATCATTAAGAGAATGATGTGATGGACAAGACCCATCCGTTAGCTTAGCATAATGATCGTTCAGTTTTATTGCTATTGCTTTCTTCATGTCAAATACATATTCCTTCGACTATGAGATTATGCAACTCCCGGATACCAGAGGAGTGCCTTGTGTGCTATCAAATGTCACAACGTGACTGGGTAATTATAAAGATGCTCTACAGGTATCTTCGAAGGTATTTGTTGAGTTGGCATAGATCGAGATTATGATTTGTCACTCCAAGTTTCGAAGAGGTATCTCTGGGCCCTCTCGGTAATACACATCATAAGCTTGCAAGCAAATGACTAAGGAGTTGGTCACGAGGTGATGTATTACAGAACGAGTAAATAGACTTGCCGGTAACGAGATTGAACTAGGCATAAAGATACCGACGATCGAATCTCTAGCAAGTAACATACCGATGGACAAAGGGAATTACGTATGTTGTCATAACGGTTCGACCGATAAAGCTCTTCATAGAATATGTAGGAGCCAATATGAGCATCCAGGTTCCGCTATTGGTTATTGACCGAAGAGGTGTCTCGGTCATGTCTACATAGTTCTCGAACCCGTAGGGTCCGCACGCTTAACATTCATTGACGATATAGTATTATATGAGTTATGTGATTTTGTGACCGAATGATATTCGGAGTCCCGGATGAGATCACAGACATGACGAGGAGTCTCGAAATGGTCGAGAGGTAAAGATTGATATATAGGATGATGGTATTCGGACACCGGAAGTGTTTTGGGGCTCACCGGGTACTTATCGGGTCACCGAAAGGGGTTCCGGGCACCCCCGGCAAAAGATATGGGCCTTATGGGCCAAGAGGGGAAACACATCAGCCACAAGGGGCTGGTGCTCCCCCCATATGGGCCGGCCAAGGTGGAGAAGGAAAGGGGAAGGAGGAAAGGAAGGAAAGGGAATAGGATTCCCCCTTCCTTCCACCTCCCCCCCCCCTTGCTTCCCCCTCCGACAAATAAGGCAGGGGGCGCGCCACTTGGGAGGACCCCAAGTAGGATTCGGCTTACTTGGGGCGCCCTCCTGGCTGCTCCCTCCTCCCCTCCACCTATATATATGTGGGAGGGGGCGCCTAGCACACCCAGACAATTGTTTAGCCGTGTGCGGCGCCCCCTCCACCGTTTACACCACCGGTCATATTTTCGTAGTGCTCAGGCGAAGCCCTGCAGAGATCACTTCACCATCACCGTCACCACGCCGTCGTGCTGACAGAACTCATCTACTACCTTGACATCTTGCTGGATCAAGAAGGCGGGGGACGTCACTGAGCTGAACGTGTGCAGAACGCGGAGGTGCCGTACGTTCGGTACTTGATCGGTTGGAGCACGAAGAAGTTCGAGTACATCAACCACGTTGTTAAACGCTTCCGCTTACGGTCCACGAGGGTACGTAGACACACTCTCCCCCTCGTTGCTATGCATCTCCATGGATAGATCATTGCGTGTGCGTAGAATTTTTTTTGTTTTCCATGCAACGATTCCCAACAGTTTCGGCTACTTAGGGACGGTTACATATTCATCCACCACCAGATGCTTGTATCGTTCCATGGACTACATCCACTACGAGCTTCCGCATCGATGACGGCCATCCATCCTTTGAGACCATCTTTAATCGAAAGCAAGGCTGGTTACCCCCGACTTCATGAAAAGTTAAGTGCGATGAATGTATCCATTCCATCATAAACTTTTCTTTCCTTGCCACTACATCTTGATAGCCCCACGATCTTTGCGAATATCTTCATACCCATTCAGACTAGCTATCTGAGTATTGCCGAGCTTCGCAAAAACTTGTGCACCATAGTGATACGATATCATATTGTTGCATCATTGATATATCATATAGTGCAATTGCTTTCTCCTATGTATATCTTGCAATACTTATCTCATGTGATTGATTGAGGCTCAATAAGAAAAGTGGAAAGGAAAAGAAGAGTAAAAAAAGACAAAAAAAGCTTTTAAGCAAGAAAGAAAGATCATAAGCTTATAAGCAAAAGAGAGTTGAGCATGAAAAGAGATACTTGTGCATGAGGATACATGGAATAGGAAACATTTAGCTTGCATACATATAGGTTGGTGCCAAGTGGTGAATCGTTCCCAAGTGTGCAATCAAGCTAGTGCTCTCCTAGTGTTTGTGCAACACGAGCCTAGTCTTTGTTAGGCAATTTTGTATTGCTCATCCCTATAGTTGCACAAGCCCCATTATCCCACCATGTGTGTTTCTTTTGCCCTCCTCTATATTTGTGATCACTTGCTTTGCATTTTTAGTCCTTTGGATTTATCTCAACATTTACAATATCTTGGACTTCAATTTGCATGAATTTGTGCCACTTGTCCTAACCAAGCCACTCGATAAGCTTTACTTTATAGGTGTGAGTGAACAAGTCCGGTACCAATTCCACTATTCTTTCATTCCACATCGCGTGACACGAGATACATCCTCAACTTTGGGAAACGGTAGCTTGGTATTGTTTATCTCATTTCCTACTCAACTTTGCTTGAGTCTTGTGATGGATAGGAAAAGCACATCATCTCCGTTCTACAACCACTAAGACGAGTTTGATGCCATGAAAAACTTCATCGATGCCAAGATGGACAAGCACATGGAGGAGCTCAAGGTCCTCATCAACAACCGCAAGAGGCCTTCCTCATCTTCAAGAAGACGCTCACGTGCAAAGACTCCCGAGCTACCATCTCTGGCAAGTACACACCAGCATCGACATTGACAAGACCATGAAGAACGACCTTCTGGATGAGAGTTTGCTTCTCTGCCACCCCCGTGCACACGGGCCAGCAATCCCCGTGCACACGGGACCCCTTGCACACGGCCTCCTGCACCCCCGTGCACACGGGCCATATAGAACAGCACCATCGACCCCAAGGCTGCGGCTTCTTCAATAACATTGGCATCTTTGCCACGTGACTTCAAGGCATCTTCGCCTTCAAACGTACAACATCTTCGCCTACTCCACGAGCTCAAGTCCACTACTTCCACGAGCTACTATGACTTCGACATCGCCAATGATATTCCATTCTTTGGGACTCATGACGCTGAAGAGTACCTCGCGTGGGAGTGCAAGATGGACAACTACCTCAAGCCACATCAATCCCCCTTCGAAGATCAAGTGAAGTGCGCCACAAGTACCTTCCACGACTACGCGTTGATATGGTGGCTTCACACACCTTCGAAGAGCTTCAACATGAGTTGGCCCAAGACGAAGAAAGCGATGCTGCAAGAATTTGTGCCTTCCACCTACATGGAACATCTTCAACGCCAATTGGAGAATACCATACAAGGATCCAAGTCCCTCAATGAGTACTTCAAGAACATGAAGGAAGCCTTGCGATGAGCCGGTGTGTCGGTGCAACAAACATGAGTGTTTGCCGCCCTAACTTATGCACATGCGCGTTGCAACTCATACATCAAGTGCCAAGCCTCACACACAGCTAAACTAGAGAATTCGCTCTTTGTGAGATCAAGGAGAGCAATAAGAAGACCAAACATTGGAACATGCTACAAATATCGCAACAGAAGCAACCAACTCCGGCAGGAACGAGCCGGCAAGTCAAGACCCGGCAAGCCCTTCGGGCATGGGTTTCCCGCCAACACTACCGCTCTGCCTCTCTGACCAGCTGGCCGCTGATTAGTGAGGTGTCGAGCCCGCAGGTGCTTAGGTGGACGTAACCCGTGCGTGTTAGGTTGATGGAGGAGTAAATCACCTTTATTGACACCCGTCTTGATGGCGTTTCACGCTAATAGGAGGTAGCTGGGTAAGTGGCACAACAACCTTGCCGGGGTTCAACCTCCACATGACACCTAGCAGCACATTTAATGCGTTTTGTCTTAATTGTCAAAGTTAGGTATGATAGCTCTGTATCAGTCTAATCACCCCTGTAATGACCTTTTTGCCACTGTGGTGACCCCTTGAGCTATAAAAGGAGAGCCAGGGCAACATTAGAAGGGGTTTGAATCTTTGTAACCCTCACGCATAGGCATTCGTGTAGCTGCTTTCTTCTCACCACTTGCTGGGGGAGAGCGCTCCGTGTACTTGTGCTCAAATACCACCAATACACCAAAGGCTTGAGCACGGTTTTACGCCTCCGGGCGGCCCGAACCTGGGTAAAATCATGTGCTCCTCATTGTAGTTGCTCTTTGCGTCGATCGCCACCCCTCGTCAAACTAGCAAAGGGGCACCTTTGCCCCATAGATCACCAGCTCCACGCCAACATCTTTGGCACGCCAAGCAGGGGGACTGCATTGGTGTGAATCAAGACAGCGAGCGGTGCATCGGCCATGAAAAGCTCTGCATCTTCTTCATCATCCATAGCACCCAAGAAGAAGGGCTCAATGACGACGAAACCATCCTCGTCCAGACTTCCATCGCATTCGCCTATGGATGGCGCAGGTGGCGGCACTCCAGCGGGCAGTGTGGAAACCATAGGGGGGCGCGGCCAGCATAGGAGGTGCCGTCGCCGTGCCTGCCGTGGCGGGAGCGGACGATAGGAACGCCGGAGCCGGTCAACTCCTGCGACCCTCTAGTGATGACCACAACAATGGTGTGGGCGGTGCGGACGTGCAGCTCCCATTTCCTCCACGCCACGACGAGTGCAGGCACCGGAGCAACACATCCTGGTCCGGCACGAGCCGAGATCCTCCTGGTGCACCAACCCCAGCAGCCACGGGGGAGACAACATCAAGACACGCACCGTGCCTGTCGCAAGGTGGATGCAACAAGGCGCTGAGCGGTGCTGTTGTGCCTCCACAACAGCGCCCGCATGGCAAGTCGCCAGTTGATCAAGTTCAAGATCTCCAGGTGCCACTCCCACCGCGCCAGCCCAATGCCGCCCTCACAATTCGGCAAACAAGACCGCAACGCTGCTCTTGCTGGCTCCATCGAGAGTCGAGCGACGTCGCATTCCTCACACTCTAACATGCCCCAAACAGTGACAGAGGCGATGGCGCGGGCACAGATGCTGCTGGATTTACCTCCAGTGGCTGACAAGATGGACGAGTGGAGGGCTACCATTCAAGGGCATCCTTTTCCTCAAGAGCAAGTTGCAAATCATCATTTGTTTTAACCAAGTCAATTTGATGAGCCGACAAGGCTTCCTCAAGTGATGCTCTCAAGGCTTCCTCAATGGAGTCACTATAGACATCGATCACCGCGGTGCACAACATGTTGTGGGCGGTTGCATTGAGTTGATCATCAACCGCTTCTCTTGGAGTGAGATTCATTGGGTCCTTGGGGTTGAATCCATTGACCACAATCCACCAAAGTTGTGTTGAAGCACTGCGAATATGTGACTCCATATCTAGATTCCATTTAGCAAACGCATTAGCTTTCAAAGGGGCAGAGGCCCAACAAGATTAATGCGAGGATGTTGCAAGGGTTGTGGTGACTAAACGGGTTACACGACATTGTACTTGGGAACTTGAGTACAAGCCGGAGATGCAAGGGGTTCTCTCGAGTCATCCGCATCATGAATAGCATTTGGATCAAATGAGTTTGATGCGGATGTCAAGGGCTTTAAGCGAGCATCAATTTCCTCCTTGACCGAGGAATGAACTTCTTTCAACATAGCGGTTTGGAGGTCCGCAAACATTGAAAGAATATCGGCCGTGGTCAAGGGGGCACCTGGGTTAACGGGAGTGGCGGGAGCAACGACCGGAGCACCAAGTGCATTGGGCGCGGCGGGGGGTAGGTTTTCACCATCCTCCGCAACGGGTGCGCCACCTCCCACATTCCCTAGGTCGACCATACCTTCTAAGGTTGTAAAACCTTATATTAGAGAACGAGGCTCTGATACCAATTGAAAGGATCGATACGATCGACTAGAGGGGGGTGAATAGGAGACTACAAATTTTAATCTTTCTTTTCAATTTTAAGGTTTAGCGGATAAATAGGGTTCACTAGATATGCAACTAGGTGAACACAACCTATATGACAAGCAAGCTTAGAGCCAAATATGCTAGGCAACAATCTAATTAGCAAGCCAACAAGCATACAAGGCAAAGTAAAGTGCGGGAAAGGATTAACAACAAGTGAGGCGAGGACACGGATTTTATCCCGAAGTTCACTCTTCCTTGGGGAAGAGCTACTCTCCGTTTAGAGCGGTCCCAGAGCCAAAGCTTGCAGAACGCCATGAAAGCTCACCGTAATCTCTTTCGAGTCACCCCTAATGGTTGAGCTTCGAATCACTCGAGGTTGGTCTTGAAGGCGACCACCACACCTTTAATAACTTCTCCGGAGCACACCACAAGCAAAGAAGCTTCCGGAGGAACCTCTAACCACCTAGGATCCCAAGCTCCAAGAGTAACAAGTCAATGGGGAAGAAATGTTGCGGGGAACGCGATTTGGTTTGGTCAAGATGTAGACCAGGTCTTGCTCTCCCAATCCCCAAAGTTTCAACAAGTTTGGGTGGAGGGATTGAGAGTATTGAGGAAAATGAATTGTAGAAATGGTGGAGCTCAACAAGACATTAGGGTTAGGGATGGAGGATGAAGAAGGGGGGATTTTATAGTGTTCTTGGCCGGGTGTCCGTTTCTGCCCGTTGGACCCCGTGCGCACGGGCTAAGTCAACCCGTGCGCACGGGTACTCAGGAACAAACGCACCACGCCGTGCGCACGGGGGTCAAGACCCCCGTGCGCACGGGGTACCCAGGGAGTTATGCAATACCCCGTGCGCACGGGGTACCCAGGAAGTTACGCAGTACCCTGTGAGACCCCCGTGCGCAAGGGGTACCTAGAAACTTTCTGTTGCAAACTCTCTGAGTACCATACGCAAGCACACTACGGATATAAGTGGTTGGAGTGGGTAGGTTGGTATTTAAGTTTTGACAATGGCATTTCCACACAACACAAATCCACACCGACCCCTCATAATAGTGCGGTCTTTCCTACGACTCGAATCGAACCAAAAAGAAAACATTCGAATCGCTGGTAGACCATGCCTTTGATATTTTTGGATTGGGGGTCACACACCTCCATCAAGAACAACTTGGAACCAATATCCAGAGATAAACTTTAGCACCTGATATTAGTTCCACTAACCATATTGTCATCACACCAAAATATAATTTAAGTGACACATGCACTTTCAACTATGGTCACAACAATAGTTGGCCAAATTTGGGCACGTTATAATGGATTTTGCCATGTATGTTGCCATTTCCAGGTGCATGTGCCTTGAAATCCACACAAGTCCATTGTACATAGGCCATTTTGTGAAGGTTTTTTTCAGACTTGTTGTAATGCAAGTTTAGTATTTTTCCCACAAACTAGTGCACATAAGATGGCTCAGTGTAAAGGAATTTGAATATTTGAGCCTTTTTTCATTTTCTTTGTTTTTTTAAACTTAGGTCAAACTTGCAGTGTTGACCATTCATACAAAATGGTCTGGAATTGCTACTTGCCATGTGCCAAGTTCATCCAACACTAATATTATAGCATTAAATGATTTTTCAAAAAATTCAGGAGCAATGTACATCACACATGTAGTGCAAATTTGGGCCTTTTCGGATAATTCAATGAAATTCAACTAAATGCATGGAATATAGCAATATTACTCTGAAATTGCTGAAACCTGGTAAGTACCCATCAATGTGGCCTACTTTTGATAAAAAAATGAAATGGAAGAAATTTCAAAATTATTTAAGGCACTTCCTTCACAAAGAAATGCCATTTCAGGGCCTTGGAAAATGGAAAATAATTTTTTTATTACAAACTAATTGCAAATTCTTATGAAACATTGTCCACTATGGTTACACCAATAGTTTTGCCAAATTTGGGCATGTTATCATGGATTTTGCCATGTATGTGGCCATTTCCATGTGCATGTGCCTTGAAATCCACACAAGTCCATTGTAAATAGGCCATTTTGTGAAGTTTTTTTTTCGTACTTGTTGTAATGCAAATTTACTAAAACAATTCCACAAATTAGTGCACATCAGATGGCTCAGTGTAAAGGCATTTGAATTTTTTAGCCTTTTTCATTTTGTTTTTTTTCAAACTTGGGTCAAACTTGCAGTGTTGACCATTCATACAATTTTTTTTGGAATAGCTACTTGCCTTGTGCCAAGTTCATCTAACACCAATATTGTAGCACAAAATGATTTTTCAAAAATTTCAGGAGCAATCTACATCACACTTGTAGTGCAAATTTGGGCCTTTTCGAATAATTCAATGAAATTCAACTAAATGCATGGGATATAGCAATATTACACTAAAATTGCTGAGAAACCTGGTTAGTGCCCATCCAATGTGTCCTGATTTTGATTAAAATTGAAATGGAACAAATTTCAAAATTACATAAGGCACTTCCTTCACAAAGAAAAGCCATTTCAGGGGCTTGGAAAATGGATAATTAGTTTTTATTACAAAATAATTGCAAATTCCTATAAAACATTGTCCACTATGGTTACACCAATAGTTGTGCCAAATTTGGGTATGTTATCATAGATTTTGCCATATATGTCGCCATTTCCATGTGCATGTGCCTTGAAATCCACACAAGTCCATTGTAGATAGGCCATTTTGTGAACGTTTTTTTCCAGACTTGTTGTAATGTAAGTTTACTATTTTTCACACAAACAAGTGCACATAACATGGCTCAGTGCAAAGGCATTTGAATTTTTGAGCCTTTTTTTCATTTTCTGTGTTTCATTTTCAAACCTGGGTCAAACTTACAGTGCTGACCATTCACACAAAATGGTTTGGAAGTGCTACTTGCCTTGTGCCAAGTTCATCCAACACCTATATTGTAGCATAAATTTTTTTTTCAAAAAATTCAGGAGCAATCTACATAACACATGTAGTGCAAATTTCGGCCTTTTTAGATAATTCAATGAAATTCAACTAAATGCATGGAATATAGCAATATTAGTCTGAAATTGGTGAAACCGGGTCAGTACCCATCCAATGTGTCTTGCTTTTGATGAAAAATGAAATGGAACAAATTTCAAAATTATTTAAGGCAGTTCCTTCACAAATAAAAGCCATTTTAAATGGAAAATTAATTTTTATTAAAAAATAATTGCAAATTCCTATGAAACATTGTCAACTATGGTTACACCAATAGTTGTACCAAATTTGGGCATGTTATCATGGATTTTTCCATTTATGTGGCCATTTTCATGTGCATGTGCCTTGAAATCCACACAAGTCCATTGTAGATAGGCCATTTTGTGAAGTTTTTTTCATACTTGTTGTAATACAAGTTTATTATTTTTCCCACAAACAAGTGCACATAAGAGGGCTCAGTGCAAAGGCATTTGAATTTTTGAGCCTTTTTTCATTTTCTTTATTTATTTTCAAACTTGGATCAAACTTGAAGTGTTGACCATTCATACAAAATGGTCTGGAGTTGCTACTTACCTTGTGCCAAGTTGATCCAATACCAATATTATAGCATAAAATGATTTTTCAAAAATTTCAGGAGCAATCTACATCACACTTGTAGTGCAAATTTGGGCCTTTTCGGATAATTCAATGAAATTCAACTAAATACATGGAATATAGCAATATTACTCTGAAACTGCTGAAACCTGGTCAGTGCCCATCCAATGTGGCCTGCTTTTGATGAAAAATGAAATGGAACTAATTTAAAAATTATTTAAGGCGCTTCCTTCACAAAAAAAAACCCATTTTAGGGGTTGGAAAATGGAAAATTAGTTTTTTATTACAAAATAATTGCAAATTCCTATGAAGCGTTGTCCACTATGGTTACACCAATAGTTGTGCCAAATTTGGGCATGTTATCATGGATATTGCCGTGTATGTGGCCATTTCCATGTGCATGTGCCTTGAAATCCACACAAGTCCACCGTAGATAGGCCATTTTGTAAAGGTACTTTTTTCCAGACTTGATGTAATACAAGTTTATTATTTTTCTCACAAACTAGTGCACATAATATGGCTCAGTGCAAAGGCATTTGAATTTTTTTTAGCCTTTTTCATTTTCTTTGTTTTTTTTCAAACTTGGGTCAAACTTGAAGTGTTGACCATTCATAAGAAATGGTTTGGAATTGCTACTTGCCTTGTGCCATGTTCATCCAACATCAATATTATAGCATAAAATGATTTTTCAAAAATTTCAGGAGCAATCTACATCACATATGTAGTGCAAATTTGGGTGTTTTCGGATAATTCAATGAAATTCAACTAAATGCATGGAATATAGCAATATTACATGAAAATTTGTGAAACCTTGTCAGTGCCCATCCAATGAGTCCTGCTTTTGACGAAAAATTAAATGGAACAAATTTCAAAATTATTTAAGGCACTTCCTTCACAATGAAAAGCCATTTTAGGGGCTTCAAAAATGGAAAATTAATTTTCTATTACAAAATAATTGCAATTTCGTATGAAACGTTGTCCAAGATGGTTACACCAATAGTTGTGCCAAATTTGGGCATGTTATCATGAATTTTGCCATATATGTTGCCATTTCCATGTGCATGTGCCTTGAAATCCACACAAGTCCATTGTAGATAGGCCATTTTTGTGAAGGTGTTTTTTCAGACATGTTGTACTACAAGTTTAATATTTTTTCCCACAAACAAGTGCACATAAGATGGCTCAGTGCAAAGGCATTTGAATTTTTGAATCTTTTTCATTTTCTTTTTTTTTCAAACTTGGGTCTATATTTCAGTGTTGACCATTCATACAAAATGGTCTGGAATTGCTACTTTCCTAGTGCCAGGTTCATTCAACACCAATATTGTAGCATAAAATGATTTTTAAAAAATTTCAGTAGCAATCTACATCACACATGTAGTTCAAATTTGGGCCTTTTTGGATAATTCAATGAAATTCCACTAAATGCATGACATATAGCGATATTAATCAGAAATTGGTGAAACCTGGTCAGTGCCCATCTAATGTGTCCTTCTTTTGATAAAGAATTAAATGGAACAAATTTCAAAATTATTTAAGGCACTTCCTTCACAAAGAAAAACCATTTCACGGGCTTGGAAAATGAAAATTAATTTTTTATTACAAAATAATTGCAAATTTCTATGAAACATTGTCCACTATGGTTACACCAATAGTTGTGCCAAATTTGGGCATGTTATCATGGATTTTTTTCATCTATGTGGCCATTTCCATGTGCGTGTGCCTTGAAATCCACACAAGTCCATTATAGATAGGCCATTTTGTGAAGGGTTTTTTAGACTTGTTGTAATGCAAGTTGAGTATAATTCCCACAAACTAGTGCACATAAGATGGCTCAGTGCAAAGGCCTTTCAATTTTTGAGCATTTTTTCATTTTCTTTATTTTTTCTTCAAACATGGGTCAAACTTGCAGTGTTGACCGTTCATAAAAATTGGTTAGGAAATTCTACTGCCTTGTGCCAATTTCAGGAGCAATCTAAATCACACTTGTAGTGCAAATTTGGGCCCTTTCGGATAATTTAATGAAATTCAACTAAATGCATGGAATATAGCAATATTACTCTGAAACAGCTGAAACCTGGTCAGTGCCCATCCAATGTGTCTTGCTTTTGATGAAAAATGAAATGGAACAATTTTCAAAAAAATTTAAGGCACTTCGTTCACTAAGAAAAGCCATTTAAGGGGCTTGGAAAATGGAAAATTAATTTTTTATTACAAAATAATTGCAAATTCCTATGAAACATTGTCCACTATGGTTATAAAATAGTTGTGCCAAATTTGGGCATGTTATCATGGATTTTGCCATGTATGTGCCATTTCCAGGTTCATGTGCCTTGAAATCCACACAACTCCATTGTAGATATGCCATTTTGTGAAGGTTTTTTTCAAACTTATTGTAATGCAAGTTTAGTATTTCTCCAACAAACTAGTGCACATAAGATGGCTCAGTGCAAAGGCATTTGAATTTTTTAGCCTTTTTTCATTTTCTTTGTTTATTTTCAAACTTGGGTCAAACTTTCAGTGGTGACCATTGATACAAAAATGTACGGAATTGCTACTTGCCTTGTGCCAAGTTCATCCAACACCAACATTGTAGCATAAAAAGATTATCAAAAAAATTAGGAGCAATCTACATCACACATCTAGCGCAAATTTTGGCCTTTTTGGATAATTCAATGAAATTCAACTAAATGCATGGATTATAGCAATATTACTCTGAAATTTCTAAAACCAGATCACTGCACATCCAATGTGGCCTGCTTTTGATAAAAAATGAAATGGAACAAATGTCAAAATTATTTAAGGCACTTCCTTCACAAAGAAAAGCCATTTCAAGGGCTTGGAAATTGGAAAATTAATTTTTTTATTACAAAAAATTTGCAAATTCTTTGAAACATTGTCCACTATGGTTACACAAATAGTTGTGCCAAATTTGGGCATGTTATCATGGATTTTGCCATCTATGTGGCCATTTCCATGTGCATGTGCCTTGAAATCCATACAAGTACATTGTAGATTGGCCATTTTGTGAATTTTTTTGTTCAGTTTTATTGCAATGCAAGTTTAGTATTTTTCCCACAAACTAGTGCACATAAGATGGCTCCGTGCAGAGGCATTTGAATTTTTTTAGCCTTTTTCATTTTCTTTGTTTTTTTTAAACTTGAGTCAAACTTGCAGTGTTAACCATTCATACAAAATGGTTTGGAATTGCTACTTGCCTTGTGCCAAGTTCATACAACACCAATATTTTACCATAAAATAATTTTTCAAAAAATTAGTAGCAATCTACATCACATTTGTAGTCCAAATTTGGCCTTTTCGGACAATTCAATGAAATTCAACTAAATGCATGGAATAGCAATATTACTCTGAAATTGGTGAAACCTGTCGAGTACCCATCCAATGTGTCCTGATTTTGATGAAAATGAAATGGAACTAATTTCAAAATTATTTAATGCACTTCCTTCACAAAGAAAAGCCATTTCAGGGGCTTGGAAAAATGGAAGATAATTTTTTATTAGAAAATAATTGCAAATTCCTATGAAACGTTGTCCACTATGGTTACACCAATAGTTGTGCCAAATTTGGGCATGTTATCACGGATTTTGCCATCTATGGTGCCGTTTCCATGTGCATGTGCCTTGGAATCCACACAAGTCCATTGTAGATAGGCCATTTTGTAAATGTTTTTCAGAGTTGTAGTATTGCAAGTTTAGTATTTTTCCCACAAACAAGTGCACATAAGATGGCTCAGTGCAAAGGCATTTGAATTTTTGAGCCATTTTTCAATTTCTTTGTTTTTTTCAAACTTGGATCAAACTTGAAGTGTTGACCATTCATACAAAATTGGCTGGAATTGCTACTTCCCTTGTGCCAAGTTCATCCAACACCAATATTGTTGCATAAAATGATTTTTTTAAAATTTTAGGAGCAATGTACATCACACTTGTACTGCAAATTTGGGCCTTTTCGAATAATTCAATGATATTCAAATAAATGCATGGAATATAGCAATATTACTCTAAAATTGCTGAAACCTGATCAGTGCCCATCCAATGTGGCCTGCTTTTTACGAAAAATGTAAATGGAACAAATTTCAAACTTTCAAAGAAAAGCCATTTTAGGGGCTTGGAAAATGGAATTTTTTTTTATTACAAAATAATTGAAAATTCCTATGAAATATTGTCCACTATGGTTACACCAATAGTTGTGCCAAATTTGGGCATGTTATCATGGATTTTACCATGTATATTGCCATTAAACATGTGCATGTGCCTTGTAATCCACACAAGTCCATTGTAGAAGACTTGGTGAACTACAAGTTTAGTATTTTTCCCGCAAACAAGTGCACATAAGATGGCTCGGTGCAAAGGCATTTGAATTTTTTTAGCCTTTTTTTATTCGCTTTTTTTTCAAACTTGGGTCAACTCGAAGTGTTGACCATTCATACAAAATGGTCTTGAATTGCTACTTGCCTTGTGCCAAGTTCATCCAACACCAATGTTGTAGCATAAAATGATTTTTCAAAAATTTCAGGAGCAGTCTACATCACACTTTTAGTGCAAATTTGGGCCTTTTCGGATAATTCAATGAGATTCAACTAAATGCATGGAATATAGCAATATTACTCTGAAACTGCTGAAACCTGGTTAGTGCCCATCCAATGTGGCCCGCTTTTGATGAAATATGAAATCGAACAAATTTCAAAATTATTTAAGGCAGTTCCTTCATAAAGAAAAATCATTTTAGGGGCTTGGAAAATGGAAAATTAATTTTTTTATTAGAAAATAATTGCAAATTCCAACGAAACATTGTCCACTATGGTTACACCAATAGTTGTGCCAAATTTGGGCATGTTATCATGGATTTTGCCATGTATGTGGCCATTTTCACGTTCATGTGCCTTGAAATCCTCACAAGTCCATTGTAGATAGGACATTTTGTGAAGTTTTTTTAGACTTGTTATATTGCAAGTTTAGTATTTTTGCCACAAACAAGTGCACATAAGATGGCTCAGTGCATAGGCATTTAATTTTTTTAGCCCTTTTCATTTTCATTGTTTATTTTCAAACTTGGGTCAAACTTTCAGTGTTGACCATTCATACAAAATGGTCTGGAGTTGCTAGTTGCCTTGTGCGTAGTTCATCCAACACGAATATTGTAGCATAAAATGATTTTTCAAAAATTTTAGGAGCAATCTACATCACACTTATAGTGCAAATTTGTTCATTTTCACATAATTCAATGAAATTCAACTAAATGCATGCAATATAGAAATATTACTTTGAAACTGCTGAAACCTGGTCAGTGCCCATCCAATGTGTCCTGCTTTTGATGAAAAATGAAATGGAACTAATTTCAAAATTATTTAAGGCACTTCCTTCAAAAAGAAAAGCCATTTCAGGGGCTTGGAAGATGGAAAATTAATTTTTTATTACAAAATAATTGCAAATTCTGATAAAACATTGTCCACTATGGTTGCATCAATAGTTGTGCCAAATTTGGGCATGTTATCATGGATTTTGACGTGTAAGTTGCCATTTCCATGTGCATGTGCCTTGAAATCCACACAAGTCCAATGTAGATAGGCCATTTTGTGAAGGATTTTTTTAGACTTACCGTACTGCAAGTTTACTATTTTTCCCACCAAAAAGTGCACATAAAATGGCTCAGTGCAAAGGCATTTGAATTTTTAGCCTTTTTCATTTTCTTTGTTTATTTTCAAACTTGGGTCAAACTTTCAGTATTGACCATTCACACAAAATGGTATGGAATTGCTACTTGCCTTGTGCCATGTTCATCCAACACCAATATTGTAGCATAAAATGATTTTGCAAAAAATTCAGGAGCAATCTACATCACACTTGTAGTGCAAATTTGGGCTTTTTTGTATAATTCAATGAAATCCAAATAAATGCATGGAATATAGCAATATTACTCTGAAATTGGTGAAGCCTGGTCAGTGCCCATACAATGTGTCCTGCTTTTGATGAAAAATGAAATGGAATAAATTTGAAAATTATTTAAGGCACTTCCTTCACAAAGAAAGGCCATTTCAGGGGCTTGGAAAAAGGAAAATTAATTTTTATTACAAAATAATTGCAAACTCCTATGAAACATTGTCCACTATGGTTACACCAATAGTTGTGCCAAATTTGGGCATGTTATCATGGATTTTGCCATGTATGTGCCATTTCCATGTGCATGTGCCTTGAAATCCACACAACTCATTTCTAGATAGGCCATTTTGTGAAGGGTCTTTTTTAGACTTGTTGTAATGCAAGTTTAGTATTTTTCCCACAAACTAGTGCACATAAGATGGCTTTGTGCAAAGGCATTTGATTTTTTTAGCCTTTTTCATTTTCTTTGTTTTTTCAAACTTGGGTCAAACTTTCAGTGTTGACCATTCATACAAAATGGTCTGGAATTGCTACTTGCCTTGTGCCAAGTTCATCCAACACCAATATTGTAGCATAAAATGAGTTTTCAAAAATTTCAGGACCAATCTACATCACACATGTAGTGCAACTTTGGGCCTTTTCGTATAATTCAATGAAATTCAACTAAATGCATGAAATATGGCAATATTACTCTCAAATTGGTAAAACCTGGTGAGTGCCCATCCAATGTGTCCTGCTCTCGATGAAAAATGAAATGGAACAAATTTCAAAATTATTTAAGGCACTTCCTTCACAAAGAAAAGCCATTTCAGGGGCTTTGAAAAATGGAATATTAATTTTTTATTACAAAATAATTGCAAATTCCTATGAAAAATTATCCACTATGGTTACACCAATAGTTTTGCGAAATTTGGGCATGTTATCATGTATTTTTTCATGTATGTGCATATTTCCATGTGCATGTGCCTTGAAATTCACACACGTCCACCATAGATAGGCCATTTTGTGAAGGTTGTTTTTCAGACTTGTTGTAATTTAAGATTAGTATTTTTTCCCACAAACTAGTGCACATAGGATGGCTCAGTGCAAAGGCATTTGAGTGTTTGAGCCTTTCTTCATTTCCTTTCTTTTTTTCAAACTTGGGTCAAACTTGTAGTGT
The DNA here is from genome assembly GCA_011799875.1 of Thinopyrum elongatum. Classification (NCBI taxonomy): domain Eukaryota; kingdom Viridiplantae; phylum Streptophyta; class Magnoliopsida; order Poales; family Poaceae; genus Thinopyrum; species Thinopyrum elongatum. Next base: position 199,985,795 of record CM022297.1, on the reverse strand, counting down.
TGACCAATAATACAAAATGGTTTGGAATTGCTACTTTCCTTGTGCCAAGTTCATCCAACACCTATATTGTAGCATAAAATGATTTTTAAAAAATTTCAGGAGCAATCTACATCACAGTTGTAGTGCAAATTTGGGCTTTTTCGGATAATTCAATGAAATCCAAATAAATGCATGGAATATAGCAATATTACTCTGAAATTGTTGAAGCCTGGTCAGTGCCTATCCAATGTGTCCTGCTTTTGATGAAAAATGAAATGGAATAAATTTCAAAATTATTTAAGGCACTTCCTTCACAAAGAAAGGCCATTTCAAGGGCTTGGAATAAGGAAAATTAATTTTATTACAAAATAATTGCAAATTCCTATGAAACATTGTCCACTATGGTTACACCAATAGTTGTGCCAAATGTGGGCATGTTATCATGGATTTTGCCATGTATGTGCCATTTCCATGTGCATGTGCCTTGAAATCCACACAACTCATTTCTAGATAGGCCATTTTGTGAAGGGTCTTTTTTAGACTTGTTGTAATGCAAGTTTAGTATTTTTCCCACAAACTAGTGCACATAAGATGGCTTTGTGCAAAGGCATTTGATTTTTTTAGCCTTTTTCATTTTCTTTGTTTTTTCAAACTTGAGTCAAACTTTCAATGTTGACCGTTCATACAAAATGGTCTAGAATTGCTACTTGCCTTGTGCCAAGTTCATCCAACACCAATATTGTAGCATAAAATGAGTTTTCAAAAATTTCAGGACCAATCTACATCACACATGTAGTGCAACTTTGGGCCTTTTCATATAATTCAATGAAATTCAACTAAATGCCTGAAATATAGCAATATTACTCTCAAATTGGTGAAACCTGGTCAGTGCCCATCCAATGTGTCCTGCTCTCGATGATAAATGAAATGGAACAAATTTCAATATTATTTAAGGCACTTCCTTCACAAAGAAAAGCCATTTCAGGGTCTTTGAAAAATGGAAAAATAATTTTTTATTACAAAATAATTGCAAATTCCTATGAAAAATTGTCCACTATGGTTACACCAATAGTTGTGCGAAATTTGGGCATGTTATCATGTATGTGCATATTTCCATGTGCTTGTGCCTTGAAATTCACACAAGTCCACCATAGATAGGCCATTTTGTGAAGGTTTTTTTTCAGACTTGTTGTAATGTAAGATTATTATTTTTTCCCACAAACTAGTGCACATAGGATGGCTCAGTGCAAAGGCATTTGAGTGTTTGAGCCTTTCTTCATTTTCTTTCTTTTTTTCAAACTTGGGTCAAACTTGTAGTGTTGACCAATAATACAAAATGGTTTGGAATTGCTACTTGCCTTGTGCCAAGTTCATCCAACACCAATATTGTAGCATAAAATGATTTTTCAAAAATTTCTGGAGCAATCAACATCACACTTGTAGTGCAAATTTGGGCTTTTTCGGACAATTCAATCATATTCAACTAAATGCATGGAATATAGCAATATTACTCTGAAACTGCTGAAACCTGGTTTGTCGGAGTAAATGACCACGGGTAGGCTCATCAGCCCCCCACGGTATTTCAAGACATCGGGGCCAACTGCGCCCCTCATGCCTCCTGGAAGCACGGCCGCCTTCTTGGGCCGGCAGGTCCAAGAGGCCAGCTGCTGGAAGGCGGCGAAACCCTAGAAGGCGGCCACGAGAGTAGCCGGCTCCCAGGAGGCAGTCCCTTGTCCCCTCGAGGTCAGCACCGCATCACCTCGACAAGACAAGGGATGGCTACAGTGCAGCCTGCCACCCCCGAATCCAGGATGGGACGTGGCCACAGAGCTGTGTACTGGGCGGACACCCCCCACCCAGCGCGGCACTGCTGTCGCGTATCCGTGACATCACTAGCGTCAGAGGGAGCCATGCTCTCACGACGGGTGGTCAGTACGGCCCGCAGGCGATGGGTCCTACCTGTCTGCGGGCCACCAGAAGGCGGCAAACCTTAAGCGGGCGGCAACAAGGGAGGGTCGACTCCTAGCTGGCGGCCCTTCTCCCCCTTGGAGTCTGTGCACCATTAACCAGATATGATGGGGTGTGGCTACAATGAGCGCCCGCCAGGCGGCGGGACTGTAGCCACGCTCCCCCCGACGAAGCCTTCGTCATCAGGGGCGAGGCTACAGTATAAAGCAGTCAACATGGCCCGCAGGCAGCGGGCCCTACCTGTTGGCTGAGATCACGGCAGTCGGCGGGACCCACCAGGCAGTGGGTCCCAGTGGTCGGCGGAGAAGCCGGCAACCAGAGACGCTGACGGCCGGGTCCTACACCCGGCCGGATTACCATTGTACCCTTGGGGGGGTAGGCCTATATAAAACCCCCAAGCTTCCCCATGCAAAAGGGGGGCTGAGAGGGGAGAGCCTTTTTAGTTCAGCACTCACACGCACACACATAGAGAGACGAGTAGGGCTAGCCTCGCCCTTCTTCCTCCTCTAGCCGAAACAGCTCAAGGAGCAAGCTTGTAGCTACCTTGTGATCATAGTCATCATGCGGAGACCCCGCAGAGCAGGACTAGGGGTGTTAGCTCCGAGGAGAGCCCCGAACCTGGGTAAGATTCGCAGGCGTATGCGGTCTCCCTCACTCCCGCTTCTAGAGCCCGGCGACGTAATTTTGTCCCCATCCACGATAAGCCACCCCCTGGCATATGTCGCACGATATCCCTGACATTTGGCGCCCACGTGGGGCTAGGTGCACCGTCGTCCGGAAACACGTTCTGGACGGGAACCCTGTTCTTTCCTGGTGAGCGCAGCCAGCCCGGCATGCCTGATGGTGTTTGTGCCGACACGCTGCATGGCATGGAAGCTGCTTACGCCGCAAGCAGCCTCGCTGATCTCATCGGCGGAATCCGCCTCTACGACGAGCCCGCACTCGTCGCGGGTGCAGCCAGCCCCGAGAGCTGCCTCATCGACTCCCTCGGCGAGCTTCACATCGCCAACGAGCCGGTCTCCGACCTGGAGTCCGTTGGCTCCACCGACTCGTTCGTCGACATGGTCATCGACGCCGACGTTGCGCTTTCTGATGCCTTCCCCGGTGACATGGTGATCTTCGATGACCCGCTCCCCGCTGCAGACAGCGGTGCCGGCACCAGCACCGTCACCGAGGTGCTGGTCATCAGCCACGACGGAGCCTCCGACCAGGCCGGCCGGGCCCCGTTGTAGGCGGCAATGCGGGACCTATCCGCACCTGTAACGCCCGGCGCGAACGGCAAAACGCTGGAAGCGTGCCGTATCGCACTCCTCGACAGCGCCAACAAGTTGGCGGCCATGAGACGCCTCACCGAGGCCTACCACCGCGAGATCGACCGCGCCGTCTGCGGCACGCCGGCGGCTGGCAAACCTAGCCGCGTGGGCACGGTCCGGCAGCGCGGCGCAGCCATCGCTAGCATGCTCGGGGCCGACCGCCCGGTCTACGCCACGCCAATGGAGAACTTACACGCCGCCCAGGCGGCAGCAGACGAGCTGGACCACCTGGAGGGCGACGAGCATCGCTGCATGACGGAGCGTGTCCAGCAGCTCATCGACGCGGCCGCCGCGTGGTGGAACCCGGCTTGCAGGATGAGAACCTTCCCCCTCGCCGAGAACACAGCGCGACCTCCCGGACGCCGACAGCCGGCGCCCGCGACCGAGGAGATCGAGAGCCGGCTGTTAGCCACGGCTGCACACGCATCACCATTGAGCGCGACCAAGACGGCCGCCCTCGAGCAGTGGAACGGCGGGACAATCGACCGTCTCCCCCGCGCAAGGAGAGGCGTGCCTCCCCCCCGCCTGTTGAGCACCCGATTCTTGGAGACCGGCTACGACCCCGTGAAGGAGTCGGAGAGAACGACGCCCGCCTTCGGATCGACCGCTTGGCTCGATCCCTGGCGTTAGAAGAAGAAGATGCGATCGGCCCGCCTTGCTTCGGCCCCCACATTCGTGACGAGCCCTTCCCCAAAGGGTTCTCGCTTCCTCGAGACACTCCCAAGTACAATGGCTCCGTGAAGCCGGAGGATTGGCTGGTGACTACTCCACCGCCGTCAGCATAGCAAACGGCAACAAGCACGTTGTCGTGAAGTACATTCCGCTCATGCTCCAGGGCACGGCCCGGACATGGCTGAACAGCCTCAAGCCCTACAGCGTCAACAGCTGGCTGGACTTTACTAAAGTTTTCATCCGCAACTTCACCAGCACCTACAAGCAGCCGCCCAAGCCTCGCCAGCTCTCCTTGTGCGTTCAAGGCCCACTCGACTCCACCCACGAGTACTTGACGCGGTGGGCCGAACTGCGCAACTCCTGCGAAGGGGTGCATGAGGTGCAAGCCATAGAGTACTTCACCACCGGGTGCCGAGAGGGCACCCTACTCAAGCACCGACTCCTCTGCGACGAGCCGGCCATGCTCGATGAGCTGCTAGTCATAGCAGACAAGTACGCCACCGCCGACTCCTCCATGAAGTCGGAGCTCCGAGTGGACGCATCTGGGAAGATGCTCCCTACGGCCCCTCAACCGCCGGCTGGTGACTCCAGTCGGCGCCAGCAGTCGAACGACAACAAACGAAAGGCTCAACAACCGGTTTCCACCAGTCGGCAGGTGGCAGCAGTTGAAGACCAGCAGCCAGAGGGGCAACCCGGCCCCAAGCGTCAGAGAGGCGGCAAGCTTGCCTGGTTGCCCGCCTTCTCCTTTGAGCAAACCCTTGATGCTCCCTGCAAGTTCCACAGCTGCGCAAAACCGTCCAACCACACCACCCGGAAGTGCCACTGGCTCACCCGCATTGCCAAAGGCGAAGGACTGCCCCCTCCGCCTGCTGGCCCGTCGATGCAATCCAAGATGAATTCCCCGAAGAACATGGAGCCTACGTCGTCTTCACCAGTGTGGCCGACGACAGGCACAGCCGGCGTCAGCAGCACCGCGAGGCGAACATGGTCACTTTCGAGGTCCCAGAGTTCATGCACTGGTCCGAGAGGCCTATCAGCTGGAGCCGCGCTGACCACCCGGAGGTGATGCCTTCTCCGGGGTCCTATGCCCTGGTACTGGATGCCACCTTTTCAACGAAGCGGCGAGCCTGCCGCTTCTCCCGAGTTCTGATAGACGGCGGTAGCAACATCAACATCCTCTACCGTGACACCCTGGAGAAGCTGTGCGTCAAGGAGAAGCAGCTCCAGTCCAGCCGGACTGTCTTCCATGGCATTGTACCTGGCCTTTCCTGTTCTCCAATCGGCAAGATCAAGATAGATGTCTTCTTCGGAGACAAAGATCACTTCCGCCGTGAGCCGATCTGGTTCGAGGTGGTGGACCTGGAGAGCCCCTACCACGCGCTCCTTGGCCGGCCTGCTCTGGCCAAATTCATAGCGGTACCACACTACGCCTACCTCAAGATGAAGATGCCGGGTACCAAGGGCATCATCACCATAGCCGGTGACTACCAGAGGTCGGCCGCCTGCGTGGCTGCCAGCAGTAAGCTGGCCGAGTCTCTTGTGATTGCTACCGAGAGGCGGCTCCTTGACCGGGTTGTGGCTATGGCCGGCAAGCAGCCGGACATGTCACCAGACCCAAAGGAATCGGAAGCCCAGGGTTCCTTCCAGGCGGCCAAAGAAACCAAGAAGATTCCCTTGGACCCCGAGCACCTGGAAAGATTCACTGTCGTGGGGGCCCACCTCGACAGCAAATAGGAAAGCGAGCTCGTCTATTTCCTCCGTGAGAATCGGGACATCTTTGCATGGTCTCCCAAGGACATGCCGGGTGTTCCGACGGATTTCACCGAGCACAAACTACATGTCAGATCAGATGCTAGACCAGTCAAGCAAGCCCTCCGCCGCCTGTCAGAGGAGAAGAGAAGAATTGTTGGTGAAGAGATAGCCCGGCTTCTAGCAGTCGGCTTCATTATGGAAGTGTTTTTTCCAGAGTGGCTAGCCAACCCAGTCCTTGTACTGAAGAAGAACAACAAGTGGCGCATGTGCATTGATTACACCAGCCTCAATAAAGCCTGCCCCAAAGATCCATTTGCTCTGCCCAAGATTGATCAAGTGCTAGACTCCACAGCCAGATGCGAGCTGCTGTCTTTCCTTGATGCCTACTCCGGCTACCACCAGATCAAGTTGAACCCGGCCGATTGGCTGAAGACCGCCTTCATCACACCATTCGGAGCCTTCTGCTACATGACCATGACATTCGGCTTGAGAAATGCCGGTGCCACTTTTCAGCGTTGCATGCAGAAATGCCTCCTCAAACAACTCGGCAGAAATGCCCACGTCTATGTAGACGATATTGTGGTGAAGACGGAGAAGCGCGGTACCCTCTTGGAAGATCTCAAGGAGACTTTTGATAATCTGCGCCGTTTTCAAATCAAGCTCAACCCAGAGAAGTGTGTATTCAGAGTCCCAGCCGGCCAGCTCCTTGGCTTTCTTGTCTCAGAACGCGGCATCGAATGCAACCCTGTGAAGATCAACGCCATCGAGAGGATAGAGAGACCCGCCCGACTGCGAGACATCCAGAAATTCACTGGGTGCTTGGCGTCCATCAGCCGCTTCATCAGTCGGCTGGGTGAGAAGGCTCTTCCCCTGTACCAGTTGATGAAGAAAACCACTCACTTCGAGTGGAACGACAAGGTGGACGAGGCCTTCCTCCAGCTCAAGAAGGTGTTGACCACGCCGCCTGTCCTGGCGGCTCCGGCTGCTAAGGAGCCCATGCTCCTCTACATCGCCGCCACTAGTCGGGTGGTCAGCACTGTTATCGTGGTAGAGCGCCCAGAAGACGGCAAGGCACAGCCGGTCCAGAGGCCCGTGTACTACTTGAGTGAGGTGCTGTCGGCCTCCAAGCAGAACTACACCCACTACCAGAAGATGTGCTACGGCGTGCACTTTGCCGCCAAGAAGCTCAAGCCATACTTTCAAGAGCACCCCATTACGGTAGTCTGCACCGCCCCGCTTGCGGAGATCATAGGCAGCAGAGATGCATCAGGGCGGGTGGCCGAATGGGCCATCGAGCTCGCCCCCTATACCATCTTCTACCAGCCTCGCACCGCCATCAAGTCCCAAGCGCTGGCCGACTTCCTTGTCGACTGGGCCGAGACCCAGTACCTGCCGCCAGCGCCGGATTCCACCCATTGGCGGATGCACTTCGATGGCTCGAAGATGCGCACCAGTTTGGGAGCCGGCATCGTCCTCACCTCTCCCAAAGGCGACAAGCTCAGATACACGCTCCAAATCAATTTTGCCGCCTCCAACAACATGGCCGAGTACGAGGCACTGGTACACGGCCTCCGGCTGGTCAAGGAGATTGGCATCCGCCGGATTCTGTGCTACGGTGACTCAGACTTGGTGGTCCAACAGTCATCTGGCGACTGGGACGCCAAGGATGCAAACATGGCGAGCTACCGCTTCCTCGTCCAGCAGATCAGTGGATATTTTGACGGGTGCTAGTTCCTTCACGTGCCACGAGCCAACAACGAGCAAGCAGACACCCTGGCGCGGATCGGCTCCACCCGGCAAGCCATACCGGTCGGCGTCTCCCTTCAGTGCGGAGACCACGATGTCGCCTAGAGGGGGGGGTGAATAGGCGTTTTAAAATCTTTTACGGATTTGGCTATATCCTTATGCGGAAATAAACTAAGCGGATACTTTTCAAGCACAAATCCTAAATATACTAGGCTCACTAAGTGCACCAACAACTTATTATAAACAAGATGAGAACAACGAGGATATGAGTAAGCACAAGTAAGTTACACAAACTTACTCAATGTATATCACGAGATATGGAAATGAATAATGCACACACCCACAAGTAGGAAATACAAGCTTACACAAATTATGTTACAAGATGTGGAAATGAAAGTTACAAGATAGCAATTCACACTAAACACAAGATAGAACAATAGTAGGAAGTATGAATTGCGGACTATAAAGTGTTGGCCTAAATAATCTCTACGATATGGTAACCAACACAATATAATGAGGACAACAAGAATAGCGAATGCACGGTCAAGTGACCAAGGTAAACCACAAGTAAGGAGTTAGGGTTAGGGATAACTGAAGTCACGGAGACGATGATGTATCCCGATGTTCACTTCCTTGGAGGGAAGCTAGTCACCGTTAGAGAGGTGGATGTTACCACGAAGGCACACCAACGCCACGAAGGCTCACCCTATTCTCCTTGAGATATCACCACGAAGGCGATTCCCAACCACTAGTGGTAGACCTTGAGGCGGCCTCCAAACCTTCACAAACTTTCCGGGGGACAAATCACAAGTTGATTCCTCACCGGAGCACTCCTACCGCCTAGGAGTCTCCAACCTCCAAGAGTAACAAGATCAAGGGGGAAATGCTCAAGACTTGCTCAAATCACAAATTCCTTTGGTCAAGAGAGGGAGAGGGAGTGGATCTATCAATGGGTGAAATCTCTCTCAAGAACTCTCACAAATCTCTCCGGGATCTAAGATTTGAGGTAGGAGAAGGAAAGGGAGCTTTTCTGAAATGTGGGTGAGGATATTTGTGTTGCTCAACTCCTCCACGAAGTAGTGAAGGGGTATTTATAGTGTGGCCCCAAATGTGGCCGTTGGGGCGGAATTCTGCTCAGGAAAGTGTCGGACGTCCGGTAAGTACCGGACGTCCGGTGGCAAAACAGGCACCGGACGTCCGGTGGAACACCGGACGTCCGACGGCTGTAGCACGCCATCAGACGAAAGTAGCAGGATATTTGCGAAACCGGTTTGTCGGACATCCGACACTTTCCGGACGTCCGGTGACCGGACGTCCGGTAAGTACCGGAAATCCGTCCGTTTGCTTCTGGATATGGCCACCGGATTTCCGGACGCTACCGGACGTCCGGCCAATAAAAAACAGCAGGAACCCCAAAACTAAAACATGCACAACTTTTTCATACGGACTCCGATTTTGATGATCTTGGGCTCGTTTTGAAGCTATGGAAAATCTCCAGGTCCTCACATAAAGAACCACCCAAGATAAACCAAAATGGAGGGTGCAAAGTATGCAAAGGTTAGATCATATATTTTGGGGAAACTATTTGGCTTTGGCTTTTCTTTGGTATATAGGATATGAGTGGAATTGTGTATAGAAGATGTTGACTTGAGCAAATCCATCACAAACCCCTTTGATCCCCTCTTAATAGTGCGGGATCCCTATAACTCAAGAATCATAAAAGAGCTACACTACATAGCTATCGAGAATCCATTCTTGAGTGTATATGTTTCTTTGGTGGTCATCACTCCACAACACTAACATCAAAGGAACTAATACCTTTGACATGAGCCGTTCACTTGAGCTTGATGTTGATGTTTCTTCTTGGCTCAAGATGAAGGCAAGACATTGGTGAAGTCTTCAAATCTCTCCCCCATACACAATGTGCGAAGCTTTGCTTTGTATTCATCTTCACTTGTCCATCATGTGATCATCCACAAGCTTCAAGCATGTAATCCTTTGGGATGGTTATCTTGAACTTGCCCTTGTCATCCATGATCACCAACACTTGATGTCATCCTCTCACAGACACTTGAAATCTCTCTCTCGATGCGAGCCCATGAGAATCACCTGAATACTTGATCAATCATGACTCAACACATGAGTCCATTATGATCATATCTTTGAGCCACTCCTAGAATTCATCATTCAAATCATCCTTTTAAGATCTTGATCCATTATGGCTCAAACCATAGCTCTAAGCATGGCAACCCTTAAGATACTCCAATGAACTTCATTTTGATCATCTCAATGTAATTGTTGCTTCAAAGGAGTTGACTTCCATTATTCTTCAAATATTTTCCAATGGGACTAACCTTCAAATGTATATCTCAATGAAAACATTAGTCCATAAGGATTGTCATCAATTACCAAAACCACACATGGGGACTACATGTACTTTCAATCTCCCCCATTTTGGTAATTGATGACAATCTCAACAAGAGGGTTTATATAATGAATTTTTACACAAGCACGCAATTTTTTCGAGGATAAATTGTATACTTGCGGAGATTTTGATAGCATCAATTATCACAAAGAAACTTGATGTTTATCAAAACCGGTTGTACTAAAATCAAAACACTACACAAGCATTTGATGTTAGTAAGACCGCAATATATAGAGCAAGCTCCCCCACAATATATGCATGTGTGAATGAACTTTGAATTTCATTGCATATATTGGTTGATATAAACTAGTTGGAGATTTCTCTATATATTCATTCATGCAACAAGCATATATAACTAGGGTGGATATGCATAAATGACAACAAGAACTTCAAAAGATATTTATCTTAAACCCTCTAAACTTCTCCCCCATTGGCAACAAATGCCAAAATGGAAGACAAAACATCTAGAAGACCAGATATGAAAACAAGCATTAGACATGTGAGGAAAACAGTCAAAACACAAGATTATATGCCAAACATACAAGCACTCACGACACAACCTCTTACCGAAGCCACCATAAGAATAAGAGGAAACAAACAAAGTGGCCGGCAAGGAATAAATGATATCAAGGAAAGATATGAACTTTCTCATGTATAAAAATTTCTGAGTGGCCAATCATAATCATGATATGTATCCACAAAGAAACTTTGCATACACAAAATAGACGCAATTGATAAGAACATGATATACACAAGTGAATCCATTATTATACAACTGAAACCTAGTCATAATAGCAAGACACATGGCACAAAGCACATGGCACAAATTGATCCCATTTGCATAACACAAAGTGAAGCAAGCAATCAAAAGATCCGACGAGCCAAAAGGATAAAAGAATATTATGATTTGGGCAAAGGAGTGTTCTAAGGAACATAGAGAAGCTCCCCATGATTTGTGCACTATTTAGAATTTTTGTATTTGAATGCAAGTGCACAAAATAGGATCATCACTCCCCCAAAATTAATAGGAACACAAAGCAATTGCAAGCAGGCATAGATAAGAAAAGAAGCCTAGCATTTGCAACAAACATATGGTTGAGCAACATGTAAATGAGGCAACCTAAGAATAGGCACAACCAAAATGATGTGTGTGAGTCACGTCAAAGCACTTGAGAAGACTAGTATAAGGATGAGAATTAAGCATCAACATAGTCTTGAGTAAATGAGATACAAGGTGCAAGACATGTCCTTCCCACACACACGAAGTTAAGAAGGTCACACACACATCAAGCAAATGGGTTCACAAGCTCACTAATAGCAAATTAAAAATCAAAGCTTGTGACAACCCATGATGAAGATAGGAAATAATAGGCTTGTCAAGACAAGCATGAGGACAACAATCTTCACCAAACATGAGTGCACTAAGATGCAAAGAGGTAAGACATGCACTCATACAACAACTGCTTCCATGGAGCCACCAAAGATATAAAAAGTGAATGAAATGGTGGACATGAAAGAGTAGGGATATCAACTAGAGATGTAACTTCTCTCACGTGTATAAGATTCTAGGTAGATGATATCCACAAAGAAGGATGTACACATAAAATAGTTACAAAAGGAAAGAATAAGATATCCAAACGGGAGTCATAAAATATACCAATGAGATCTTTGCTTGAAAGCATAGCACGTGGCTTAATATAATCTTATTGTATATTAATGAACTCCAAACACACAACCATCAAAGACATCACAACTTGCAACAAGAGATCATTGTTGGGATGCTTTGATAAAGGAAACAAGTATCACAGGAACGAGTCAAGAAATTCATGCCATGATGCAACCTACACAAGGTTGACCCCATTTCTATATATATGCATGAAGTAAATACTTGTTATCGAGATAGCATTGGTATGAAGTCGTAGATCAATAAAATGTCCAAGCTTGGCTCTAATTTCCTCATAGTGCCACCACCTTCATGAATAAGCCAAGCACCCAATGCTTCTCAAATGTACCTAAAACATTTTAATTACAATATGGTCCCCAAACTTATTGGGTCCGAAGTAGTTAGCATAACTACAACACATAGGGTAAAACCACTTAAATATGTGCATATTGATATGAATTTGAATTTCATGCACATCTTAGCTATTAAGAATTTGAGTTTCAAATGAGCTTTACATACCACATAGTAACTAGATAATATTGCACTAACAATACTAGGTGGTATCCCACATATATACACATTTAAGGTTTGTGATATGCGTAAAACATAGCACTCCCCCATAATGTGATGATCCATTAATATCTCAAAAGAGCCAAGGAAGATTCAACTAATGAAGCAATAAAGGCTCGAAACCACACACACAAATATATGAAGTGCATTGCGACCTACACATGCTAGATACACAAATCAAGCATACTAGGAAGCACAACATATACAAGCACATGCTAGGTACAAAATCTAAACTTGCAAGGGACTTAGTAACTTTTAATGTAAACAATGCAAGTACAAGTTACCGCAAAGAGGAGCATTGGATTGATAGATATGATGATAATCCACTTGACTTGGCATTAACCATAACATATTGTGAAAATAGTTTTTCTTCATGAAGTAGCCAAGTCTCCAATGCCCTCCACACACCTATTGATCAAGTTTGAGCTTGATGGTCCCCAACCAAGTTGGGTCCTAAGAAGTTAGTCACAATAGGTTTGGCAACCCAAATGGTCTTATCTACTTTCAAACCACTTTGGGCACCAACAAACTTGGCAAACAAATTGCCAACATTATCCTTTCTAAGTGAATAATGATCATTGACAATTGGAGGCTTAGAGACATTACCGTTGGGACATGATGAAGATATGTGTCCCTTCTCACGGCAAATATAGCAACATATGCTCCCCTTTCTCTTCTTCTTTACCTTTTCAACTTGGAGAACATTATCTTGGTTAGGCATGGGAAGAGGCCTTTCATTATCTTGAGATTGAACTTGAGGCCACTTCCCTTGATGCTTCACACTTGAAGCCTTCTTCTTCAATGGACAAGATCTCACATGGTGTCCAACATTCTTGCACTTGAAGCAAATAATGTTGGCTGAATTCTTGACTTGATCTTGTCCCTTCTTCTTGTTCTTGGACTTCTTCTTGTTGGAGATGAAATCAAGTCCTATTTTGTCTTGAGGGTCCTTTTGCACACTCAAGATATTATCACAACATTTTTCCAAGTCTTTCTTCAAACTAGAGACTTGGGCCTTGAGCTCTTTATTTTCCTCTACAAGGTTAGTATTAACAAAAGAACTAGAGGAGGTAGAAATTTCATTGTTAGAGCAACAAGGCATGGTGAGCAATTCATCACAAGATGTACCAATATCATGTAGAGAGGAATTGCAAGGACTAGCACATGGCAATAAGGCATTTTGAGTAGAAAATGTGCTAATATCCACATGAGACTCACATGATTTTACCTTGGTGACCATAGCCTCATGAGCTAACTTTAACCCATCATGAGAGATTAGAAGATCCTCATGAGTGCCTGAGAGCTTTTTATGACTTTCTTCCAATTTCCCATAATTGCTAGTTAGCAAATCAAGTTGAGTCCTCAGCTCAACATTTTCTTTTAATATCGATGCTTCACACAAGATAGAGTTAGTAGCACAAGCATCATTATCAATATGAGAGGAGCATGTCAAAGCTAGAGACTCCGCATGAGTAGCTTGAAGTTCCTCATGAGACTTAGAGAGTTTGGTGAGCTCTCCTTTGACCTTCTTGTAGTCAAGGTCAAGGTGCTCAAAATCCTCTTTAAGTTTACAATGAGTAACTTCAATCTCTTCTTTTAAAGACCTCAAGTCACTAAGACATTGATGAGCCATAGCAAGTTCATGTTCAAGTTGTTCACTTTTTGCTTGCTCGTAAAGAAATAAGTCATTACGGTTTTGAAAGCAAGCAAGAACATCTTGGAACCTTTTATAAGTGTTATTTTTAGCTCTACGAAGAGTTTTCCCAATCTCATAGAGATTTTGAGTCAAGACTTCATCATCTTCCTCATTACAACTATCATCATTATCACTAAGAGAAGATGATACCTCGTCATTACCTCTTGCCATGAGGCACATGTGAACAAAAGGGGTTGATGATGATTCTTTTGGTGAAGTGGGTTCTTCATCAATCAAGTGTGCCTCATTTTTCTTGATTTCCTCTACATGGTTAGTCATAGAACAACTAGAGGAAACCAAAGTATTTTGATCATGGCAACACGGGAGAGCAAGCATATCATCACAAACATTTGTCATGGAATTCTTAGGTGATACGCATGGACTATCAACACAATAATTTACACTATTTGTGGTGCTAGATATGCTCAAGTCCATAGAGGATACATCACTAGCATCTACACAAGCAAGATCATCAATAATGATCTTAGTACCATCATCACGAGATATTTCTTCACTCACCATGTCATTACCTTGTGGCACGCCACATGTTGGTGAAGTGGAAGATATTGAAGTGTCCAAGTAATTGGAGGTGGAAGCAATAGAGAGCTCTTCATGATTTAAAAATGTGGAGAACTCCTCCATTAACTCCCCGAAAAGAATATTGTCTTCATCAAGATTGGACCCACCATATATATCTTCAAGTTTGGTCCAAGCCTCATGAGCCGACTTGCAAGTCGAGATTTCCTTAAACACTTCAACGGTTATACTTTGATGAATGGCAAGAGAAGTATCACAATCAAGATACATATCCTCAAAAGATGGAGAAGGACCATCCTTTGCAATAGAAATTCCTACAAGAACAATTCGCAAAGCATTTGGACCCATGGCCCGAAAGTGACAAAGCATGCGTAATCTCCACATAATGTAATTTGTGCCATTAAAACAAAATGTGTCATCATGCACTAGTTCACTAGTCGACATCGTTACTCTCTAGGCGGTGAAGCCAAATAAGGAGAGACCTAGCTCTGATACCAATTGAAAGGACCACGATGTCGCCTAGAGGGGGGTGAATAGGCGTTTTAAAATCTTTTACGGATTTGGCTATATCCTAATGCGGAAATAAACTAAGCGGATACTTTTCAAGCCCAAATCCTAAATATACTAGGCTCACTAAGTGCACCAACAACTTATTATAAACAAGATGAGAACAACGAGGATATGAGTAAGCACAAGTAAGTTACACAAACTTACTCAATGTATATCACGAGATATGGAAATGAATAATGCACACACCCACAAGTAGGAAATACAAGCTTACACAAATTATGTTACAAGATGTGGAAATGAAAGTTACAAGCTAGCAATTCACACTAAACACAAGATAGAACAATAGTAGGAAGTATGAATTGCGGACTATAAAGTGTTGGCCTAAATAATCTCTACGATATGGTAACCAACACAATATAATGAGGACAACAAGAATAGCGAATGCACGGTCAAGTGACCAAGGTAAACCACAAGTAAGGAGTTAGGGTTAGGGATAACCGAAGTCACGGAGACGATGATGTATCCCGATGTTCACTTCCTTGGAGGGAAGCTAGTCACCGTTAGAGAGGTGGATGTTACCACGAAGGCACACCAACGCCACGAAGGCTCACCCTATTCTCCTTGAGATATCACCACGAAGGCGATTCCCAACCACTAGTGGTAGACCTTGAGGCGGCCTCCAAACCTTCACAAACTTTCCGGGGGACAAATCACAAGTTGATTCCTCACCGGAGCACTCCTACCGCCTAGGAGTCTCCAACCTCCAAGAGTAACAAGATCAAGGGGGAAATGCTCAAGACTTGCTCAAATCACAAATTCCTTTGGTCAAGAGAGGGAGAGGGAGTGGATCTATCAATGGGTGAAATCTCTCTCAAGAACTCTCACAAATCTCTCCGGGATCTAAGATTTGAGGTAGGAGAAGGAGAGGGAGCTTTTCTGAAATGTGGGTGAGGATATTTGTGTTGCTCAACTCCTCCACGAAGTAGTGAAGGGGTATTTATAGTGTGGCCCCAAATGTGGCCGTTGGGGCGGAATTCTGCTCAGGAAAGTGTCAGACGTCCGGTAAGTACCGGACGTCCGGTGGCAAAACAGGCACCGGACGTCCGGTGGAACACCGGACGTCCGACGGCTGTAGCACACCATCAGACAAAAGTAGCAGGATATTTGCGAAACAGGTTTGTCGGACATCCGACACTTTCCGGACGTCCGGTGACCGGACATCCTGATGAGGACATCAATACCATTGTTACACCCACAGCCCCTGCTTCTATACATACTGGACTAGTTACTAGAGCTCGCGCACGTCAATTAAAATATCAGGTACTTTCGTTTCTTGGTAATGATTCTAAAGTTCATGAGAATATGATGCTGCCTAAATTGGATACATTTGTTTTGCTTACAAATGAAGGGCCTAGCTTGGACAAGAAAGAGGAACCTTGGAGCAAGTTCAAGCATGGAGATGATGGCATGCACAAGGGGAACAAGAACGGAGTTACAAGTGATGATTTCAGGACTTTGAAGCCACCATAATGAGTGCAGGAAGCCTTGGACGAAATATACAAGATGTCACTTCATAAATTTCGTCCAGAGGCTATTATAGGTGCTGCGTCACCTTATTATTGGGCCAGGCCCATGTAATTTCGAAATACTTGAGTATAGGCTGTTTTTAGAGTCCGTATGTGTGGGGAAACAAGAGATAGGGTTGGTTTCGGACCCCTCCTTCAAGGGCCATGAAATCCCCTCCTCTTCCTCCATATATACAGCCCTTAGGGCACCGTTTAGACTTTGGGTTTTGTTTAGATTAAAAATTCGCCATAGCTGCAACTTCGCGTACTTCGTTTGTGTTCAACGACCAGACCAAGACGTCACAGAACCCCACCTTGATCAATAAAGCTTTCATCTTATATTCGCAATATCCAGATTGCAAATCTTAGTTTCTTGCTTGTTCTTCGTTTGCTTGCAGGAGATAGACCCTCGTGGTCAGGTTGATTGTGCTCCGGCGTGGTCAATAACCTCTCGGAGTTGGTTTAGCGATTGCTAAGGCGCGACGTCCTCGCACGTTCGTAGTCGGATCGTCAAAGTCTACTCCACCAAAAGCGATAGCTATCATCTCATCGAAAGATCGGGACACCCTCGCCTCTATCAAGTGGTATCAGATTCCCAGGTTGCTCGGTGAGATTTACAGTTTTTCGTAGTTTAGATCGAGTCTGTTCTTCATACCTACAGTCCAGGAAAAAACCAAAAAAAAATTTAGGGTTAGTTCATCATATCCGAACCAATCTGAGCCTTTGCATAATCTTTTTAGGGTTTTTGCTTTGTTGAATTTGCGGTTGCATCGTCGTGTCAAGTTGCTGGTCTTAGCGTCTAGTTCTTTAGAGTTTCGAGTTCTGTTCACAAGTTGTCACGCCGCCGCCGCACCATCATCATCGCCCCTACCATATACCACCACAGCTTATCTGCTATTTCTCTGAGTCCATATACCACCACCGATCCGAGTCCATATACCACCACCGATCCGAGTCCATATACCACCACCAATCCGAGCCCACATATACTACCGTCATATACCATCACCAGTCCGAGTTCCACCAGATTCATCTCTGCCACCAGTCCTAGTCCGAGTCCAGTATTTATTCCTTTATTTTAGAGTTCCAGATCACGCGATACTACGAGTCGTGAACAAGTCGGATTCCCCAATTTTCGTGCTACCCGTAGAAGAAAAATAGTTCCAGTTTCGAAAAAAAAAAAACTAAGTCTGGAAAATTCTGGCTAGGCAGTTTTTAGACCATTTGTAGACTTTTTCGAAAAAAATTGTTGCGGAGCAAAAAAAAAAAGAGGAAAAAAAAAGTGCAAAAAAAAAAAGAAAAAAATTCAGAGTGTGCTCCTCCCTTGTTTACGTGCAGCGCCGTGATTTTTGTTAGTGTTCTAGGCTCGCGTCTCTAGCACGGTCTAGCCTAGGACCAGCACAGTACCGTCGTTGAGAGTTTATTCAACATTGCATCTCTGAATTGATTATTGCTGACCCTTTTTGCTACCATATCATAAGCCTTCCCAGCTCCACATACATCTACATCGTGCGTTTGACACCACCTGGCAATCGCTCTGTCCAAGCTCTGAGAGTTTTGACTACAAAGCTTGCCGATCACCACCTGCTGCTGGGTAAGAACTGGTAAGAATTTGAGATTTGCTTGACGGATTTGTGACACCACACCACACCACCACCACTTTCTAGTAGTCTGTAGGATCATATTCTTTCGTGTTTCTATTGCTGCTAACCATGGCAGGATCACAAGCCGACGAGATTGACTGGGAGAACATGACGAACAAGGAGTTGCATGATAAATTTCAGCAAATGATGAGTGGCCAGGTGGGAGATGTGCTAAACAGATTTGAAGAGGCCATGGAGAAGATAGATGGCATGGAGAAGTCGTTCGAGACAAAGCTGGATAACAAGTTTAATGAATTGCTCACGCGTCTTCCCCAACCACCACCGGCTGCACCTGTCGCACCTCTGCAACGACAACAACAACGCCCCCTTCCAAATCAGTTCGGACGAGCGAAGCGTGTTCCTCTTGAGGATGGCCAAACTTCTGGTGCTGCTGTACCTACTGTTGATGCTTCTTTGGCTCCTGCTCCTGCTGCTGCTGGTGCCGAGGAGGAGGATGATTATGCGGGCGATTATGAGGATGAGGTTGATCAAAATCATAACTACGTGCAACCACCAGCACCAGGTCGTCCACATGCAAATAATCGCAATGGTAGGTCTACACCACCACTTCAGGTACGAGATCATGACCATCTTCCTAAATTAAAATTGAATATTCCACCATTCGAGGGTAAAGAAAATGTTATTGCTGATGCATTGTCTTGTCGTTATACTATGCTTTCACAACTTGACTTTAAAATATTTGGTTTGGAGACCATCAAAGATCAATATGTGCATGATGCTGAATTTAAAGATGTATTGCAGAATTGTAAGGAAGGGAGAACATGGAACAAGTTCGTCGTTAACGATGGATTTGTGTTTCGTGCTAACAAGCTATGCATTCCAGCTAGCTCCGTTCGTCTTTTGTTGTTGCAGGAGGCGCCTGGAGGAGGATTAATGGGACACTTTGGCGTGAAGAAGACGGAGGATATACTTGCTACACATTTCTTTTGGCCAAAGATGAGACGGGATGTTGAGCGTTTTGTTGCTCGCTGCACTACATGTCAAAAAGCTAAGTCACGACTCAATCCTCATGGTTTATATATGCCTTTGCCTGTACCTAGTGTTCCTTGGGAGGATATATCTATGGACTTTGTTTTAGGTTTACCTCGAACAAAGAAGGGGAGGGATAGCATATTTGTTGTCGTGGATAGGTTCTCGAAAATGGCACACTTTATACCATGTCATAAAAGCGATGATGCTGTTAATGTTGCTGATTTGTTCTTTCGTGAAATTATACGCTTGCATGGTGTGCCAAATACTATTGTTTCAGATCGTGATACAAAATTTTTAGCCACTTTTGGAGATGTTTATGGCCTAAGTTGGGGACTAAACTGCTTTTTTGATAGAGGCGAGGGTGTCCCGATCTTTCGATGAGATGATAGCTATCGTTTTTGGTGGAGTAGACTTTGACGATCCGACTACGAACGTGCGAGGACGTCGCGCCCTAGCAATCGCTAAACCAACTCCGAGAGGTTATTGACCACGCCGGAGCACAATCAACCTGACCACGAGGGTCTATCTCCTGCAAGCAAACGAAGAACAAGCAAGAAACTAAGATTTGCAATCTGGATATTGCGAATATAAGATGAAAGCTTTATTGATCAAGGTGGGGTTCTGTGACGTCTTGGTCTGGTCGTTGAACACAAACGAAGTACGCGAAGTTGCAGCTATGGCGAACTTTTAATCTAAACAAAACCCAAAGTCTAAACGGTGCCCTAAGGGCTGTATATATGGAGGAAGAGGAGGGGATTTCGTGGCCCTTGAAGGAGGGGTCCGAAACCAACCCTATCTCTTGTTTCACCACACATACGGACTCTAAAAACAGCCTATACTCAAGTATTTCGAAATTACATGGGCCTGGCCCAATAATAAGGTGACGCAGCACCTATAATAGCCTCTGGACGAAATTTATGAAGTGACATCTTGTATATTTCGTCCAAGGCTTCCTGCACTCATTATGGTGGCTTCAAAGTCCTGAAATCATCACTTGTAACTCCGTTCTTGTTCCCCTTGTGCATGCCATCATCTCCATGCTTGAACTTGCTCCAAGGTTCCTCTTTCTTGTCCAAGCTAGGCCCTTCATTTGTAAGCAAAACAAATGTATCCAATTTAGGCAGCATCATATTCTCATGAACTTTAGAATCATTACCAAGAAACGAAAGTACCTGATATTTTAATTGACGTGCGCGAGCTCTAGTAATTGGTCCAGTATGTATAGAAGCAGGGGCTGTGGGTGTAACAATGGTATTGATGTCCTCATCACCTTCCCAGCTCCACATACATCTACATCGTGCGTTTGACACCACCTGGCAATCGCTCTATCCAAGCTCTGAGAGTTTTGACTACAAAGGTTGCCGATCACCACCTGCTGCTGGGTAAGAACTGGTAAGAATTTGAGATTTGCTTGACGGATTTGTGACACCACACCACACCACCACCACTTTCTAGTAGTCTGTAGGATCATATTCTTGTGTGTTTCTATTGCTGCTAACCATGGCAGGATCACAAGCCGACGAGATTGACTGGGAGAACATGACGAACAAGGAGTTGCATGATAAATTTCAGCAAATGATGAGTGGCCAGGTGGGAGATGTGCTAAACAGATTTGAAGAGGCCATGGAGAAGATAGATGGCATGGAGAAGTCGTTCGAGACAAAGCTGGATAACAAGTTTAATGAATTGCTCACGCGTCTTCCCCAACCACCACCGGCTGCACCTGTCGCACCTCTGCAACGACAACAACAACGCCCTCTTCCAAATCAGTTCGGACGAGCGAAGCGTGTTCCTCTTGAGGATGGCCAAACTTCTGGTGCTGCTGTACCTACTGTTGATGCTTCTTTGGCTCCTGCTCCTGCTGCTGCTGGTGCCGAGGAGGAGGATGATTACGCGGGCGATTATGAGGATGAGGTTGATCAAAATCATAACTACGTGCAACCACCAGCACCAGGTCGTCCACATGCAAATAATCGCAATGGTAGGTCTGCACCACCACTTCAGGTACGAGATCATGACCATCTTCCTAAATTAAAATTGAATATTCCACCATTCGAGGGTAGATATGTTCCTGATATATATCTTACTTGGGAGTTAGAAACTGAACAACGTTTTACATGTTTACAATATCCCGAGGAACGACGTGTTGCTGCTGCTGTTTGTGCTTTCACTAGTTTTGCATGTGTATGGTGGTCTGAACATTGTAGATTATATCCTATTCCAGCTACGTGGGCTGCTTTGAAAACTGCTATGCGTACTCGTTGGATTCCACCATATTATCAACGTGAATTTGATGAGGACATGACTACCTTGGATACGACCAAAAATATTGCATACTTGTATATTTGTGAGGTGATTTCTAATGCAAACTATGCAATAATTTATTTATGTCATCCAGGACAAAAATACTTCACAAACTTTTGTGTCATGTCTAATTGCAGGTGTATGGGACATTTGTACAATCCACATATGAAGATAAGGGGAAAAGAGATGTTTAGGTGCTGTTCAAAAAGTCCTCTCACGTCACTTTTGGGCCAAGAGAAGATAGAGTCCAAGTCTCTCACGTTCTGGATTCAGATTCGGACTGCACAGACATACCTGACTCAAAACGCCAAGAACTATTTCATACAGACTCCGAATTGGGTGATTCTTTTTTTGTTGGAAAGTAGATTTCGTGCTCTTTCCAACCCAGTTGGATTCACCTTCAAATTAGTCCGGAGCGTTGAGTTCTCATTGAAACAATCTGACGCTGCAACAGAATCCGAGTCAAACTACAAGTCCAAAGGTGTTGCATCACCTCCACTTGGGCCCATGAGCCTTGTACGACCTAGGGTTAGTTTTAGGCTGCCTTGGGACGTCCTCCCACCTCCTTGGCCACCACCCCTTGCTCCTATATAAGTAGATCCATCTAGTAGCTTTTTCCTTGGGATTTGTTTAGTTAAAAGTTAGCCATTGCAACTTCGTGTACTTCGTTTGTGTCCAACGACCAGACCAAGACCGCTTTCGGATCCCCACCATTATCAATACTTCATCTATATTCGCAATATTCAGATTGCATTATCATATTCTTGCTTGTTCTTCGATTGCGTGCAGGAATAGACCTTCGTGGTCAGGCTGATCGTGCTTCCAGCATCGTCAGTAACCTCAGGAGATTGGTTTAGCGATTGCTAAGGCGCAACGTCGTGCACGTTTGTAGTCGGATCGTCAAAGTCGGCTCCACCAAATCGATAGTTACCATCTCATCGAAAGATCGGGACACCCTTGCCTCTATCAACACCTTAAAAGGACCATCAGCACGTGGCATTAGCTTTGATTTGCGCAAATCAGGAAATCTATCCTTACGCAAATGTAACCAAACAAGATCTCCAGGTGCAAACACAACATGTTTTCTACCCTTATCTCCAGCAAGTTTATATTTAGCATTCATACGCTCAATGTTCTCCTTAGTAAACTCATGCATTTTTAAGATCAATTCAGCACGTTGTTTAGCATCAAAATTAACCTTCTCCGAAGATGGAAGAGGCAACAAATCAATTGGTGCACGAGGAAGGAAACCATACACAATTTCAAAAGGACACATCTTAGTAGTAGAATGCAATGAACGATTATAAGCAAATTCAATATGAGGCAAGCATTCTTCCCACATTTTCTTGTTATTCTTCAAAACAGCCCTAAGCATAGTAGACAATGTTCTATTGACTACTTCAGTTTGTCCATCAGTTTGGGGGTGACATGTAGTACTAAAAAGCAGTTTAGTCCCCAACTTAGCCCATAAACATCTCCAAAAGTGGCTAAGAAATTTAGTGTCACGATCTGAAACAATAGTATTTGGCACACCATGCAAGCGTATAATTTCACGAAAGAACTAATCAGCAACATTAACAGCATCATCGCTTTTATGACATGGTATAAAGTGTGCCATTTTCGAGAACCTATCCACGACAACAAATATGCTATCCCTCCCCTTCTTTGTTCGAGGTAAACCTAAAACAAAGTCCATAGATATATCCTCCCAAGTAACACTAGGTACAGGCAAAGGCATATATAAACCATGAGGATTGAGTCGTGACTTAGCTTTTTGACATGTAGTGCAGCGAGCAACAAAACGCTCAACATCCCGTCTCATCTTTGGCCAAAAGAAATGTGTAGCAAGTATATCCTCCGTCTTCTTCACGCCAAAGTGTCCCATTAATCCTCCTCCATGCGCCTCCTGCAACAACAAAAGACGAACGGAGCTAGCTGGAATGCATAGCTTGTTAGCACGAAACACAAATCCATCGTTAACGACGAACTTGTTCCATGTTCTCCCTTCCTTACAATTCTGCAATACATCTTTAAATTCAGCATCATGCACATATTGATCTTTGATGGTCTCCAAACCAAATATTTTAAAGTCAAGTTGTGAAAGCATAGTATAACGACGAGACAATGCATCAGCAATAACATTTTCTTTACCCTTCTTGTGTTTAATGACATAAGGGAAAGTCTCAATAAATTCAACCCATTTAGCATGTCTACGGTTCAGTTTTGCTTGACTTTTAATGTGTTTCAAAGATTCATGATCAGAATGTATAACAAATTCTTTGGGCCATAAATAATGTTGCCATGTTTCTAAGGTCCGAACAAAGCATATAATTCTTTATCATAAGTAGAATAGTTCAGACTAGGCCCACTCAATTTTTCAGAAAAGTATGCAACAGGTTTGCCATCTTGTAATAAAACACCTCCTAATCCAATTCCACTAGCATCACATTCAAGCTCAAAAGTCTTATTAAAATCAGGAAGTTGGAGTAAAGGAGCATGTGTCAACTTATCTTTCAATACCGTGAAGGCTTCTTCCTGTGAGGTACCCCAAACAAAAGGCACATCCTTCTTTGTAAGCTCATTGAGAGGTGCAGCAATGGTGCTGAAATCTCTCACAAAACGCCTATAGAAACCAGCGAGGCCAAGGAAACTCCTCACTTGTGTGACCGTTTTGGGCTGCGGCCAACTCTCAATAGCTTCAATCTTGGCTTTATCAACTTCAATTCCCTGTGGAGTAACAACATAGCCAAGAAAAGATACTCGGTCGGTGCAAAAGGTGCACTTCCCAAGGTTACCAAACAAACGTGATAGAGGCGAGGGTGTCCCGATCTTTCGATGAGATGATAGCTATCGTTTTTGGTGGAGTAGACTTTGACGATCCGACTACGAACGTGCGAGGACGTCGCGCCTTAGCAATCGCTAAACCAACTCCGAGAGGTTATTGACCACGCCGGAGCACAATCAACCTGACCACGAGGGTCTATCTCCTGCAAGCAAACGAAGAACAAGCAAGAAACTAAGATTTGCAATCTGGATATTGCGAATATAAGATGAAAGCTTTATTGATCAAGGTGGGGTTCTGTGACGTCTTGGTCTGGTTGTTGAACACAAACGAAGTACGCGAAGTTGCAGCTATGGCGAACTTTTAATCTAAACAAAACCCAAAGTCTAAACGGTGCCCTAAGGGCTGTATATATGGAGGAAGAGGGGGGGATTTCGTGGCCCTTGAAGGAGGGGTCCGAAACCAACCCTATCTCTTGTTTCCCCCACACATACGGACTCTAAAAATAGTCTATACTCAAGTATTTCGAAATTACATGGGCCTGGCCCAATAATAAGGTGACGCAGCACCTATAATAGCCTCTGGACGAAATTTATGAAGTGGCATCTTGTATATTTCGTCCAAGGCTTCCTGCACTCCTTATGGTGGCTTCAAAGCCCTGAAATCATCACTTGTAACTCCGTTCTTGTTCCCCTTGCGCATGCCATCATCTCCATGCTTGAACTTGCTCCAAGGTTCCTCTTTCTTGTCCAAGCTAGGCCCTTCATTTGTAAGCAAAACAAATGTATCCAATTTAGGCAGCATCATATTCTCATGAACATTAGAATCATTAACAAGAAACGAAAGTACCTGATAATTTAATTGGCGTGCGCGAGCTCTAGTAATTGGTCCAGTATGTATAGCAGCAGGGGCTGTGGGTGTAACAATGGTATTGATGTCCTCATCATCCTCCCCTTCTTGAAATGAAGTCGTCCTCGACGGAAGCTCATCTTCCTCACCCAAATAAGGCTTCAAATCTGCAATGTTAAAAGTGGGACTAACCCCAAAATCTGCAGGCAGCTCAAGTTTATATGCGTTATCATTTATTTTCTCTAACACCTTAAAAGGACCATCAGCACGTGGCATTAGCTTTGATTTGCGCAAATCAGGAAATCTATCCTTACGCAAATGTAACCAAACAAGATCTCCAGGTGCAAACACAACATGTTTTCTACCCTTATCTCCAGCAAGTTTATATTTAGCATTCATACGCTCAATGTTCTCCTTAGTTAACTCATGCATTTTTAAAATCAATTCAGCACGTTGTTTAGCATCAAAATTAACCTTCTCCGAAGATGGAAGAGGCAACAAATCAATAGGTGCACGAGGTAGGAAACCATATACAATTTCAAAAGGGCACATCTTAGTAGTAGAATGCAACGAACGATTATAAGCAAATTCAATATGAGGCAAGCATTCTTCCCACATTTTCTTGTTATTCTTCAAAACAGCCCTAAGCATAGTAGACAAAGTTCTATTGACTACTTCAGTTTGTCCATCAGTTTGGGGGTGACAAGTAGTACTAAAAAGCAGTTTAGTCCCCAACTTAGCCCATAAACATCTCCAAAAGTGGCTAAGAAATTTGGTATCACGATCTGAAACAATAGTATTTGGCACACCATGCAAGCGAATAATTTCACGAAAGAACAAATCAGCAACATTAGCAGCATCATCGCTTTTATGACATGGTATAAAGTGTGCCATTTTCGAGAACCTATCCACGACAACAAATATGCTATCCCTCCCCTTCTTTGTTTGAGGTAAACCCAAAACAAAGTCCATAGATATATCCTCCCATGGAACACTAGGTACAGGCAAAGGCATATATAAACCATGAGGATTGAGTCGTGACTTAGCTTTTTGACATGTAGTGCAGCGAGCAACAAAACGCTCAACATCCCGTCTCATCTTTGGCCAAAAGAAATGTGTAGCAAGTATATCCTCCGTCTTCTTCACGCCAAAGTGTCCCATTAATCCTCCTCCATGCGCCTCCTGCAACAACAAAAGACGAACGGAGCTAGCTGGAATGCATAGCTTGTTAGCACGAAACACAAATCCATCGTTAACGACGAACTTGTTCCATGTTCTCCCTTCCTTACAATTCTGCAATACATCTTTAAATTCAGCATCATGCACATATTGATCTTTGATGGTCTCCAAACCAAATATTTTAAAGTCAAGTTGTGAAAGCATAGTATAACGACGAGACAATGCATCAGCAATAACATTTTCTTTACCCTTCTTGTGTTTAATGACATAAGGGAAAGTCTCAATAAATTCAACCCATTTAGCATGTCTACGGTTCAGTTTTGCTTGACTATTAATGTGTTTCAAAGATTCATGATCAGAATGTATAACAAATTCTTTGGGCCATAAATAATGTTGCCATGTTTCTAAGGTCCGAACAAGAGCATATAATTCTTTATCATAAGTAGAATAGTTCAGACTAGGCCCACTCAATTTTTCAGAAAAGTATGCAACAGGTTTGCCATCTTGTAATAAAACACCTCCTAATCCAATTCCACTAGCATCACATTCAAGCTCAAAAGTCTTATTAAAATCAGGAAGTTGGAGTAAAGGAGCATGTGTCAACTTATCTTTCAATACCGTGAAGGCTTCTTCCTGTGAGGTACCCCAAACAAAAGGCACATCCTTCTTTGTAAGCTCATTGAGAGGTGCAGCAATGGTGCTGAAATCTCTCACAAAACGCCTATAGAAACCAGCGAGGCCAAGGAAACTCCTCACTTGTGTGACCGTTTTGGGCTGCGGCCAACTCTCAATAGCTTCAATCTTGGCTTTATCAACTTCAATTCCCTGTGGAGTAACAACATAGCCAAGAAAAGATACTCGGTCGGTGCAAAAGGTGCACTTCCCAAGGTTACCAAACAAACGTGCATCACGTAGAACAATAAAAACAACACGTAAATGTTCCAAATGTTCCTCCAATGATCTGCTATAAATCAATATATCATCAAAGTAAACTACCACAAATCGTCCAATGAAAGCACGTAAAACTTCGTTCATTAATCTCATGAAAGTACTAGGTGCATTAGTTAACCCAAAAGGCATGACTAACCACTCATATAAACCGAACTTAGTTCTAAATGCTGTTTTCCATTCATCTCCCAATTTCATACTGATGAGGACATCAATACCATTGTTACACCCACAGCCCCTGCTTCTATACATACTGGACAATTACTAGAGCTCGCGCACGTCAATTAAAATATCAGGTACTTTCGTTTCTTGGTAATGATTCTAAAGTTCATGAGAATATGATGCTGCCTAAATTGGATACATTTGTTTTGCTTACAAATGAAGGGCCTAGCTTGGACAAGAAAGAGGAACCTTGGAGCAAGTTCAAGCATGGAGATGATGGCATGCCCAAGGGGAACAAGAACGGAGTTACAAGTGATGATTTCAGGACTTTGAAGCCACCATAATGAGTGCAAGAAGCCTTGGACGAAATATACAAGATGTCACTTCATAAATTTCGTCCAGAGGCTATTATAGGTGCTGCGTCACCTTATTATTGGGCCAGGCCCATGTAATTTCGAAATACTTGAGTATAGGCTGTTTTTAGAGTCCGTATGTGTGGGGAAACAAGAGATAGGGTTGGTTTCGGACCCCTCCTTCAAGGGCCACGAAATCCCCTCCTCTTCCTCCATATATACAGCCCTTAGGGCACCGTTTAGACTTTGGGTTTTGTTTAGATTAAAAGTTCGCCATAGCTGCAACTTCGCGTACTTCGTTTGTGTTCAACGACCAGACCAAGACGTCACAGAACCCCACCTTGATCAATAAAGCTTTCATCTTATATTCGCAATATCCAGATTGCAAATCTTAGTTTCTTGTTTGTTCTTCGTTTGCTTGCAGGAGATAGACCCTCGTGGTCAGGTTGATTGTGCTCCGGCGTGGTCAATAACCTCTCGGAGTTGGTTTAGCGATTGCTAAGGCGCGACGTCCTCGCACGTTCGTAGTCGGATCGTCAAAGTCTACTCCACCAAAAACGATAGCTATCATCTCATCGAAAGATCGGGACACCCTCGCCTCTATCACATCCAGTAAGTACCGGAAATCCGTCCGTTTGCTTCTGGATATGGCCACCGGATTTCCGGACGCTACCGGACGTCCGGCCAATAAAAAACAGCAGGAACCCCAAAACTAAAACATGCACAACTTTTTCATACGGACTCCGATTTTGATGATCTTGGGCTCATTTTGAAGCTATGGAAAATCTCCAGGTCCTCACATAAAGAACCACCCAAGATAAACCAAAATGGAGGGTGCAAAGTATGCAAAGGTTAGATCATATATTTTGGGGAAACTATTTGGCTTTGCCTTTTCTTTGGTATATAGGATATGAGTGGAATTGTGTATAGAAGATGTTGACTTGAGCAAATCCATCACAAACCCCTTTGATCCCCTCTTAATAGTGCGGGATCCCTATAACTCAAGAATCATAAAAGAGCTACACTACATAGCTATCGAGAATCCATTCTTGAGTGTATATGTTTCTTTGGTGGTCATCACTCCACAACACTAACATCAAAGGAACTAATACCTTTGACATGAGCCGTTCACTTGAGCTTGATGTTGATGTTTCTTCTTGGCTCAAGATGAAGGCAAGACATTGGTGAAGTCTTCAAGTCTCTCCCCCATACACAATGTGGGAAGCTTTGCTTTGTATTCATCTTCACTTGTCCATCATGTGATCATCCACAAGCTTCAAGCATGTAATCCTTTGGGATGGTTATCTTGAACTTGCCCTTGTCATCCATGATCACCAACACTTGATGTCATCCTCTCACAGACACTTGAAATCTCTCTCTCGATGCGAGCCCATGAGAATCACCTGAATACTTGATCAATCATGACTCAACACATGAGTCCATTATGATCATATCTTTGAGCCACTCCTAGAATTCATCATTCAAATCATCCTTTTAAGATCTTGATCCATTATGGCTCAAACCATAGCTCTAAGCATGGCAACCCTTAAGATACTCCAATGAACTTCATTTTGATCATCTCAATGTAATTGTTGCTTCAAAGGAGTTGACTTCCATTATTCTTCAAATATTTTCCAATGGGACTAACCTTCAAATGTATATCTCAATGAAAACATTAGTCCATAAGGATTGTCATCAATTACCAAAACCACACATGGGGACTACATGTACTTTCACTCCGCAAGCCATCTATCAAGCCTTCACTAGAATCAGAATCTATCTTCGTGCCGGCTGCCCCCGGAACAGTCGGATCCGACTCGGGGGCTGTAGCAGTCGGCCCAGGGACTTCGGCAGGCGGCTCGGGGACTGCAGCAGTCGCACCCGGCCCGGGGACTTCAGAACCCGGATCGGGGGCTGCAGCAGTCGGCCCGAGGACTTCGGCAGGCGGCTCGGGGACCGCAGCAGTAGCACCTGGCCCGGGGACTGCAGCAGCCGGCCCGAGGACTTCAATGACGCAACAAGCAGCGACTGACCCCACCCCACCGTCTCCCAACCCAACCGCCCTAGTACCGGTGGCCGTGATGACAGTGGTCGAAGCACCATCATGGGCGCAGCCCATCCTCAACTTCCTGGTGCTCGGAGAGCTACCAGCTGACGAGACCTGGGCCCGGCAAGTGCAACGCCGGGCAGCGGCGTACATGATAGTGAACGGAGAGCTGGTTAGGCGCAGTGTCACCGGTGTTTTCCAGCTCTGCGTAGAGCCAGAGAAGGGCAAAGCAATCCTCAGAGACATCCACCAAGGCGAGTGTGGCCACCACGCGGCCTCCAGATCCCTTGTCGCCAAAGCTTTCCGCCACGGTTTCTTCTGGCCGACTGCTTTAGAGGACCCTAAGGATTTGGTCAAGAAGTGTAAGGGGTACCAAAAATTCAGCTCCAAGCAACATCTGCCGGCTTCTGCACTCAAGACCATCCCCCTCACTTGGCCCTTTGCCGTCTGGGGGTTGGACATGGTGGGCCCATTCAAGATAGCACGCGGTGGCATGACTCATCTGCTTGTCGCCGTGGACAAATTCACCAAGTGGATTGAAGCAAAGCCAATCAAGAAGCTCAATGGTCCGACTGCTGTGACCTTCATCGCAGATATCACCGTCCGGTACAGTGTACCACACAGCATCATCACCGACAATGGCACAAACTTTGCCAAAGGCGCCTTGGCCCATTTCTGCGTGACGCAGGGCATCCGACTGGACTTAGCATCCATTGCCCATCCACAGTCAAACGGCCAAGTCGAGCGAGCAAACGGCCTCATATTGTCCGGCATCAAGCCCCGACTGGTCGAGCCATTGGAGCGCTCGGTCGGCTGCTGGATCGAAGAGCTGCCGGCCGTCCTCTGGAGCCTCCGTACCACTCCGAACAAATCAACCGGCTTCACTCCCTTCTTCCTCGTGTAAGGGGCCGAGGCCGTCATCCCAACTGACATCGAGTTTGACTCACCTCGCGTCACCATGTACACGGAGGCGGAGGCGAAGGAAGCACGAGAAGACAACGTCGATCTGCTGGAAGAGGGCCGACTGTTAGCACTCAGCCGGTCCGCCATCTACCAGCAGAGCTGCACTGCTACCATAGTCGGAAGGTCAAGCCACAATCCTTCCAAGAGGGAGACCTTGTGCTCCGACTGATCCAGCGAACAGCCGGCCAGCACAAGCTCTCGGCCCCTTGGGAAGGCCCCTTCATCATCAGCAAAGCCTTGGGCAATGACTCCTATTACCTGATCGACGCACAGAAGCCCAGGGCGCGCAAGAGGGACGATTCCGGCAAGGAAACAGAGCGCCCATGGAACGTAAATCTCCTCCGAAGATTTTACAGTTGATGCAGTATGTACCACGCTACCTTTTGCATTAAGCGCAAAGGCATCGGGTCCCTCAAGGAGCACTCGGGGGCTACCCTTCTTTATCTATATGATAAGTTTCATGCCTGTGAATGTGTTATTTCATTCCTTCGCCCGGCACCGGGTCCGACAAGTCGGCCCGGGGGCTTGCCGCCCTGTGCTATGTTGATGCTACCAGCAGTCGGACAAGTAGTGTGCCGGCATCTAATCCTTCTCTTGCCTTAAGCCGCAGCTCGCAGAGCGACTGTTCGGCTGGCGAGAGTTAAAGGCAGGAAATGGTGCCCACACAAAAAATGGCTAAGGAAAAAAAGCACCCACATAGGCCAGGCCGGCTCCTCGCCTCACAATCCGGCTGCTGAGCAGCCGGCTGGTCGGCTTCTCACTTAATTTGCTACATTCTAAGCGGCCAAAGTACTTGTCTTCCCAAAATGGCCAAGTACCTCACCCATCCACAGACCGCAGAGCGGCTGTCCGGCTGGCAAGGCAGCAGCCAAGGGAAGGCGGCAAAGGAAAAAGCCAAAAAAGAACAGAAAAGCAAGACAAGTCAGAACCTGGCAAAGAACAACTTGTGCGTGGATTAATTTACATAGCAAGGCTCATAACCAGAATTCAACAAAGTTTGAATACACCCCCAGCGGGTGGAACTGCGCAAATTTAACAAACTTGTCCAAAAGATTACAAAGGCAGGAAAGGATAAGATAAAACTGGCCGCCTAGGCCAGAGGAGCAGCAGGCGGGTCCGGCAGGTTGGTGGAGGCAGCGGCGCCGGTCGGTGGAGCGGCCGACTGGTGAGTCTCAGCCTGGTCAGCACAAGCAACAGTCGGCGCAGCCACATGCGGCTCGCTGCTCGAGGCTCGATCGGGTTGAGGCTGGCCGTCCGCTCCGTCCTCCGGTGCGTCATCTTCGTCATCCTCGCCCCCTTCGTCCTCGCCCTCGTCGCTGGAGGCGATTTCCTCCACCGAGTCCTCGCCGTCCTCCGGGTTTAGCCCGAACTAGTAGGGCGGCACCTCGGCGCCCTCCTCATCCAGCTCAGGGACAAAAATGGCGGTGTCGGTGTACTCGGCGAGCGCCACCACACGTTGAGTAAGCGCAGGGCCCACCGCCGCCAGCTCCGGTCCGGCCTCCTACCGGAAAGTGGTCAGCTGGGCCAGATCCAGGCCCGGATACCACGCCTTGGTAAACTCCAAGGCTGTCCGCGCACCCGCCCGGGCCGCGGCGCCCTTCCAAGCCTCGAAGCGGCCGACTGCCACCTCCAACCAGTCGGCGGTCCGACTGGGGGTGCGCGGGACTCGGGCGTCGGGCCAGAGGGCGGACGGCACCTGAGCCCCGGCGCGCTGCAGGCGGCGGAGTATCCTGTGAGCCGGCTGCAGGCGCACCTTGATGGCCAGAAGCTGCTCGCCGAGATTCCGGGGTGCGTTGGGCGCGATGTCCTGGCCCGCCCTCCTCCGCACGTCGCGACGCGCCTCGATGGCCTGGCTGACGGTGACGGAGTGACCGGGAAAGTATTTTGCACAAAAAGAAAATCAAAGATTAAAGGCTGGAAGCCGACTCCTGCAGCAGTCGGCAGCCGTTAAAAAAAAGGGGAAGGACTTACCGTCAATCACGTCCTCGATCTCACCATAGCCAGTGGTGAGGAACGCCTCCTTCTCGGCCCACTTCGAGCGTTCAGTCTCGAACTCGGCATTGAGGGCGTCCTCGCGCTCCTTCAGCCTCTGGAGCTCCGCCTCGTGCCGACCCGCCTGGTCCGCCAGCTCCTTGACCAGGTGATCGCACTCCCGAGCCGCCTTGCTGCGCTCCTCCTCCTTGGTGCGCAGCTCGGTTTGGGCCTCGCCCAAGCGTTGCTGCAGTTCTGCGGCCGCCCCTGCAAAGATAAGAAAGAAAAGACATCAACAATCTGCAAATAAGACGAGTGGTTGCCGGGAGACCCGGCCCGACTGCTCAGCAGTCGGCCCGAATCTCGGGGACTACACCCAGCGGGTGCGCTGGCGCGCCCCCGCGAGGGAGAAGGCGGAATGCTTACTCCGGCTCTCGGTCAAGTCAGAGGTCCGCTTGGCCAGCTTCTGGACATGGGAGTTGAAGGCGGCTGTGCGGATGTTGTGGTAATCCTGCAACAAAGAAAACAGAAGTGAAAATAAGTTAGCACTCGGAACTTACCTTGAAGTTCCGAGCCTCCTGCTCAGCAGTCGGCCCGGAACTCGGGGGCTACACCCAGTGGGTGCACTGGTGCGCCCCCACAGAAGATTACAAGAATCAAAAACAAGATGCAAGATGCATACCCGGATGGCCGACCGTGTCGCTAAAAATGCCTGCGTGTACTGCTGGAGAGCGGCGCCTTGGACCTGGAACCGGGCCTGAACGTCCTGTGCGGCCGTGTTCAGAACACCCATCCCGCCCCCAGGCATCCACTCCGGTGGGGCGGCACTAGTGGCCTCGGCATCAGGGGCCGATGAGCTTGCAGCCCTGATCTCCAGCGGGCGTGGTGCTGAAGCCGCCTTCCCCGCACGCCGGCGCACCGGAGTGCGGACCGCGGGAGTCGAGCCCACCACCAACCCGCCACTAACTGGCGGCACCGGTGGCACGTCAAGCCGACTGCCCTGGGCGTAGGCAGTCGATGCTTGCGGGGGCCCCTCTACCTCCAAGATGACGGGGTCGCCCCCTACCCTCTCCAGGCCCGACCGGTCGCCGCCGGCTCCTCCGTTCGGTACCCGGCCATCCGCCACCTGCGGCTCCGCACGCTGCAGGACGGAGGACTCCGGGGCACGGCCTTGTGCCGCCTTTTCCGCCTGCGCCTCAGTGGCCGTGTTTGCCCGCCCCTTGGCCGCTACGTCGGCTTGGACCTTGGCCGCCGTGTCGGCCTTCGCCTGCGCCGCCTTCTCCCGGGCCGCGGCATCCCGTTCTTCTTGCGCCTCCCGCGCGTTCCTCTCCGTCGCCTCCCTGAGGTCGGCGAGCGGGTCCACGCGGCGGGGCTCTGCAGAGCCGCCCGCCGCCCCAATCACCGAAGCAGACGGGGCCCGCTCGAGAGAGAGCGGGGCCCTGTTCAAGCCAAATGAAAACTAAGAAGAGATTTGCGAGGAAAGGAGAAAAGCAAATGCAAGAAAAGATCGAATACTTACGCGGACACCATCGGTCACTGCTTTGGGGACTTCTGGAAGAGGGCCGCCTTCGCAGCAGCCACCTGCCGCTTGGTCACGGCAGCCGAAGACTTCGGCTTCTTGGGCCGGCTACCGTACAACCCGGCGCCGGCTCGGCGCTTCGGCGCGCCGCCTGCTGCAGTCGGCACGGTTGAAGAGCTCGCGCCCGCCATGTCGGCGCCGTAAACACGGCACGGCTCGTTGTCTTCATCATCATCATCCGGCCAGTCCCCAAGGCCGCCTCCTGAGGAGCCGCCTGCTCCATCACCACCACCACTGCCTGTGGCATCGTTCTCCTCCATGGCGGCCGCCCCCAAGTCGGGGTCACCCACGTCGCTCGCCGACAGGTCGGGCAGGTACTGATGACCTGGCTCCGGAGCTTCGGCTGCCAACTGAGTCGAGCAATTCGACGTCACGGCCAACTGGTTAGGCGGCGAAAACAGAACCCAAACGAATGGAAGAACAAAGAATTAAGGACTCACCGCAGGCGGCGGGTGTGCGCGGCTGTACAGCGGCTTGCCGGACCACCACCCCTTCTCCGGGAGCTTGCAATTGGAGAAGTAATTGACCAGCCGGACCACCTCCACGTCCGGCAGCTCTTTGGTGCACATCTGGCATGGGTCCTGGTGCCCGCTCATGCGGCTCATGATATGAGGTCGGGCTTGGAGGGGGAGCACTCGGCGCGCCACAAAGGCGGTCAGCAGATCCGAGGCCTTGAGGCCTTCTGACTCTGTCATCACTTGAAGCTGGGCAAGGGCGGCGGAGGAGGCGGCTGACAGATGCCTCAGCCAAAACTGCCAGTTGGTGCGTGGCACAACCGGCGGGCCGGCCGCATAAGCCGGCAGGTTGATGTAGTCCCTCGTCGGATGGAGGTTCTTGACATAGAAGTAAGATTTTTGCCACAGCTTGGCCGACTGCAGCAGGGGGATGGACGGGAAGCGGACCCCGGTACCCGAATGCCACACTGTGACGCAGGCGCCGCACTGGGCCGCCTCGTTCTTGGAGGCGGTGCCAAGCTTGAGGTAGAAGAACTCCCCCAGAGCTCGAGGGTGGGGAAAGTACCAAGGTAGCCCTCACAGAGGGTGACGAAGGCGGCCAGCAGCCCCACCGTGTTCGGCGTGAGGTGGTGCGGCTGGACTCTGTAGAAAGTGAGAAATGAGCGGAGGAAGCCGCTCGCCGGCAGGCCGAAGCCGCGAAGAAAGTGCGACCGGAAGACGACGCATTCGTCGCCATCCGGTGCCGGCAAGATCTCCGCCTCAGGGGGGACACGCACCCTCACGTGCGTCTCATGAGGCAGCCGCCACGTCTGCTGAAGAAAGGTAAGATGGTCTTCATGGACGTTGGAGCCATCCCAGTCGCCGGCCCGCTCACGCGCCATGGATTTGGGTGCTCGACGGAGGCACGGCGCGGCGACATGCTGGCGAACCCGCAGCTGAGCAAGAAAGCCACGGAGCGAGGAGGCCCGGCGACGGTGAGCTGCGGCAGCGCCTCGGCAAGAGGGAGGGGTGTGGCAGCAGCAGGAAGACGAAGAAGAAGATTGGCGAGGACGAAGGGAGAGGAGGGCGCGCGTGCGTCTGCCGTCCCCTCCTCCCCCTACTTATAGCCCCTGGCGGCGGAGCCGAGGGGGCGGAACATGGGGGGTCGTGGGATTAACTGTGCCCACTCCCCCCACGGCCCCGCACTATCCGCGCCTTAAACCGCGCGCCATTAATGAGCCACAGAAGCCCAACCGCCTGCCTCGGCCGCAGCGGATCTGCGCGCGTGCCGAGGCCCTGTAGTGGCGGGCCCCGGCCTGCGGCAACGTCCCGTCGTGCACGCGGGCTGGCAGGCCGGCCTGGCCTGCTTGCTCCGCGTGGCGGGCGAGCAGCGGGCGGCAGGCCTGCTACCTGGCTAGCGTGCCACCCGGTCTCCACCACAACATTTTGAATTTGCCAGGCGGACCGCCAGGCCACGGCCGACTCCTAGCTATCGGCACCCCCAGAAGACGGACGAAACAACTACGATAGACCACTCGGAGCAGGAAGCTGCTGGTGCTTCTCGCCTTTTCAGCCGCGGCGCCCAACGGCTTCGGGGACTACTGTCGGAGTAAATGACCACGGGTAGGCTCATCAGCCCCCACGGTATTTCAAGACATCGGGGCCAACTGCGCCCCTCATGCCTCCTGGAAGCACGGCCGCCTTCTTGGGCTGGCAGGTCTAAGAGGCCGGCTGCTGGAAGGCGGCGAAACCCCAGAAGGCGGCCACGAGAGAAGCCGGCTCCCAGGAGGTGGTCCCTTGTCCCCTCGAGGTCAGCACCGCATCACCTCAACAAGACAAGGGATGGCTACAGTGTAGCCTACCACCCCCGAATCCAGGATGGGACGTGGCCACAGAGCTGCGTACTGGGCGGACACCCCCCACCCAGCGCGGCACTGCTGCCGCGTAATCCGTGACATCTCTAGCGTCAGAGGGAGCCATGCTCCCACGACGGGCGGTCAGTACGGCCCGCAGGCGGCGGGTCCTACCTGTCTACGGGCCACCAGAAGGCGGCAAACCTCAAGCGGGCGGCAACAAGGGAGGGCCGACTCCTAGCAGGCGGCGCTTCTCCCCCTTGGAGTCTGTGCGTCATTAACCAGATGTGACGGGGTGTGGCTACAGTGAGCGCCCGCCAGGCGGCGAGACTGTAGCCACGCTCTCCCCAACGAAGCCTTCGTCATTAGGGGCGAGGCTGCAGTATAAAGCAGTCAACATGGCCCGCAGGCGGCGGGCCCTACCTGTCGGCTGAGATCACGGCAGTCGACGGGACCCACCAGGCGGCGGAGAAGCCGGCAACCAGAGACGCTGACGGCCGGGTCCTACACCCGGCCGGATTACCATTGTACCCTTTGGGGGGTAGGCCTATATAAACCCCCCAAGCTTCCCCATGCAAAAGGGGGGCTGAGAGGGGAGAGCCTTTTTAGTTCAACACTCACACGCACACACATAGAGAGAGGAGTAGGGCTAGCCTCGCCCTTCTTCCTCCTCTAGCCGAAACAGCTCAAGGAGCAAGCTTGTAACTACCTTGTGATCATAGTCATCATGCGGAGACCCCGTAGAGCAGGACTAGGGGTGTTATCTCCGAGGAGAGCCCCGAACCTGGGTAAGATTCGTAGGCGTATGCGGTCTCGCTCACTCCCACTTCTAGAGCCCGGCGACGTACTTTTGTCCCCATCCACGATAAGCCACCCCCTGGCATATGTCGCACGATATCCCCGACATGGTTAGTGCCCATCCAATATGGCCTACTTTTGATGAAATATGAAATGGAATAATTTTTAAAATTATTTAAGGCACTTCCTTCAGAAAGAAAAGCCATTTCAGGGGCTTGGAAAATGTAAAATTAATTGTTTTTTCAGACTGTTTATAATTTAAGATTAGTATTTTTCCCACACAATAGTGCACATAACATGGTTCAGTGCAAAGGCATTTAAATTTTTTAGCCATTTTTTATTTTCGTTGTTTTTTTTCGAACTTGGGTCAAAATTGAATTGTTGACCATTCATACAAAATGGTCTGGAATTGCTACTTGCCTTGTGCCAAGTTCATCCAACACCAATATTGTAGCATAAAATGATTTTTCAAAATTTAGGAGCAATCTACATCACACATGTAGTGCAAATTTGGGCCCTTTTGGATAATTCAATGAAATTCAACTAAATGTATGGAATATAGCAATATTACTATGAAATTGTTGAAACCTAGTCAGTGCCCAGCCAATGTGGCCTGCTTTTGATAAAAAATGAAATGGAACAAATGTCAAAATCATTTAAGGCACTTCCTTCACAAAGAAAAGCCATTTCAAGGGCTTTGAAAATGGAAAATTAATTTTTTTATTACAAAATAATTGCAAATTCCTATGAAACATTGTCCACTATGGTTACACCAATAGTTGTGCCAAAGTTGGGCTTGTTATCATGGATTTTTCCATCTATGTGTCCATTTCCATGTGCATGTGCCTTGCAATCCACACAAGTACATTTTAGATAGGCCATTTTGTGAAGGTTTTCTTTCAGATTTGTTGTAATGCAAGTTTAGTATTTTTCCCGCAAACTAGTGAACATAAGATGGCTTAGTGCAAAGGCATTTGAATTTTTGAGCCTTATTTCATTTTCATTGTTCTTTTTTCAAACTTGGGTCAAACTTGCAGTGTTGACCATTCACACAAAATTGTTTGGAATTGCTACTTGACTTGTGCCAAGTTCATCCAACACCAATATTGTACCATAAGATGATTTTTCAAAAATTTCAGGAGCAATCTACATCACACATGTAGTGCAAATTTGGGTCTTTTCAGATAATTCAATTAAATTCAACTAAATGCATGGAATATAGCAATATTACTCTAAAATTGGTGAAACCTGGTC